>JAKTRP010000004.1:600000-962230 GCA_030579735.1 Starmerella floricola | reverse complement strand
ATAAGTCTTCAATAGCAGCTCGTGAAGATTGTAATGTGACTGGTTGTCGTGTTCCTTGAAGATCCTGCTGCAAGAAATGTCGGCGTTTGCCTCCGGGTTCATGTGAAATTCGTACGTTGTCGGCGGGGTGATTGCCTCGGGTGATGGTGATGGCGATGGGATCAATAGCGATGGCAATGGTGGTGGCAATAGCGATGGCAATAGCGATGGCGATGGCGGTGGAGATGGCGATGGAGATGGCGATGGCGAGCGTTCTTCTAACCGCATGAAGGATCGCTCCATCGATAGATAATGCCCAATGTCCGAGGTATCCGATACCGGTTGTGTCTCTCGTTCGAGAACGAGTGAGTCGATTGGCGTAGCTATCGGCGACTGAAGTTGCAGGAATGGCGGAGCGTTGTTAGAAAGATTCTCCATCTCTACTGGTTCGGTCGATTGTGCCAACTGCGTTTCGAATGCGGTTGCTCCCCAATCGGCCAGTTCGAGTTCTAACACGGACTTCGGCATTGTTGTTGCTGCTGTGGCTGACATTGACCAAGCTATTATCGACGGTTGTTGGCGTTGCCCTGTCAGAAACATTTTGGAAGCGCCAGAAAGTAGAAGCCAGTAAACATTTTTGTTTGTAAAGTCTTCCAAAGAGTTATTTTCACAGTAGATGATGTCCAATGGTCCCACGTGCAGTGGTTCGGCGTGAATTGAGCCAGTGCAGTGTACTATGGGCCAGCCGTAAATTGGCTCGAGGATGAGGTTCGTGATAAAACGGCTTGTAGGAAATGCGCTGATGCAGGCTTGGAATGTGGCGGCAGGAATCTCGTATGCCGCTGGCGTCACTCCCAAAGCTGCTGTCATTTCTGTCAAGTTCATAGGGCCTTTTTGCAAAGCGGCGAGCCTGGTAGTCCAGTAGTCATCGAGAGTTTCTTCAGGTTGGCTGGCGCATGTAGCCCTAGTCGTTGAGTTCGTCTTCGGTGTCAGTTTAGCACCACGCCCGCGTGGTGTGCTAAGTTCAGGAAGGCCCAAGGCAAATCTAGGGACTTTGAAGGCTGGCGTCAGCTTGCTAGCCATGTGCTTGAGGCTAAAGATGGCGGAAGTAGTCAGAGAAGCAGTGAGTCGCGGTAGGTGGGCGAATGTCTTGAAAAGTGCGGAGAGAATAATGAAGGTCCAAATGAGGTCGCAGCCAGAGAGTGCTTGTGGTCTCATATCCATGGTAACTTTGCTATCGTTCACATCCATGGGCGGTGGGTCCAATGTCAAGAAGAGCGGCGCACCGTCTATGAGCATGAGGCGTGGGCTGTTGTCTACGAGGTCACCAATCGTCAGGATATGCGGCTGTAGAAGCCAGAGAAACTTATCGACATAGTCCGAAACAATGTTTTTGATTATCTGTGTTGTAGTTGCAAAGAAGTTGAAAAGTGCTGAGAGGCCGAACAGTGATTTCACAACTCCAAGGTCGGCGAGGTAAAGAAACGGTCGCCGGAAGAACTTCGTGGCCGAGTAATCAGAATGCGGTTCCATATCAGTGGATGACACAATCGCTACGAGCTCGCATCCAGTGCTGAGCGAGCGGAGTGTCGGCTTGAAGAGAGTAGTAGAAGCAATGGCAGTCGAGAGTTCATACGTAATGCCGGCCTCGGCCTGAGAGATAGATTGCGTGAGAAAGGGCACCAATAGGGCCAAGAACACAATGAGAGTAGAGAGTTTCATAGTTCTGCAAAGATTTGTAGTTAGAAGAAAAGACCATTGGGGTGGATTTCGGGTCCTTTTAAGCACTTTTTGGAGCTCCCAAGAGTGTTACCCGATTCGGTATACAGCAACTCACTTGCTCGAGTGCTTGGCCTAATCTGAGTTTCGTGCCCTAGAGCATCGACAAGAACCTTATTGGGCCTCTATCACCCGTTCCAGTAAATTATCACAGAATTCCAGAGCACCTTACCGTAGTTCCGATATCTCATGCGTGTCGTAGGGCCCATACCACGGCAACCCATAATTATGGAGGGGCAAGCAGCTAGATTGGCCCTTTCAATTTGCATATCACGGACTTTCTTTGTCATATATGTCACCGTTTCATCACTCAGCATTGCAATGCAGGAACTAGCGTGACATTTCTGGCTCTCGGTGCCCAATGCTCAAGTCGTTGCGCGTCCTAATGGACTTAACCCACTGACCTAGCCCATCAAACTACGCCGCCGAGAAAGTCGGTGATGGACATCAGTCTTTTTTGTTGAAGTCAGCTAAGACTCGGCTAGACCAGCGGTATCAAAGTGGTTTTCTGGAACGGAAGCGTACAACTCGTAGCTATCATATGTAACGGACAGAAACATCTCGCCTTATCTTGATGTTACCTAGACGAGGGCCACCAGCTGCTTTTTGCAAGCCCCGCGACTAAGTAGTCTCCTGCAAGATGAACCTTTTGATGCCAATCCCTTCGAAACTTAATCTTAAGAATCAATCTGTATCTTTTAGAATTCCACTGTCGAGTGCTTCATAGGTCGTTCGCCAGACTATTTGCTGAGTCATCTTGACCACATGCTAAATGGGGCTCTCTGCCCTCAGCCCGTACGTAATGGCTGTACGGCCGTATCACGGAGAAAGTGCTCATCGCACCGATTTTTGGAGCTGCCGAGCTGCTAGAGAATAAAGAGAGCATGCCTCGAGAGAAGAGAACAAACGTGTTGTTGCAAGGAAGGCATCAGTAAGCCGGAAACGTCTCTCATACATATATTTAAACTCAATTCATACGCATAGATTGGATTCTGTACGGCGAGGAAGTGATTATAAAGACACATGAGTCGGCAAACATTGGCTGTAAGCCATCGTTAAGTATGTGAAGGAGCTCTCAACTTACACCAGTGGGGATTGCAAGGTTTCAGACGAAGCGGAAAATGTTACTAAGCTAAAGATGATGAACGAGGATTTTTGTCGAGGAGGTCTGGTGAGACTCGCAATTCGGGAATATACTACATACGGTATTTTAGTGATGACTCAGACTTTGCGTAATATGTATAGACGTATCAAGGAAAAAATGCTTGTCTCCTGAACTTTTGAAGTTGTCGAGTGTCAATAGGGATGTACGATCGGGACTCGTTCGACGATGAATCAGCATGGACATAGTATTTATAGCCGTATCACGGTGCCAGCACTCATCTTTCGAATTTTTGGAGTTGTCGAGCATCACAGGCGAAAAAGGCTAGATGTATGTCTTGCAAAAAGGGCATGAGAAGAGAATCCCAAACACGCAGCTTCAAAAAGAACGTCAATGGGCTTGAGACATATCATGTATGTTATTATATATTTTGTAGGTATGAACGAGAGTTTTATCTGATGAATGTGTGCATTGTAAAGTTTCATGACTCGACAAAATTCGACTCCCAACATTGTTAACTATGGGAACGTGCCTACAACGTTCACCCCATTTGGGCTCTTGGTAGCCTTGAGATGAAGCACTTCAGGTTAGTCAATCGACTGAGAGAGCTTTGGGGTGGGAGAAGCTACAGCTCGGTTAAGATACAACATACCTCTGTGCTTAAGATCAGACTTTGAATCACTGCGCACGCAGTGTTGACATGCCAGTATCGTGGACAACGTAATTTCTTGACCAGGAATCAAAGTAGTCGAACATTGCCAGCTGAAGGCGAACCAAGAGGGATTGGGGCTGATCAAAGTACGATTCAATCGCTGTCACCAAAGATACTAATTATCAAAAACTGCCCAATCAAGCTTGTTCTACAGATTGAATGAACTGGCCCCTGGCTCGAAACGTAAAAAACAATAGGAATGTTTGTAGCCTTTCAAAGCGTGCGTGTACACATAGGTTTATAAGTACATACATACGGTAGAGTAACGGGGTGGTTAGCACGAGCAGCTTTTACAGTCGTTTAAAAGTCGAACTCCACATCGTCATCTTCCAAATCTGTATTTTCCTGGATCTCGGTCACAAGCTCTTTTTCGCGCTCACGCGCCTCCTGGACATCTTTCAAGTCATCCCTGTGGTCTGAGGACAGATACCGCAGTGCCTTGACATTGTCATCATGAAGCGACATGCAGAATTGGATGCGTTCGTGGAACGTCTGTTGAGGGTCCGTTGTTGAGTAGATATCGTTGACATCCAATGACTGCATGTAACCCTGCTGGTGATTAATTTGCGCTTCTATTACTCCATCGCGAATAGCCTTAGCCACAATGTACTCTGCACTCTCCTCCGAATCGAGACTGAGCTTAATGCAAACGTCCTTGAGCGAGATTTTAGAGTACGTCAGTGAGATGACACGGATTCCAGTCTTGATGACATTTTGTCGCAAACGTCGGGCCAATGTGAGGTTTCCATCGCGTTTCAGTACCTCGCCATGCTCCGAAAGCGCCTGCTGGAATTGCTGCACATCACCAGCACGCACAGCCTTGGCCAGCGCCAGGTATGGCCTAAGGGGCCCAACGAGTTGCGGCTGTTCTTTCGATCCAAATGCTTTACGCTCCGGAACATCGCCCGTCAGAAGCTCTATGAGTACGCTGAGCTTGTGTGCCGTTTGCAGAAACCCCTTGGCTGCGGGCGTCTGCGGTACCTTGCGGATAGCAGCCGTAATCTGTTCAAAGGCAGTGCCGTAGTCGAGCTCGACCGCATTGATACGAGACAGGTAGTAGTAGTACCTTGCTGCCAGTGAGTTCGATGCATGCGACTCGGGAAACGTAGTCTTGCTCACTAAGTTCGACGCGACGCCTACTCTGTTTGTCAATATTAAGGTACGCAGGAGAAGCGTTATGAGCATAGCCTGCGTCTCGAAATCGCGGTGGAGCGTAGCCGTACGCAAACCTGCCATCAGTTCAGCATTCAAAGCAGGCGAGTGAAGCAAGTTGGCCTTCTCGCATGCCTGCACGTAGTAGAACCAGATTTTAGCCTTGAAATGATCAAGCGACCGGCGGTTGTACGCCCCCGAGAGATGCTGGAGGGCACTGTGTCCGATACGAACAGCCTGCTCCGGTGTGACTTGTGACTCCGGCTGGTTAAATGCCCACACCTGGGCCAGCAGGTGTACAAAGGCGTCAGCTTCAGGAGCCACAGGCGCGTGCTCCCCGAAAGTGCCGTCGTGAGTCAGCTTAAGTAGGCCCAAAAGCTCTGTAGCGTGTGGCTCGTCGAAGGTCTGAGCAATCAGAGTAGCAAGACTGGTGGCGTCCACTTGCTTGCGTATGAGGGGCAGAGCTCTTAGCACTTTCAACGTAAAGCGCGAGTCGAAACTCGTAGCATTTTTTGATAGATACGAGACCGCGTTTTGGGCCGACTCTATTGAGGCGACAGCGGCAGCACTCATTGGAACGTTATGATCTTCGTTACGTGGTGGTGGTGAGCTATGGTACGTATGTCGAGTTGGCCTTAACATGCTGAGGCGGGCTCTGGGGTCCATTAGTCAAATCGTATTAGTAATCGCGCCACAACTTGTTGGATGTTGGTTTCACCGTCATGACTAGTGGGAAGATGGGAATGCGCTGTAGCGGCTACCAATATGCATTGACCTCGTCGTCTTTTTCGGGTCAATTTAAGACATCCGCTAGCCCCTCGCATATCGATAAAATTGAATTACGGAATCAGTTTATATTCAGTGACGTAGCATGAGTCGTGCCTGCGAGCCGCCTGCATGTCATCTTCCTATCAACTCGCCCCTCTAGGAGCTGCATTTGCATATTTGTTTAATCGCGGGGCAATTGGATAAATAAGATTGACTACAACTAGTCTTAGCAAGCGTCATCATTTGACACGCACATTTTCAAGTTGAGACAATCGATATTTTCCACTGAGCCGCTGACTTCAAGCTGTCCGTTGCGTTGCACAGTGCAATAGCTTATGATTTCGTTGCCCAACTCATCCGCATCGCTAATTGATCTTGCTAGAGGGTGGTTGTTAGTTCTCCAGAAACACGTCCCAATTACATAGTAAAACGGCACCCGCATGGTCTGTCTCTGAAAGGTGCTGACAACTTTTTCACAGTCTTCATGGTGCGCTAAGTGTTTGGAACTCTTCTTGATCTGATTACACCCGCGTTTACGGATCACAAATTGTCCGTCGACAACTTTTTGAGCTAGTGCTTGTGTTTGGGCCAGTATCTTGTCATTTGTATTGAGAAAGATGTTCAAGTACAAGTCTGTAGCCGCTGCACTCGTATTTAATTGTCGGTAGACGTCTATTTGTTGGAAAAGCGCGTCAGTGCTTTCAATGCCGATTTCGTATTCAGGAAAGGGCGCTTCTGGATTGCCTTGCAAGACAATATAGTCGCCAAAGCTGCGGTCGATGAACTGTGCAATTCCTATGTTTGCCAAGAAAAATAATGGGAACATGTAGAAAGACATCTATAGGCCGCCTACTTGACACTAGGCTTTATTACTGCTGTTTCTTCATTTCCTTTCTTGACGTGTTGAGCATGCCTGTGTTCATATTTATGATAACGGAGCCTAAGATCTCGTCAGGGGTCCCATAAGCACGCACCCGTGATTGCCATATATGCACTCTGTCGAAGCATGTAGGGGTGGGGGAAAAGGTGCCAGCTCGTAGTAAGCATGGAGTGACGTACATGCATCTCACACTCTAACGCCATACTCGCTCGACTCAATTTCGAGTCCAGAAGAAAGATCTAAAATTGGACACTCCTGATAGGTTAGAGTCTCCCATGCCGTCTTTATTACTTGGAATATCAAGCTCTTTCCTCCTTATCGGCCCTGTGATTCCAGAAAAACGTTAGAGCTGGTTCTAGTGCAACGGATAAGATATGTGTGCATGCGTGCCGTGCGGGTGAGGGTACTGCGATACTGCGGAAGCAGCTATGCGCAGCCTCTGGCAGTCTCTGACAACGAGAACGATGAGCAGTGCTTCAGAGTTTAGGACACCGGCCCGGGCGTGCTTCAGCTTTAGTTATATCAGATCAGTTGATAAGTCCCGAACTACCTGTGAGACTTTCATGTTGAGAGAGAAGTCGGACATCAATATTCTCAACTCCTGCTTTGAGCACGCATTAATCTAAGTCGAAATAAACTGCGAAAGTATTACATTGTATACGGCTCAATGCGTGGAGTTTCTTGTCGGGCCGAATCGAAGCGTCTCTCGTCCCTTCCAGCAGTTAAATTGGCTCATTTTTAGCTAGCTTCACAGTTGCTTCATTTGGTTCCCGTAACTAGGCCCTTCATTTTGTTTGCTACCTACTTCATAAATCACAACGTTTCTGGGCAGGTTTCATTCATCTAACCAGGCAAGGTGCATGGGGAGGTGTGCGAAGGTGGTGGTGGATCAAGGACAGCCTTGATGGCAGACGCGACATACGGGTAACCCAGAACGCCTCGAGGATCACCATCACCACGAACCTTAGCCCTCTGACACTATTTGGGTTATAGATTTCATCCTCCTCCAGGAGTGATGGTTGTGCGAATAGCAGAGCTCGAAGCGGAGGAGCCTAATGTTCGGTTTGTGCCGCGTAAAAGACGAAAAGCCAATGTCAACTTAGAAAATATAGCTGTACGAAATGCCAGTGTAGACGCGGATGTAGATACACCGCACGAAGTCCGTACCGAGACCAGCAACGCCTCCGAACAACCGGGCAAGCGCGAACGCACGACGGAATTGGCCGTTCCCGCGTGGCGTGAGCATCGCGAGGCTCAGTTGAGCGAGGTTAGCGTGGCCGAACAGTCGACGACACAAAGTGGACCTACAAAATGGACGGAGAAGCCGAGGCCGGCCATGACGGACCGCGATTGGCGGATCATGCGAACAGATCTGCGCATTAAAAGCTCGGCACCCATTGAGCCGCTTCTCCGATGGACAGAGCTTCGCGACTCGCAGCTCGTACGCAAACTAGCTGTCGACTTCCCCGAGCCAATGCCCGTCCAGCGGGCCAGTATTGGACTCGCGTGTCTGAGCGCATCGAGCAATGAAACTGTGCGTGACTTTGTTGCAATTGCCCCAACTGGGTCCGGAAAAACACTAGGATTTATCGTCCCCATAGTGGAAAACCACGTTGCCGACTCGCTTGTGCTTGCGCCGACCCGGGAACTGGCCCTGCAAATTGCTGGCGTGGCGTCTATTTTCGAGCTGCCCGTGGTGACGTTAGTCGGTGGGCATGACTTCGCCGACCAGGCCGAGCAACTTACTGCATTCCACGCTAAGCAAAGCCGTGGTGGCCAGCATCGTGATGTTCAGCATCATAATGGACAGCATCATGCCGCACAGCATCATGCCGGACAGCGTCGTCGTGGGCAGCGCGTAATTGTGGCGACTCCTGGCCGACTTCTAGATTTCTTGAGCCAGGGCCTCCTCGACTTGGGGCGGTGTGAGTACCTTGTATTTGACGAGGCAGACCGCATGATCGATCTCGGGTTTGAGCCGCAGATCTCCGAGATCATGGCCCATCTACCCGTGGCCTCGCGCCGGACAATGATGTTCTCAGCGACGTGGCCCGCAGCCGTACAGCAACTGTCGGCAAACTTCCTTAAACCAGACTTTGTCAAGATCGACATCAGCGGGCTTGACCGCGAGTCTTCACGCATCAAACAGTCGGTAGAGCTCGTTCGCACGGACGAGAAACTGAGCCGACTACTGCCAATTGTGAAGCAGGCAAAGCCCAGCGTCATTTGCTTTGTTGCGACAAAGGCAGCAGCCGAAACCGTCGCCTCTCAAATCAGAGCCTCGGGCGTGAGCTGCCAGTTCATCCACGGCGGGCTCAGCCAGGATGTGCGCGATGCGACTCTCGATAGTTTGCGGACCCGCCGCATAAAATGTTTAGTTGCTACGGACGTGGCATCGCGGGGCGTGGATATAGATGGTATCTCTCTTGTTGTGAACTACGACCTCCCGCAGTCAGCAGAAATCTACGTTCACCGAATTGGTCGAACCGGACGGGCCGGTCAGCGTGGCCGGGCCATTTCGTTTGCTACAGATGCAGACGCACCTCTTTTCCCAGACCTGCGGCGGTTAGTGAGGGAAAGTGGTAGCCCAGTACCCGCATTTCTGAACCCGAACAAGGCGTGAGCACGAGCATGAGCCCACGACAATGCGCGACTCTGGCTTTGACCTCTACGGAAAACGATAAAAACCGTTTGATGATAGTGTGTTTGACCGCCAGCTCGAAATCTCTCTGATTAGAGTACAAGCATGCGTGTAACGAGCGTGAGATGTAAGGCCACTTTGAAGCCATGTTAAGCCACCTCGAAGCCGCCATCGGGCCTGCTGTTGAATGACTGGAATAAATAAATAATGCGACATATGGGAGTTAGATGTGTGTGTGTGTGCTTGTTTGTGTCGGGTCATGAGTTTGCGATTGCCTGCTTTGCTTCAATCCAGCTCTCGAGGTTCTTCTCTGCCCATTCAATGTGGCACCGCACAAATGCCTTAACGAGCTTGCGAATATCGTCGTGTTTCGCCGTGTTGTACCGCTGGATCTCGGCGCTTACTTCCGTTGCAGCAACCTCGGCGTCCACTTGCGCGACCTCAAGGGCGGCTGTGAGCTGCTGGATGCGCTCCTGTGTCCGCGTGATATTATTGCGCCGTGCTGTTTGCGGGTCCACGTCCATCATGCCATGGATAGCATGGTTAATGTGCGACAGGCCGGGGAGCTTGAACCCGCGGCGTAGACCGGCCCCGCTTGCCTTCGACGTCGCTGCCTCGGGCGTGTGAGTCGGGACGAGCCCCTCTGTAT
Organism: Starmerella floricola; assembly: GCA_030579735.1. Classification (NCBI taxonomy): domain Eukaryota; kingdom Fungi; phylum Ascomycota; class Dipodascomycetes; order Dipodascales; family Trichomonascaceae; genus Starmerella; species Starmerella floricola. Next base: position 952,568 of record JAKTRP010000004.1, on the reverse strand, counting down.
CTTCGTCGCCGACGCTGTCCAAATCAGACTCTTCATCGCTGGCCTCGGCGGATCCTCGCGAGCCTTCGTCGTGCGCACTCGTGTTCACACTCGTGTTTGGCATGCCGTCTCCAGATAAGTCGTGCGACTTGTCGTTCGAGTCGTGCGAGTCGTCGCCGGCCGAGTTCACGAGCCCTTCTTTGCCAACGTCCTCCGTGATTTCGTGGTCGTGGTCGTGGATCCCGTGCTGATCCACAACATGGTCACGGTCGTCGGCAAGGCCCGCCGTGGCGGCTTTTATGCGGTCGTCGGCATGCAGGTATGAGTTCATGCGCTCGGCCTCGGCCTCGGCCTTCTGCAGCTGCTCGAGCTGTGCCGTCTGTCGCGAAAGAGCGTCCTTCACAATCTGCACCTGCAGCTCGCGCTGTCGGCGGTACTTCAGGATCTGGCGCGCCGTGGCCGCAAGCTGCACAGACTCGGCCAGGGGCTCGCTGAACTCAACGCTCAGCCGATCAACAAGATGCGTTGTCGAGATGTAGCCCTGGTCGACGGCCTGGCCGACCTTCTCAACGGCGGGCGCGAACTTGTCGAACTGGCCGTGGCTATCGAGACTGAACGAGTTCAGCTGCCCGCCCAGGTCCGCGTACTCAACGGCGAGCGCCGAGTAGTGGCGGTTCACCTTCCGTGCACGCTTCTCAAGCCCGCTGCCTATGACATTCTCGTACTCGCGCGCGGCCTGCTCGCTCGCCTCAAACGACCCCTCAATGGTCCCGTCCGCGGGTCCGTCCACAGCTCCCTCAGCAAGCCCGTCAGCGCCCGTCCCGGCTTTAGAGTCAGAAGTCTCGCCAGCCGACACGGCGGTGCCGTCTTTGCCGTTATTGTTGCCATTGTTCTTTGCAGTAGCCGCTGGGCCCTGGCGCCGGGCCGAGCCAGAAGGTATGGGAAGGTACGCGTGTGCAGGCGTTGCAGCCGTCGGATCGACTGGAGGGGCCTGGAAGGGTGACGCCGGCAGTTTTTGGATGAATTCGGACTGCAGAACCTCACGCCACGACGAGTTCGGGTCCAAAAACCGCGTGAGGACCCACGACCCCTCGATCTGAGGAATCGCAGAGCACCGGTTCAGGAAATCGGCGAGCGTGCGCTGACGGTGCTCAATGACGCGTGCATCTTCGTGGGCGTGCGCCGGGTTCGTGGCGTACGCACCAAGGCTGTGCTTTTCCGGGATGGGCGGCACAACGACACACGGGAACAGGCGCCGGAGGAGCTTGCGCAGGCTCTCGAACTCTGAGTAGCGGCGCCGCACGCTCGTTCCACTTGGAAGCCGAATCGTGTATGTGATGTGCCCACGGCTCGAGCCCTCACGGCTCTTGCTTGCCTCGCTAATCACAATACGCCCGTGGCCGCCTGCCGGTTCTGGGGCCGGGACAAGCTCGGCCAGCTCCGGAGACACAGAGCGTGAATCTAGCAGGTCCCCCATGCCCAATGGATTGTTGTCCTCGAAATCCATCTCGAAATTTGCCCAATTGACGTGAGCACAAGTTGAGCGTCAGGAAGGCAAGTTGTGGGCTGGGTTGTGTGGACGTGATGGACAACGGGAGGGGGGCCCACATTGGGGCTAGCTGGGGGCCCTGTCCTGGGACGTGGCTCACGGCCTTAGTCACCACCACACATAGTAAAGCCATGCTATCTTGTAGGCGGCGTGATTAGATGGGACAACGTCTCAGTCACACACACGCTCACACGCTCCCCAGTATTATATTATGTGTGTATTATGTGTATATTATATGTAGTGCATTTAACACATAGCTATTTGAGCCAATTTCTCGTGCCGGCCGTCTGCCGTGTTGTATATAAATTCGCGCAAGCGTTTTCGAAATCCACTAGGTTTAACAACCATATGCAACAATCATACTCTTAAAGTTCGCCTTAGCGTCTTTTACATGCGTGTAGCAATGCTTGTACGAGAAACGTACATTTTAATTTTGCACAGCCGCATCTAGGCGATTTCAGAGTCCTGGCAGGCGGGCTGTGCTGACTGTACGGCCATCAAGGTCTCGCTCGGTTAGAAGCCGCGTAGGACGCTAAGCTCGCTCCCCTCATTCGAACGAAACGGTGCGGGGTGGACCCTAGGCGGTTCCTGATCACAAGACGTCGCTATCACCGGCCTTGCGTGTGGCGTCCCTGACCCAGGTCCCCCCGGAAGCCTCGGAACACGCACGCACATAGTTCTGGGTCCGCGTTGGGGCACGAGCACCACGCTAGTTTGAATAACTGCAGAACGTATAATTGTCGGGCCTGGTTGGCGGTAACCATAATCACATATGTGTTTATATATACTATTATTCTATCCTTGCACAGGAATGGCACCATGCATTCCTTGAGGGCCGTCCGCTTCGCTCAATGGCCAGCCTGCGTTCAACTGTGCTCGCTTTACCGCGGCCGTGTCTTGTGCAGTGCTTGTCTCGCGTGCAATGGCCCGCTAACCTGGGAGAGAGGAGGGTTTTGAAGGTCAATGCCGGCCAGTGGTCGACAGCCAGGGCACGGGCCTCGTTGTAGGGTCTCGATAGCCAGGTACCCTGCCTGTGTCGCATGCACTGTGCCGTATCGACCCTCCGCTTTGAGAAGTAGACATAACGAAGCTAGCTTGCGTAGAACGAGTTTGCACGCAGCAAATTTCGAAATCTAGTTCTTTTGTGACAGAAACAGCGGCCGAAACTGTGCTTCGAACCCTGTGCGTTTGCTCGTTCCGCACAAATCCCGTCCCGCTGCACGCTCGTATTACGGGGGAAAGGACGGTCCACATGCTGGAACACAAATTACCGTGGTCAGCTGACACCCCCACACCGAGAAGGTCCGTCCGGGGTTATATGGGTTTTATATATGTGCATGGGTTCGGAGCGTGCCTGCTGCGTGTATATACATAGCGTTTGAGTATTGCGTGTAAACATTGCAAGAGGCTGAGTGGCTCGGGCATCGGTAAACAATGGGCGAAGTCCAGTTGAACACGTACGAGTGGAACACTTTGAAGGCATTGACCACGGCACTGGTCCTCGACCTCAACGCCGAGGACCCGGCCGTGAAGCGCGAGTTCGAAACGGCGATCGGTAAAACCTACCCCGAAACGAGCCGTAAATTCCGGCTCATGCTCCTTGTGCTGAGCTTCAGGGGCCCCGCACTTGCGTTCACGCAGTCGCCACGGCTCGTGACGGAAATGTCAAAGGAGCAGGTTGGGGCCTTTTTGTTGAGCCTCTCGACCTCGCGCATCACACCGCTGCGTATGTTCTTTTACGGCCTGCTGTCATTGACACAGTTCGTCATGTACCGGCAAACGCCCGAGTATCGTAAGATTGTTGGCGAGGCAGAGCCGCACCCGCACTTACTCGCGCTTAGACAGAAGGCGAACGAGCCGAACGTTATGTGGTTTGTGCCGAAAGTGAGCGTTCCACAACCCCTCGGCAGCGACAAGCTGCCCATTCTGTCAACCGAGGTCGCCATTGTCGGGTCCGGGTGCTCGGCCATGGTGGCTGCGTACCGCCTCACGCAGCAGGGCTACAAAGTGCTGCTCATTGAGAAGGGCTACCACCTGAGTACGCTCACGAGCCCCGAGCACGACTTCATTCGCGACGACCAGGCGTACGAAAACGGCCTTCTGCTCACGTCGCGAGACGCATCAACGATGATTATGGCTGGTGCTACGGTTGGCGGAGGCGGGGCCGTGAACTGGAGCTGCTCGCTACGGCCTACGGAGCGCGTGCGCAACGAGTGGGTCAAGCGCGGGGCACCGATCTACGGTGACCCGGCATTTGACGAGGCCCTCGACGAGGTGGAGCGCGTGATGCGCGTTGAGCCGCACGCAACCGAGCATTCGTTCGCAAACAAGCTCATTCTCGATTCTGCTCGCAAGCTGAACTACCCCGCAAAGGCCACTGGCCAGAACACGGGGCTGCACCCCGTGAACACGGGGTTCGTCGAGTTTGGCAGTCGCCAGGGCGAAAAGGAGGGTGGCATTGCCGAGTGGCTGCGCTACAGTCTCGAGAACGGGGCCCAGCTGCTGCAGCGTGCGCAGGTCACGAACATCCGCCACCGCAACGGCTACGCCACGGGCCTCGACGTGATTGTCGACGGCGAGCGGCCCGTGCTCATTACGTGCAAGCGCGTCGTGTGCTGTGGCGGGTCGCTGAACACGCCCGTGCTGCTGCAACGCTCGCAATTCAAGAACAAGCACATTGGCAAGGGCCTGAAGCTCCACCCCGTGACGGTTGCGTATGGCGAGTTCCCGAACGAGGATGTCAACAAGCGGCTCGATCCCATCATGACGGCCGTGAGCACGCAAGTAGACAACCTCGACGGCCGCGAGCACGGCCCGAAGATCGAGGCGATCCACCACCGCCCAATGCTCACGACCCAGTTCATGCCGTACCGCAGTGCTGAAGACTGGCTGAGAAGGACGCAGAGCTACAAGCACATGTGTGCGCTGCTCGTCATCACGAGAGACAAGTCGAGCGGCACAGTGTCCTACAACCCCGTGGACCCAACGAGGCCCATGAAGCCGTACATTGACTACACGCCGAACGCGTACGACCTGGAGGCGCTCTTGAAGGGCTCGCTGGCCAGTGCGAACATGCTGTACGTCGGCGGTGCCGAGCGCATTTTCCTGAGCCCGGCCAGTATCCCGGACTTTGTTTCCACGAAGCCAGTGAACGAAAGGTCGATTTGGGACAGCGATTTCCGCGAGTGGTACGACCTCGTGAAGAGCCAGCAGTTCCAGCTGTACTCGACGCGCGTCGGCTCGGCCCACCAAATGGCGTCGTGCCGTATGAGCAGCCGCGGCCCGCAACACGGCGCCGTCGACGCCCGAGGGCACCTCTACGAGTGTCCGAACGTGCACGTCATCGATACGTCCGTGTTCCCGTCTGCGTCCGGAGTGAACCCCATGATCACCTGTATGGCAACCGCGTACGCGCTAAGCCAGTACATCATCGACGACCTTGTTCGTCTGCAAACAAAGCTCTGAGGCACTGCGAAATGCACCACTGCTACGCGTGGCCATCCTTGTGCTCTCAAGCGAAGTTAAATAGCTAATTTTGAAATTAGAACTAGTCTCTACCTATATGCAAACAGTTATGAATACTAGTCACGAATACCATGAACACCACCCATGAATGCCATGAACACCACCCATGAACACATAAACACCGGTCATGAACACATAAACACCGGCCATGAATACCATAAACATCGGCCATGAATATTATAAACACCGGCCATGAATATTATAAACACCGGCCATGAATATTATAAACACCGGCCATGAATATTATAAACACCGGCCATGAATATTATAAACACCGGCCATGAATATTATAAACACCGGCCATGAATATTATAAACACCGGCCATGAATATTATAAACACCGGCCATGAATACTTGTGCCGTGGGCAAATCCACGCCGGATTCGTTGTATAGATAATAAATCAGTAGCATCAAAGCCACGCCCGCGTTTGTCTGCGAACCACGGAGAGTACTAGGCAGTTTTGAACACAAGTACGTTGCACCAATCCGAGTCGGGGCCAAGATGGAGATCCTTGACGGATTTCAAGTCCGGCGCTCGGAGCTTGACGTGGAGAAAATGGTCTCGCGTGTGCGAAACCAGGGAGCCGAAACTGATGCCCACGACACAATGCCACGTGGGGGAGTCCAGGGCCTCCACAGCCTTTTTGATATATGCAGCCACGTCACTCTCCATATTGTGAGCAGCCAGCGCGTCTTTGCAGATTGCAATGACGGCCTCCTGCCTGTCCTCGGGCATATCCACGGCTAGTACTATCGACTCCATGGTAGAGGGTAGTGATCGGGCCCCTCTCCCTAGTAGTGCCCTAACGTCCCCGCTAAGCTAGCCTGCCTAGCCCTTGAGGGACCGATTGGCGCATATACGCACACAACAGCATCGCAGGTCCAATTCTACAATTGAAACGCAACCAATATGTACTAGTAATATGCCTGAGCACTGCTCTGAAATGAGTTCACGAAATGGGTTCAGCCATTCAGAGTAGTTTGTTGAACACCGGCATCGGCTCTATGGTTCGACATTAGCGGGCTAGCAAGTGTCAAAGCACGCACGCGTGTACGGCACTGGACATTAGTAGATGGGTAGGTGGGAATATATAAGTGGGACGGTAATTGGTGAGCCGTCTAATGTGTGAAATGCAAAGTGAGAAAGGCTGGGTAACGCTTTAGTGTGCGGCCTCGGCGAGACGCTCGTGCCATTTTCGAGCGGACTCGGCTACTCGCGCACGGCCCCGGCCAATGTCGGCAGTGAGACGGTCCTGCTCAGCAAGCAGCGTGTCGAAATTCATGTCTTCGGGCACGTCAATCGAGCTGAGCCCGCGTCCGCTCAGCTCGCGCAAGTAGTCGGCGAGCTCGAGGCTGCGCTGGCGCTCGGCCTCGACTTGCTGCTCAAACAGCGAGCTCCGCACACGCTCTCGAGCTGCGTCATCTTCGTGGAACTGCACGAGCCTCGCCAACAACTCGTTCTCGTGCTGTGCGCTGCCCTGCTGGACGGCGAGCTGTTGACGCAAGTCCGTGAGTTCCTGCTGGATGGCGGCGAGACGCTCGGCGTGTTTCGCCCCGCTGATCGTGTCACGGTTAATGTGGGCCCTCGTCGTGATGCGCTTTGCCTGGTCTGCGTACCGCAGTGTAGACAGTGTTTGGTCTGCGTTCGCCGGGTCGGGCGACACACAAGCGATCATGGCCGTTCGCGAGTTGCCCCCCAAGCTGTTCTCGAGTAGCCGCGTTAGCACGGACTCTCGATATGGCACAACGGCGTTCGTAGCCGGATCGAGGCCGGCAAGGGCGGAAATGACGCGGCCGAGAGTCACCAACGACTTGTTGATGTTGCTGCCCTCACGCAGGCGGTCGCCCGTCGCATTCGAGGCGCCAGCACGCTCGCTGCCGGCAAGATCTACAAGCCGCAGCACGCTCAGCTTTTCCTCTGTCGACTTGTCGCCCGCAGACGCAACGGACTGCTGCTTGATCGTCAACGACACGACGGCATGCGACCGGCTCGACGTGTCGTTCATCTTCGTGGCGGCCGTAGCCCGTGAGCGCATGCCCCGGCGAAGCAAGTCAAGGACTTCGCCCACACTGGCGACTTTGAATTCGCTGAGCCCCGCGACGTAGCAGTCGTCCCCGCCCGTCCCGCGAACGCGCAGGCTCGGCCGGTCTTGCGATGAGCCAAGCAGGTCCCTGACCTGCTCGTTGTATATTTCAAGAAACGAAACACGCACAGTTACTGCCGTGTTCGTGTGCACATCAGCAACGTGGGCAAACACGCGGTCACAGATCTGCGGGATGAGGCCCGGCTCGCTCGTGCTGCCGAGCATCGTGTGGCTTTTGCCAGCGCCGGTTTGCCCGTACGCGAAAATGCACGCATTGTAGCCCTCGAGCGCGTGCTGCACAATGTCGCTGCCGAATTGGCTGTATATCGTGCGCTGGGTGGTTGCTTCGTCGAAGCAGTGGTCGAATGCGAACGTTTTCGCGGGCTGCCTGCCTGCAGCCGTGATCTGCGCACCAGACACAGAAACAACCGCGTTCTCGCCCGAGCTTTGCGGCCTTACGCGCACGGCGACCTGGACTTTGAAGTCATTGTTTCTGCGCGTCTGTTTCGTTGGCGATCGCATCATGTTGATCAGGGCTAGGTATGTAAACAATAAATAGCATGAGGCACTATAGCATGAGGCACTATCTCTCCATGAAGAAAGTGCAGATGGACAATGATTAGGCTAGCCACGTAAAAGGCGGAACTGGCATGCAGTACCGTAAGAGCGATCACGCGTGAGTGAGAGCCCACGTTAGAACGATCACGTAGTTGTAAGAGCAGTTATTCCATCCGCAACCTATTTATCTTGTACGTACTGTGTGATATGCACGTGCAGTACCTTTGAATGAAAAAAAAAATATAGATAGTCCTAATGGACAACGGTTAGGCGGCTAGCTAGATTGGACTGTTATTCGGAAGCGCGGGACTCGGGTGTCGAGCACACGTTAAGGGCACACAGAGGTAGGACTACTTACTCCATCCACAAACTAGTTATGCGTTAGTGGGCTCATGATGTGTACGTATTGCCCATTTTGTATCACAACGTGCTATCAGGCATATTAGTTAGCATAAGAGTATATACAAGCTTACTTCGGTGCACAGAAGTATTAAATGATGATTATTTCGTCGCTTTTGGTAGCACACGTTCGTTTGCCAAGTTAAGCCTGCTTCGCCGTCGGGCTCGCTGAAGGCGTCGCGGACACACTCGAGCAAGCCGCTTCGAGCTCGCGTATCCTCTGCTGCAGTCCCTTGATATGCTGTGTCGCCCGCTCGACCGTGGCGGCCTTGCTCGGCGGGAGCTTCTCGTCGCCGGGGCCGAGCAGTGCTGCAAGCTCGCCGATGGCCGTGTTCATCCGGTTTCGGCGTTCCTGCTCGGCGAGCTTGTGCACGGCCTTTTTCGACCGCAGATCCGCAACCATGCGGTCTGCTGCAGCAAGCTCGAGATGCTGGTGCGTGCCGTCGAGCAGGTTCTGGTAGTTCGACTTCAAAAACACCTCCTCGTTCACGGGCTCGCCGTCGAACGCTGGCACATGCGGCGACAGCTCGGCACTGCCAGCGATTTTCGGCCGGATGCGCGGTGTCGTGCGTGTGCTACCGCCGCCACCGGCGCTCGCTCGCCGAGAAGGCGCAGACTTGATCGAAGACGCAGACTTAATCGAGGCCACAGAGTTCGCGCGCGAGTTTGCCTTCGCCGTTGCCTGGATCGCGCTCCGCAGCCGCTCGTCGAGGTCCGTGCCGGCCGTGCTGCTGGGGTCGGCCATCTCGAGGGCCGGATCGCCAAGCCTGAACTCGTCCTCGGGCAGCGAGCCCGACCGCCATCGCGTTGTTGGGCTTTGCTTGCCGATCTTGCCCGACCCCGGGCCCTGCCCGCCGCGGGCTCCACGCTGGGCATAGTACATGCCGAACTCGTTCGGGCCCGTCGGCGACGTTGCCTGTACCTGGGCCTGGCTTTGCGCCTGGCCTTGCGCCTGGTTCTGGACCTGGTTCTGGGCCGCGAGCTGCGGTGTGCCGTACGGCGTGTGGTGCGGTGTGCCCTGGGGCGTTGGCCGGTACGCAATCGAATGCATTGGGGCTGCGCTTGGCGACAGCAGCGGCGTGCCCTGGAAGGACAACGCCGGCGAGAAGTACTGGTTGTGCACGTCCAGCGGGTCGAGCGCCTCAGACATGCTGCGGTCCATGGAGTGCCGCATAGCGTCGTGCAGGCCGTGGGACGAGCTGAGCGAGCCCGCCACGGACCCGTTCATCGAAGCGTTCAGCGACTCGTCGAGCGAGTCGCCAAGATGGTCGCTCAAATGGTCGCCCATGTGGTCGTGGAGACCGTCGTTCAGGCCGCTGTTCAGCGCAAGGTGCCCGTCCATCGGTTCCGTGAGCGAGAGGTGCTCTCCAAGGTGTCCGTGGCCGTCGAGGTGAGTATCAAGCTGTGGATCGAGCTGTCCGTTCGCCCGGTCATTGAGCAGGGTCTCCCCAATTGGGTCGTTGGCGGACCCGCGGGGCTCGGAAGTGGCCTTGAGCGAGCGGGCACGCTGCTCGCCGGGCCCGAGATGGTCGAATAGGGGGTCGTCGCCTTGTGGGCCGTGGCGTGACTGGTCCCACACGTTCGAGTCGAAGAATTCCATGCGGAATGTGTACGGAAAATTCCTGCAAAGCTCGGAACGGTTGTGGCTGGGTTCGGAGTGCTCTAAAAGAGCCTTGCGAGTTTCTAGATTCGCCTCGCCAAGTCCTCAGCCTCGAAGTCCTTAGCCTTGAACTCCTGGCACTAGTGGTTCTTGCGTGTGGACGGGTTTTTGCCAGTGCTTGACTAGCTCGCAGCCAGTCTTTCGCTAGTTCGTGGCAGCCTTGCTCGGAGTGCTCGGCTCGAGGCGGGGGCTACTCGCGGTCAACTACGGGCGGTGGCTCCGCGGTGGTGTGGCTGACGGAGAAGGGCCAGCTCTGGGAGGTGACGCTAAGGCGGGGAGTACAACGCTTCGCTCGGTGTCCGGTGGTGACAAAAAACTAAGTGAGGCGTACCTCAATGCGCGCATGCAATCGGCCCGCGTCTACTGCACCCCGTCACCCGATTAGGGCTGGAACCCGTTAGCTCGGGTCCTGGCTGTGCGTGTAGCGGGCCCCACGTGGGACAGGCTGCCGTGGTTACTGGCCGGCCCCTTATCTGCGTCAGGTGATAAGGCGTTCGCGCAGAGGAGCAGGCGCCGTCAACACCGGACATGGGACGCGGTCCGTGGGGTTTCGAGCGAAGAGCGGACGCGAAGCAGGCCTCGGTCGATCGATTGCGTTCGCGGCGCATTGGACCGCGAGGTGGGCCTGACTCGCGAGATCCACACGCACACCTGTCTTTCAGATAGACGTATGGTTATATGAGTATATACTTGTATGAAGGACTGTATGAAGGACACGAGCAATATGAACCATGTAGATCTTTATAAATGCACGTCTGTGTACGTCTTGCATCTCTGTATTTTTCATATGTGTGCAGATCTTCCATCTCTGCACACGTCATCCTGTATACCTGTATCTTTGTACTCCCTGTATATCCGTGTGGGTAAATCCCGGTGCGTAACGAATATGTACCCAGCCCGCTGCACCTGTACGCGATTTGTAGGACTCGGACTGCTGCACGGTCTGTTGTCCGTGTGCCTTCGTAGCAATGTCAGGAGGATCAGTGCCGCATGTTATCTTGCACCCCAGCCCAGACGCAGGTCCGGGTGACTCAGGACAGCTGTGAGCAGGCCCAACGACAGCAGGCCAGTAATTGTCGCAAACACTGATACAAATGTAGCTCTGCGAGCCGCTCACGAAAATGCGACTGTACAACCTGCTCACACACCTCGTACAGTAACTTAAATTGACTCACGCATGCACCTCTACGTCTACACTTTTTTACACGCGTCCTCACATTATTTGCACGCTTATTATGTATGTTTATAGATGGCTCAGCCTTTGTGCACGCCTTAGCTTGCTACGTAGCTTGCCACGTTGCCCTCGACTGCGCACTGAGCACGTCGATTTCACACGAACCAAGTCTCGGCTTCGCGTTACTAATGCAGGTCGTGGTCGTTGGCGGCGGCACGGGCACGAACGCCGTGGCACCCGTGTTTTCGGAGTGTGCGTACGGCGTGACGTACGTCGTGCCAACGAGCGACAACGGCGGGTCAACCAGCGAGGTTCTGCGGCTGTTTGGCGGGCCCGCGATCGGCGACGCTCGCTCACGGCTCGTGAGGCTCATTGATCCGTCGCCGTTGCGCACTTTCCTTGCTCTACGGCTCAGTGAGAACGCGGAAATCGCCGCACGCGACTGGGCCCAGCTTGTCGACGGCTCGCACGACGTCTGGCGGGACGTTGTTCCGTACATGAAGGCCATGTACCGCGCGTTCCTCGTGCACGTCCATGCCGAGCTCCTGAAACGCACAACAACAACGAGGCCGTTCGACTTCCGGCACGCGAGTATCGGGAACCTGCTTCTCACGGGCGCTCGCCTGTTCTTCGGCACGCTCGAGGCCGCCATCGAGTTTGTGCTGCACACGACGTGCGTGCCCCGGCGGTTCGCCGTGCTGCCGTGCCTGAACAGCAACTTCTCGCTGCACATTGCAGCCACGCTGCGCAACGGCGAGCTCGTGGTTGGCCAGTCGCAGATCTCGCACCCGCATGTCGGCCACAGTCACAGCGAGGACTCGTCGCCGTCACAAACGCCGTTTGCAGGCGACGATCTCGGCGAGGACGGGTTCGTGCACCCGAGTTTGCGCGAGTCGCAGATCTCGTTTGCGAAGGACGCCACGCAACCGTTGCCGAGCGCCATCGAGCATGTTTTCTACGTGAACCTGTTTGGAGCAGAGATCCGGCCATCGGCCTCTCCGCGCGTCATCACGAGCCTGCAAACGGCCGACGCCGTGATCTTGTCCGTGGGCAGCCTCTACACTTCGATAATTCCCGTTTTGCTGCTGCAGGGCTTTGCCGTGAACATGCCGAACCACTGCGTGCTCATGCTGAACGGCAGCCCCGACCGCGAGACGGCGGGCATGGCCCCGCAGGACCATCTCGCCGCCGTGAACAAGGCGCTTGCGTACTCGTGCGGTAGCGAGCCGGGCAAGAACTACGTGACGGCCGTTATCTACCCAGAGGGTCTCGACGTCGAGGGTCTACGCGCGAGCGGCGTGCGCACCGAGCCTGCGTCGTGTGTCGACAGCGAGTACAACCTCGTGTCTCTCTCGAATGCATTGAGCCGGTGCCTCGATCCGCAGGTTCGCTAGTGCACACACGCTCCTGTTCCATGCATTACAACTAGCATGCCCCGCAATTGCCATCAGTGGTTGCTCCCTCACGTTTGTCTCACGAGCTGCATTCCACAACGTTCAACGAATCCATGAACTTGCCACGCGCCCACCATAAAATGTCCACACAAATGCATTATCGCCAATTACATTCACCACACAACGGCGTTTGCTCGTAAACAATGTATACTATGTACTTCTCATAATCATCACAAAATGCATGACCAAAAATGCATGACCACAAAAAATATCGCTATATGTGTTAAACTATATGCTTTTACTGCAAAACTCTTTGCAAACGGCGTCTCCTCGCATACTCTGTATACTTTGTATACTATGTATATGTATACTAGGTACGTCCCTCGATGCTGGGCTTAACGCTGGGGTGTGGCGGTTGGATTAGGTTTGGCACGGCCTCACTCTACGTATCCGTCTACCACCCATGAGCGCCACCAAGCAGCTTGTAAACGAAGCGCAGGAGCTCGGATTGCCCGCGGCAGAGCAGAAATATCTCGAGGTCGTGAACTTCGATGTGTCGGGCCTGTCCGGGGGGGCAAAGGAGCGCGTGGCGAGCGACCAGGAGACGGCCCTGCTGGCCCTCGGCGAGTACTATGGCACGCACGCGGACTCCGTGGACTCGCCGAACGTCGCGAAGCTCGAGGAGCTCGTGGCGACGTCGCGGCGAGTCACTGGCGGCTACGCGAAGTCGAAGGCTTCGAAAATCATGCGTGCGCTCATAGACGACCTTGCGCTCGTGCCCGGCTCGACGCAGCGGCAAATCGACGTCATCAATGCGTGCGTGCAGTGGGCCGTCGACTCGAACCGCAGCTTTTTGCGGCAGGGCCTGCAAGTGCGGCTTTTGGGCTTGTTGTTCGAGCAGCAGCAGTACCAGGAGGCGATCGACCTCGCAACGGGCCTGCTCAGAGAGCTGAAGCGGCTCGACGACAAAATGATGCTTGTGGAGGTGCAGCTGCACGAGACGCGCATTTTCCACGCGCTGCGGAACCTGCCGAAGGCGCGGGCGTCGCTGACGAGCGCGCGCACGAGCGCAAACGCCGTGTACACGCCGACGCTCATGCAGGCGCAGCTCGACATGATGAGCGGCGTGCTCCAGAGCGAAGAGGGCGACTACAAAACGGCGTTCTCGTACTTCTACGAGGCGTTCGAGGGCTTTGCGTCCCTGGAGGACAAGCGCTCTGTGCAGGCGCTGAAGTACCTGCTGCTCGTGAAGATCATGCTGAACCTGCGCGACGACGTCGAGCAGCTGCTGCAAAACAAGACGGTCAAGAAGTTCAGCGGCCGCCACATCGACGCGATGACGGCGATGTCGCGCGCGAGCAGCGACCGCAGCCTCAAGGAGTTCGACCTCGTGCTCAAGCAGTACGCCGTCGAGCTCGGCCAAGACACGTTTATCCGTTCGCACTTCACGGCGCTGTACGACAAGCTGTTCCAGGAGAACTTGATGAAGGTCATTGAGCCGTACAACTGCGTCGAGGTTGCGCACCTGTCGAAGCTGCTCGGCCTCGACACGGAGCAGGTCGAGGGCAAGCTCAGCCAAATGATCCTCGACCGCGTGTTCAGCGGCGTGTTGGACCAGGGCCGCGGCTGGCTCTACGTCTACCCGGCGCCGGAAGCCGACGAGACGTACAAGATGGGCCTCGAGACGCTGAAGCAGATGTCGACGGTCGTGGACACGCTCTACGAGAAGGCGGCCATCATCAACTAGGCAAGGCGGCATAAGCCGCTCGTTGCGGTATCGCGGCTTCTACTTGCCCCTGGTACACACTGCATAGTGCATGTAAATGCATGGTAGCGCATGGTCGGTGCGTGGCCGCGTGCCTGAGGGCTTTGTTATGCTTTGTTCCATGCCAGCAGGGGCCCGTGCCAGTGGGCCCGTCCCAGTATGCCAGTCCCAGTGGGCCAGTGTGTGCCAGTATCAGTATGCTAGTGCCGTTTAATTGAACATGCATTATATGTAATAAATATTTTGAAAACTCGTTAAGCCTGTTAGGCACGTTAAGCCGGTTAGGCCCGTTGAGCCTCGTGTCCGGGGAGGCTGGTGAGGCTGTTTGCATGTCGAGGCCCGGCGACCCTACCCTGGATCACACCGGACGATGAGTGCAATGAGTGCCGCGAGCGGGCCGGCTTCTGGCCCGAAAACAGACGCGAATCCGTCGTGGGCGTCGCCGTCAAGGCAGTTTGTGCCTCTGCATCTCCAGCCCGGCGCCGCGCGGAGCTCGTTCGCGCGCCCGGACACCTACAACCTGCACCGCCAGAAAAGCCTGCCGCAGGCCACGCCGCCCGCGCAACGCTCGGGCTTTGCCACGAAACCCAAGTCGAAGGCACGCCGGTCGGGCGCCTCGCCCGAAACGGACGACGAGCTGCCGCCCACACGCAGCATTCGCGTGCTCACGGGGCCCGTCGAAGAGCCCGATCTCGCGGCCTCGCCGAACGTAGCCGCGCAGTTCGCAGCGCAGGCCGCTGCGCAAGCTGCCCAGGCCTCGACGGGCGCGGGCTCGGGCGCTAGTTCGGCGGCCACGAGCTCCCACGGCACGCCCGTCATCGTGTTCGGGTTCCCGCCGGGCTCGACGCAGTCTGTGCTGCAGTTTTTCGGTGCGTTTGGCGAAATAACGGAGAATGTGGCCGGCAATGATGCGCACGCAGCCGCGATCGAGTGCGGGCGGAACTGGCTGCGCATTACGTACCGCGATCGCGACGCGGCGCAGCGGGCCCTTGCTCAGAACGGGCACGTCATGCCCGGCCAGTACGTCATTGGCTGTGTTTTGGGCGAGCCGGGTGAGTACGCAAGCACAATGCAGCAGAGCAGCACGAACTCGATGCTCCTCGACGACTCGGACGTGAGCCTCCTCCAGGACCAGTCCATGGCGAGCGTGCTCGACGTCACGGAGGACGAGCACGCCGGCCCTACAGCATCGGCGGCCGGCTCGAACTCATCTTTCTCTTCAACTGCCCCTGCATCCGCGGGCTCGGCTCGCGCTTCCGCCTCGAGCGACTTGCCCGTGCTGTCCGACAAGATCGTGCCGCGCGAAACGAACACGCGCCTGTTCCGCGAGTCAACCCCGGCAAAACCGGCCGTGAAGATCTCGGAAATCAACAGCACAAAGCTGCCGGACGCGCCAGCACCAACGGGTCTCGTGGGCCGGCTCACGAGCGCGATCTCGCATGCCCTTTTTGACTGGGACGTTTAGTGCGTATAACCTTGGCTACGGAGCATAATACAGCCGACAAGTTCGCTCCACTCGCCCCGCTACACTCTCTCACGGTCTCCGCGATATACGGGCTCACTTTGCAAGCTCTACGGCACGGACCGTACCCCCATGTAGTGCTGTGCACGGCGTGTTCTGTACAGTGTGTACTGTACTTAACTGTGCATGCTACAGTGTGCGTGCTACATTGTGCGTGCACTCTGCATTGTGCTGTGTTGCGCTAGGCGGTGCTAATTGTGCATTCTACATTGTGTAATATTGTGCTACATCGTGCACAGATCTGCTGGATCTGCTATATTGCGCTAGACCGTGCATTATGTATTACCCCTGTATTCGGGAGACAACCAGTTTTGTTAGTTGTTAGTCTTATCGTGCTTTATATGAACATAACATTCATCATCCCCGTAGCTCGTCATAAGCATGCGCGTTTCGCCTTATCACCTCCATCCGGAAACGGAACCCCCCTACCCTTCCTTCCACAAAAATGGCCAAAACGGAAACTGCGCAGCGAGAGCTCGAGGATCTGTGTGTTCCGCTGCTTGCGGGGCCCTCTGCGTCCGTTGCAGACCTCATGCCCAAACACAAGCTGTTTCTGCGCACAGTCTTGGGCCTCGGCCAGCTCCTGCCCCAGCGGTTTCTCGGCCTCGATGCTTCGCACCCGTGGATGGTGTTTTGGCCCGTGAATGCGCTGGCATTGCTCGGTACGCCCTTGAGTTCTGAGGAAATTGACAGGATTGGCGAGACTTTGCTTGCGTGTGAGCACCCGGACGGCGGGTTCGGCGGCGGGCCCGGTCAGCCGGGTCATTTAGCGGCAACTTACGCAGCCGTCATGGCCCTCGCCTACACGGGCCCGAAATTCTGGGCCCGCATCAACCGTGAGGCCCTGCTCTCCTGGATTTTGTCGCTCAAAGAGCCGAGCGGCGCGATCCGTGTGTGCGCACACGGCGAGGCAGACCCGCGCGCAACGTACTGTGCACTCGCCGCCACCACGCTGCTCGGAATCGAGTCTGCCGAGCTGCGGGCCCATGTTGGTGCGTACGTTGCGCAGTGCCAGACCTACGAGGGCGGGTTTGCGAACGTCCCGCTCGGCGAGGCCCACGGCGGGTACGCATTCTGCAGCGTAGCCACGCTCATGCTCCTGTACCCGTTTGAGCCGCGTAGAGGCATTGTCGAGTTCTGCCGCGTGGCTGACTTCGAACGCTGGCTCGTGCTCCGCCAGGACCTGCGCGTGCCGGGCTTCTCGGGCCGCACAAACAAGCTCGTGGACGCGTGCTACGCGCACTGGGTCGGTGGGTGCTGGCCACTCATTGCGCAGGTCGCGGCACAGGTCGCGTCACAGCCGACGCCTAGTGGTGCTGGCGCCACGAGCTCGTACGAGCTGTTTATGCGCGAGGGCCTGCAAAGCTATCTCGTGAAGTGCTGCCAATCCGAACGTGGCGGGCTTCGTGACAAGCCGGGCGTGTCCCCGGACGCTTACCACTCGAACTACGCGCTCTGTGGTCTTTCTGGGGCACAGCACTCGTACGCTGTGGGTGAGTCCGTGTTCGCGTGGCAGTCAGCGCGCGTGCTTGATGCCGGCGACAACAACGTCCCGCCTATAAACCCCGTGTTTGGGATTTTGCCAAGCGCCGTTGCGAACATGCACGCGTGGGCAAGCGAGCATTTTATTTCAGACGTACTGGAGCCTGCAGGTCAGGCCACGAGCGAGGCGAGTCAGGCCGCGGGCGCAGTTGCGGGCCGTGCCTCGTCGTTTTCGTCCTTGAACCGGTCGAGCAACCCCTCGCTGAACCCGGCCTTCAACGCATCGCTCGACGCCGTGCCCTCGAGCAAGGAGTACCAGGGCTTTGCGCTGTACGTCGGCGCAACGGTCGTGCTCGTGGCGTACCTCGCGTGGGCCCTGCTGCCGGCGTCGTGGCTGCACGCTCTGCGCATTGACTACTACCCGTCACGGTGGTGGGCCGTGGCCATCCCGGCGTTTGTGCTCGTGCTCATGCTGTATGTCTACACGGCGCTCGCCGCATACAACACGGAGCGGCTCACTTTTGCACCTAACGCCCCAGAAACAGTCGCCGATGCAGGCACGCAGGTGCACGACGTCCCGCTCGTTGAAGTGAACCGCAGGATGTACGCAAGGCACGAATAATGGGATGCCATAGTGAATGCTGCTATGCTGAATGCTGCTATGCTATGCTGAATGCTGTTATGCTGAACGCCGCTATGCTGAACGCTGCTAAGGTGAATGCTGCTATTCTGAACGCTGCTATGCTGAACGCTGCTAAGGTGAATGCTGCTATGGTTAACGCTGCTATGGTTAACACTGCTATGGTTAACGCTGCTATGCTGAACGCTGCTATGCTGAACGCTGCTATGGGAATACTGTTATAGCGAACGTACTGCTATAGCGAACGCACTGCTATAGAGAACGCAACGGCGTTTGCAATAGTTGAAAGGGTCCCATCTACAATAGACCACGGCACAGCGACGGCGGAGTGCTCTACGTGGGTGCTCGCTCCTAAGTTACGTGCAATTAGACTACTTACAATATGGACAGAGCCATATCTTAGGACATACCGCGTTCGCATGTGTACGACGGACCTCATACTGCCGATTCACACTCATTTGACTAGGAGTGGGCTTATTTATTGCCATGTCGAGATGTGGACGCCGACCGATGCGGGCTGCACTTGCCCAGCAGGCAGTAGTTTGTAAACTAGGCAGCAACCCTTGAAACCGATCCGGAGTCCGCACCATTAATTATGTAGGTATATTAGGGGGAAGCTTCATGTACAACACCAGAGGTGTACCAGAGGTGGATGCGAGTCTATGCAATTAGTGTTATTGCGTCGTGTGCGTGCGTCGTGTTCGTGTTCGTCACAGTATTTGCGTGGTGTTCGTCACCAAGTGCGGGCCGTGCTCGTCGCCATGCTTGCGTGGTGCCGGGTTCACCGCGACGTGCGGCGTTCGTGCTTTTCGCGGCGCATCTCCTCCTTGAGGGCCGCACTGTCGAGTGGTTTCAGCAGCTCGAACGAGCACAGCAGCTCCTCGCTCACGGACATCGCCGCGCCCCAGTTATCGAACTCGCCGCAGTAGTTCGGCGCGCTGAAAACTGTCACGAGCGACCGGTCGTTAAAAAACTCGTAGCCATCCTCGACGACCATGTGTGCCCGGCACACGAGGTCGAACCCGAACCGCTGTAAAAACTTGTTGATGGCGACCTTGTTGTAGCAGTACGACACGCCGCGCTCGTTGTCCTCCCACTCGTTCGGACCATCCGTTGGATCCGACCACAGCAAGTCGTTCAGCAGACCGTACTCGGGCACGTCCGTTGGCCGCTCAATGGCGCGGATCTCGTTGATGTTCGTGAGGCTCGGGCTGAGCCCGCCGTGCACGCAGAAGATCTTCTGCGCCACAATCGCGGCTATTGGCAGCGTGTTGAACGTGTCGATGAGCGTGCGCCACGTCTTCATCGAGGACCGCCGCTTGCACTCGTCATAGAACCCGTAGATGCGCGTCACGCTCGCGCTCTCGTGGTTGCCGCGCAGCAAAAAGAAGTTTTCCGGGTGCTTGATTTTGTAGCACAGCAGCAGGAGAATCGTTTCCAAGCTCTGCTTGCCCCGGTCGACGTAGTCGCCCAAGAACAAGTAGTTCGACTGCGGCGGGAAGCCGCACATGCCAAACAGCCGCAGCAGGTCGCCGTACTGGCCGTGCACGTCGCCGACAACCTTCACTGGTGGGCTCAGCTCGAGCAGCGGTGGCTGGCTCAAAAAGAGCTCCTGCGCAGCGCGGCATATGGTATTGATTTCCGAGGACTTCAGGCAGAAGTTGCGTGGCGTCTTCCCGCTGTAGCCGACGTCCAGCAGCAGCTGGATCGTGTCGTCGATGTTGATCTCGCCCTGCGGGCCAACAAGCACGGTCTGCTGGCCGTCGCCGCGCGGCGAGGCCACGAAGGGCAGCTCGCGCTGCAGCGAGGCGTCGTCCGGCCCCGACCCGGGCACGGCCACCGGCTCAGGCCCGCCCGGGCCGGTGTTTTCTGCACCAGAGGCGCCGTTTATAATGCCATTGGCACTGCCGCCGCCGGCGTCCGGGCCGTCGGGGTCGATATGGCTGCGCGCAGAGTGCATTGTTTGCATGCTCGCCATCGAGTTTGTTGATTGCCGCCGCCGCGTGAACCCGGGAACTTCCAGGCCGCGTGACGGCTCGTGGTCCGCGCTGTCGACAACCTCAACGGCGCTGCCGCCCGCACTGCCGTTCGCACCGTTTGCGCCGGACCAGCTGCTGCGGTTGCTCCGGTTGCTCATGATCGAGCGCCCACTGCGCGTCGATGTCTGCGTGTCGCTGCGCCGGAACTCGGGCAGCGAGTCTCCGCTTCGTTTCCTGTTCGGCTTCGATCCCTGGTTCCCCATTTCGTGCGTGGGGGGACAGAGGCTCGTGGTGTGGAGATGGGGCAAAGGCGAGGGGTAGGTAGAGAGTATGTGGGCGAGCGCTTACGAATGGAGGTGCCTGTGATCGCCGTTCGCGATCAGTCTGGGTGCCCTTGCCCTTCTTGCGAAAGGACCTCAAAACGAAAAATAGTGCGAACCTGCTCGTTGTTTTGGGGCGGGCAGTGCTGTGCGCGTAGGGCCTGCATGCAAGGGGCTTCGCAATTCGCCGGGACATTGGCGTTCGTCCGCCATTGGTTTCTCGTGCTGCGTGAAATGTGCTTTGCGGCCAATGGAGCGGGGCACAGCGATCACATGGACAGGCCTACGTGACACAGGCCATGGCAGATCTCCACAGACCATGGCAGATGGACGGAGATGCCATTCGTGGCGGGCATGGAAAGTACGAAGTAGATCTGTGGGCTTATAAGGTAACGAATTAAATACTTAAGAGGTAGCGAATATAATTCTCAGGAGAAAACGAACCAAGATTTATGTATGAATGGTATGGATGTTCAATGCGTGGAGATGTTAATGTGCGTACTGCGGAGTGTCGACGTTGCTGAGCCACAATAATTATTATAAGGCCGCGTTCTAGTGGTTGGGATAAGGGCCTGCCGAGCTCGACCTCGCCGGCTACTTTGGCTACGTAGACAATCGCTTGCTTCCCAGCGAGGCAACCCAACACAACGCCCAACCAGCACCTGCATGACCTGCAGGCACGGCACATCGAGCACTACAAAGGGACAAAGAAACGGCCGACTTAGGTCCCATAGATTAGTGCTGCAGACGAGTACGTGGCGGGCTTAATGGAGACGGGTGCTTGACGGATACATGTGCTTAACGGATACGAGTGCTTATGGAGTATGCGTACCTACTGGCCGCTCGTGTGGAACCGGGCCCACCGGCGCATCCAGACCCAGTCCATGTTTGCAATCCCACGGTCCGTTTTTGTTGGCTCGAACTCGGCGGGCCCGCACTTCACGGGCCGGCCGACGGCAAACACAAGCTGCGCACGCTCCTCGTTGCGTGGCATGGCTTAGTGATCGTAGCACCTCCACTGTGCACTTATACGGACGGTACTACATGCACTTACAGTACGAACAGTGCTGTAAGCACTAGCACTATGCACAATTGTAGCACGAATGAACATAGCACAAGTACACAGCAAGTACACAGCAAGTACATAGCATAGCACAAGCACACAGCTATTCGTCCAGGCAGACACATTAAGCAGAGGTATTGGCAAAATATTATATATAACAGACCCGGGCGGGCTTTTTTCACGCAAGGCGAATCACTCCTTCTCCTCGTCTTCAAGCTGCAGAGCCTTGAAGCCCTGCTGGAGCTTCGCGATGCGGTTCGACTCGCTCGACTGCTTCTTCTCCTGCAGCGGGGCCGACGGAGCAGCCGGCGTGGGGCTCGCCGAGGCGGGCTTGCTGTTCCCACGGCGCTGCACGGGCACGCCGCGCTGAGACCAGTTCATCTCGGCCTCGGCCGACGGCTTGCGGCGGTGCGAGCTCGCACCACCACGCGGCGCAAACCCGGAGCGCGCAGCAATCGGGCCCGAGCGTGCAGACCAGTCGATCTCGGGCTCGGGCTGTGATGGCTGCCTGGCCGGCCGCGGGCCCGAGCGAGACGTCCAGTCCAGCTCGGGCTCGGGCTGTCGTGGCGCACGCGCGGCCCTGGGACCGGGTCGTGACGACCAGTCGAGCTCGGGCTCGGGTCCCCGCGGCGGGCGAGACGAGATCGGGCCCGAACGAGCCGTCCAGTCGAGCTCGGGCTCGGGCTGTCTAGGCGGGCGGCCTGCTCCGCCCATCGGCCCACTGCGTGCCGACCAGTCAAGCTCGGGCTCCTGCATCGTCGAGCGCTGGCGGAACCGGCTCAACCGGTCGTTGTCACCGCCAACGGGCGGCGGGCCGCGGCCAAACAACTCGTTCGGGTCCTCGCGCTTGCCCCAGTCGAACTCCATGCCGGGGCCCGGGCCGAAGCCCGTGGGCGGGCCACGCTGCTCAGCAACGTTCACGCTCACGGTACGGCCAAGGATCTGCGAGCCGCCGAGCTTCATCGCAGCAACAAGCGAGTCGCGGTCGGCGAAGTCGATGTAGGCGGCGCCCTTGATCTGGCCGTCGGGCCCACGCGGGAGCCGCAGGCTCTCGATCTTCAGGTCGTGCTGGCCGGCGAAAAAGTCTTCAAGATGCGACTCGCTCACGTCGTAGCTGACGTTGCCAATGCGGGCCGTGTACGGCGGCTGGTCCGGAATCGGCGCCACGGGGGCGGGACCGAAGTTCCCGCGCGGTCCAGCGCCACCGCCGGAAGACCAGCTGCCCATGCCGCTGCCACCAACGGCGGACGGCTGCGAAACCGTTTGGAAGGACGGCGTGCTCAGCTCTGCCTCGTCGTCGGCCCAGGACCCGGACCCGCCGGTCGCGCCGGCCATGGCCTGGAGGTCCTCAAGCGTCAGGATCTTTTCCTTCTGTTTCTTAGGAGGCATATTCTAGGTGTCCAGGACTATGCGTATTCCTGGGATGTTAAGTGAGATCGAGTTGCCCCTGATTTTTCATCGAACCCTCGTGTCTCGCCTCACCACACTTTTTTTCTTTCTTCTAATCGAGACCGCGATACGGCTGGCGTGGCTCGAACCCTTGGCCGGCCGACCGTGGCGCCGGCCGGGGGGCTGCTCGAGGTTGCTCGTTTCGAAAGTTGCGCCGTCGGACGCGAGCAATGAATTGCCGTGCGTGATATCTCTAATTGAGGGGTGTCATGTTGCCATCTCGCCTCACGCGTACGAACATGCCCATATGTCACCTATATTTACTAGACGCCGACCTACTCTATCTATGCGCCTGAGAGTGTCACTTATTTACTCGTACGTACTCTTGGCTTATATGTACTCTTAATACACATGCGTCCGTGCAGTGAGTTCTCTATGTGTGTGAACCTTTTGGGGGGAGATCTTTTGGGGTCGATCTTTGGGGTCGATCTTTGGGGTACGTGTTTGCTCAAAACTCAAATATATACTGATATACAGGGAAGAAATATTACATGGAGTGCTGCTCGAGCTCAATTGCGGCGTGGGCTTAGCGGGTCTTCGGCAGCGTGTTCATGATCTGCTGGTTCAGGTTCTGCAGCTTCGAGGTGTCGACGTTGTGCGTTGAGGCAAGCTCCGTGAGCTTCGAGTAGTTGCCCGTGAGGCGGCCGATCATCTCGGCATCAACAACATCCTCGGTGCCGCCGATCATGTTCGCAAGCAGAACCTCCGCACCGTTCGTCACAGACTGCACAAACGGGCCAAGCAAGAAGTTGCCAATTGCCTTCGAAATGCCAAACGTGAAGGGTGCAAGCGCATCGGAAACAGTCGCAATGGCGTTGTCGATCTGCGAGTCGGCGCCGGTGATGAAGGCAACGAGGCGGTCGGCGTGCTCGTGCGGGTCACCGCCGGCCTGCTGCAAACGGCGCGTCAGCGTGTCCTGCACCTGCGCGGCGTTCGTCACGGCGCCGTGCACGCCAGAAAGGTCCGCATCCGTCGCACGCTTGACCTTGGGCAGCGTGTTCATGAGCTGGTTGTTCAGGTTCTGCAGGCGGCCCGTGTCGACGTTGTTGTTCTTCGACAGCTCGATCAACCGCGAGTAGTCGCCAGTCATGCGGCCGATCATCTCGGCATCGAGGCGGTCCTCGGAGTTGCCAATGAGGTTCGCCACAAGAACTTCAGCACCGTTCGTAACAGACTGCACGAACGGCCCAAGCAAGAAGTTGCCAATGGCCTTCGACACGCCGAACGTGAAGGGCGCAAGCGCATCAGAGACCGTAGCAATGGCGTTATCGATCTGCGAATCGGCGCCAGTGATGTAGGCAACAAGGCGCTCCTCGTTCGCGTGCACGCCGCCGTCGGCCTTCAAGCGCTCGTTGAGCGTGTCCTGGACCTGACGAGCGTTCGTCATGGAGCCCTCAACACCGCTCATCGCGTGCTGGGTTTGCATCTGCTGCTGCGCAATCTGCTGGTTCGTCTCAGCGCCATAAACAAGGGCAAGAGTAGCAAGAGCAATGGGAGAGAAGCGCATTGTTGAAAAGAGTGGACTAGGAGTTTGTAAAAGAGAGTCGATGTGCTGCTGTGGAAAGAAACCTGGGGGTCCATCGGCCCTTTATATACATTTTCTGCCTCCGAATCACGGACTTTCTTTACAATTGCTAATGCATGTATACGACTCTAAGCTTGTAGTGTTTGCAAAGCTTGTAGACGTCGTGAAACTTGTGCGATTCGTGAAACTTGTGGATCCTATAGACATGAGACTTCCGTATGCATAACCCTAATTCTATATGCACGGCCGTCGAGCCAACTCCATATCGTGCCTTGTTTCATGACCACAAGAGTAGTGCCCTTACGCTGGGTCAAGGCACGAGTTTTTCCTTTTTAAGTTAAGCATTTTTCATCGCTAGTGTATTGCGTGTCACATCGCGTGTATAATTGCGTGCCACATCGCGTGTAAAATTGCGTGTCATATAGACTCGAAACGGGTCGTGGATTGCTCGACAACGTAGCCGAGTACAATTAAGCACTAATGCGACGCTTATAGTTTATTGTGCGTAAGTGATCCACAGCGGTTTTGTGCTACGTCCCTCTGTGTGTTTGGTGGCTCTTTGCGCCTTCCATGTGTTCCTACTAGAGTGTCGCCTACATCGTCGCGTCACTGCATGAAATCCTGCTCGATCCGTGAGTACAGTATGAAGTGATGTAACCATTCTATACGGTTCAGTATAAGTGTAGTATATCAATGGCGAACTCGAGTCTGAGCCATTATAGGACCTGCGCACCTATGCACATTGATTAGATACCCTACCTCTAGAACCGCTTCAAGGAGGAGTAGCAACTTAAACGCGTAAGCTATTGAAAAAGCCACACTATTAGACCGAGCAATACAAACCGCAATTAAAAATACACACACTTAGGACACCATTATATAGCAATTGTATGTTTAGGGGGACAGCTGGGGCTTGAGTGGCGGGAAGTGCCCTCACATATTTAAGACATTGCGAGGATGATGACGCAGCCCAGCCCACGCTGTGTGCTGCACTCGACAATGGCAGTGGCGACAGAGAGCGATGAAATGTGCCCAATATGTAGGTCGAGCACCTACTTGAACCCGAATATGCGGTTCCTTGTGAACCCAGAATGTTACCACAAAATCTGCGAGTCGTGCGTGGACCGGATATTCGGGTCGGGGCCCACGCAGTGTCCGTACCGCGGATGCGGCAAGATCCTGCGTCGCCAGAAGTTCAAATCGCAGGTTTTCGAGGACTTGCGTGTCGAGCGAGAAGTAGATGTAAGGCAGCGGATATCTCGAATATACAACCGACCAGAGTCGAGTTTCGAGTCTGCGAAGGAGTACGACGACTATCTCGAGCACATAGAGACGCTTGTGTTCGTGCTTGCTGGCCCCGACGGGCCAGAAAAAGAGCAGATGCTCAAAGAAGTCAGCGAGTACGAGCGAGAACATAAGCAGGAAATCCTGGAGAACGCACTCAGACAAAAGCAGCAAATCCAGTACGAAGAAGAGCTACATAAGCAGCAAGCCGAGCGCGAACGGCGGCTCCGCATGCTCGCAGTCGAACTACAGCAGCAGGAGAAAGAACATAAACGAATCATGCAGACGGAAATGGTCAATTCGCTCGCAGCCGGACACGACGCGCAGGAAGCGTTGCGCGAGGCTGCAGACAGAGCCAAGCAGCGGACTGACCTGCTACGCAAGCAATACGAAATGGAGCTCGAGCGGTCAAAGCTGGCCACGGTCTCATCCCGTGCAGTACCAACTACGGAGCAGGGCTCTGCAACGCCGTTCACGCCGTTTGCCGGCGACCGCGACCATTACCTGTTCACAATGCAGCCAGAGTACTTCGATCCACTCATGGGCGCTTTCTCTACTGATCCTACGCTGCGGGCCGGCGGGTTCAGCATGGAATTCGCAGAGTATGGTGCATTGGCGTGTGCATTCATGAGCCTCGAGGTGGACATTCAGCAAGAAAAGGGGATCCCTGCTGCTTGAGGCACTCGCAAAGCAAGCGAATGTGGTCGCCTTGAATATGATTGCATGCTTCATCAAATCGGTCACTATGGAGGTGACAGTGACTCTGGGGAGAGGTCGAATACGGACATGCAACGTCACATAGGATATGCGAGTTGCGATTGATCTACCCCTACACGTATCTAATATAGAGCACAGTCACAGGCCTGTCTATTGTCGTACGCCATAATGTCATAATCGAGAAGCACAAGCAATTGTAAGTGTTCGACTACGACGGAGCTACAGGCTACGACTGTCTACTTTCTACCCAGTGTTGAATAGGTGATACCCCTTGAGACGGGATAACATATGAAACAAAGATATGGTTCGTTACATATAATTGAGTAGCGAGGCACGAAACAAATAATAGGAGGAATCTCAAAATGGGCCAGATAATTGGGCCTCATGAGATGCACACAACACAGGGTAATACATAGGCAGAACGACCCCTGCCCCATATGCGCGCGGGACCCTGCTCGAGTCAAGGGAGTATGGACTACTTGGCCCTGCGTAGTGTGTGACAAAGTGTGCACACTTTAGCTCTGTTTAGAGTCGTAGGCATATGTTTGCCGAGGTCTCAGATGATGCATGCCTTCGAATATACTGAATCATTAGAAAGCGAGCATAGTCTGTCATACTACGGCCATAACACATCGAGCCTTTCAGCCACCCGATATCTTTGACAATGCACGTAGACACCGCTATTTTCGGCTAGCTCAAAACGAAACAATTAATTGATATACTTAAGGTACTTGCTATATTAGAATTAGAATGAGTCTCTCATCCAGAACTACTACCACCAGCCGGAATCGCCGCCGCTGCCCTGGTTAGGAGCAGGGGTAGACCCAGGAATGCTGGACCCAACAGCAGTGGGGCTCGAAGCATCAGTCTGGACAACGGGTGCAAAGGCAACCTCATTCTGGTCGATGTCAAAGAACAAGAAGAGCTGTCTCAGAATCGGATCACCCAAAATGTTGGTGCCCAAGGTTAGGTCGTTGGTGTTAATGCCGAACACGTATAAACCGCCATCCTCGAAGTAGGCCTGCGAGCCAGGAATAGTGACCGTAACACCACCAATCTTGAAGTCAAAGTCAGGAAGGCTGCTGGGTTTGGTGTTGCTCACGAAAGCTCCGTAGTTCTCGTTATACGAGAACCCGTTCTGATTAGCGACTGAGGAGGCCACATCGCTTGGGAGCAGGATAAAGGCAGTACCAGTGTCGAGAACAGCATCGCTGTAGGTATTACCACCATACTCAAAGTCAACAGAGTAATAATAGGAATCAGAGTATGACGAGACATCGAAGGGCAGCGTATAGAGCGGGGCCTTGAACTTCGCAGTATCAATACCACCAATGAGAAGCGTAGCCTCAGTGTTGCTCTCGTCGCTGTAGATCGAGAACGAGTTAGACTGGATCTGACCGGCATTCTTCAAACTCTCAGCGTAAGTCGGGTACTTAGTACTGGGGGTTTCTGCAGCCTTCGGTCCGAATCCGAGAATACCACGGTGGTCGGGGAAGTTGGCGTACGTTTGATTGAGAATTCCGACCGGGTAGTTCGGGACCTCTGCACCACCGACACCAACAGTATCCGTGCCCCAAGTGCCAGTAACCTTGTTATTGCCATCTCCAAAGGCGGCAACGAAATCATCGTTCTGCCACTTCCAAGTAGAGGACTTGTCGAGGTTGAAGCCACCGGACCACGCAGAGCTGGTGAAAGTAAAAGTGTCGCTAGAGCCCGTGTCGAGAATAGCGCTCTGCTTCTGACCAGCGATGGTGTAGTCTGCGAAGTAACGGTAGCCGGTGTAGTCAAGAGGCTCGTCCGGGAGCGCACGACGAGTCAGATTGCCATCGTGCTTGCTCTCGCGCACCTTTTGCAAGGGAACGGAAATAACACCATTGGAGTTCGAAGAGACTGGAGCGCCGAACACCATCGCCATGACGGCGCTAAAGACAGCGAGCTTGCTGTAGACCATGATTACAGTACTAGAAGGAAGAAGAGGAAGTGAGCTCGAGTGACTCTAATGTGGGGTAACTGGATCTCTGAGGATCTAAACTTCGAAACTCGGGACCTTTATATAGTTTTCTTGGGACCCGGCGATCTATCGCGATTGCGTTATCTTTGGTATTTGCATGACGAAATATGACAAACAGAAAACCCACCCCCCCCCACCATCTCATCGATCTATTGCGAGATATGCACGAAATGGAGGTCCCCGGTAATTTGGTGACATCACGCTACCTGACGTGCAGGGTGGTTCGATCAATACCTTTCCCACGATAGCTGGCCAAGCGATTATAGCTCAATTTCGCTTTTTGCGCTGTCTAGAGGCAGAGGCCACGAATATGCAACGTGAATTTCAAAAACTGCAACCAGTTAGACCCATGAAACTGTGTTCATTGTGGTCTTAACTGTGGCGATCGGTTTCAAACGAGTTCCCGGCGTGCATCCCACGCATATGTCGATCGGGGGGGGCCCGAGAAAGCCCAACCCTAGATAGCGCTTTTTGACAAAAGTCTCGAGAACGACCATGTGGCCGATGGTGTCCGCGAGAGAAGATTAATAAATACATAGATTATTGGAAAGCGCAATGGGAAACCACCGGAGAAGTTGAAATAGAATACGTATCTAGCCCGTATTTTGGGCTGTACGCGAGGCATGCTGGTATCGAACATGAGAGCGAGCTGCAGCGTGCCCTCCCCCACGGACATCCAGAGTGCAGCAAAACCCCGAGTCCATATCTCGTTATGTGGGCATCGCTCGAGGAAGCTGCGCAATACCACCCATTCCACCAACCCAGGGCATATGACGCGATAAGGACCTAATACTTGCTGTGGATAGCGCGATAGCATACTGATAAGTTTTGCCAGACTGCGTATAGCACTGGATCACATGCGTGGCCAGGATTCGGTGTCAAAGATCCGTTGTCGAAGATCGACGCTCGCTTATCAAAATAGGGTTCTGATGCGGTGACAGGCTTCCCCATGCATAAGCGGGGATCCCACTCCCCTAACCGATCTAGGTACTAGATCTAACAGTTGCGAACGCAAGTTGAAGCCGAAAAAAATAACACTATGAAGCTACAAAATATAAATTGCGAACATGAGGCATACCTGTCGTCGTAAATTGTGCTATTTCAGGTGCGCAGAGGCGAGATAGCCCGGCATAAATTTTAATTCTCATAGTGGACTTTGACGCTCAATTATTTGAGTAGTCTCGCTGCGCGACTTACCCGTATCGTAGAAGAGCTGTCCGTGCTGTCCTCGCAACGTTATTGGAGGCATGAAACACGGGTCCGCAGCGGGCAACTCAACCTTGCATAAACAATCTCCGGCGAGTTGCAGATCCTCGGCTTATGCGTGATTTGCCCTTTTCTCCCCCAACAATTCCCGAACCACCAACTCGCACAGACATCTATGTGGGCAACTGCACACAAATTCTGATCATGGAGTCCGGTAATCAAAAAAGGCTATAAGTATACGTATGCACAAGTATAAACACAAAGATCTGTATAAATGCATCAATGCTTGCAAAGCTTCGGTCGCGCTCAACTGGACTTGCCCTAAAACCGAGGTGCCGTCATCCACGTATCAACATGAATATTCCAGGCCAACCTCGAGTTGGAGAGGGAAAGGTGGTGCAAGTCACGTGTAATAAGCGATTACCGGGATCTTCTAGGAGTTTGCTGAAGAGAGTGTGCGTTCGAGAATACGGGGGAGGAGAAAGTTCAGATCTTCTTGCACAACTCTTCAAAGTGCCGACACCGTACACCTAGTAGATCCTTTACTAGAGGTAATCTGAAAGCACTTATACCTTGCCCATATAGGAAACGCTGCAGAGGTGTGACGAATAATCATTACACGAATGCTAAGAATAGCATTGCATGCTAGCGCAAGCATTGCTTATAAACACTACGAACACGAAACTGGCTTCAAGTTAGACGCATATAATTATAGGTATGAATGTACACTACCAGAGAGGATATACGAACCATGGTTATAGGAGGCCATAACATTACGAACCCTTTTTATGCCCATTGTAGCATGGACAGTGCACAATTCAAAACCTAGTCATTGGCGCGAAGGCAGTAGCTGAAACAGAGTTTCGCAGTGCTCGACACACAACTAGTTCCCTCGTATGCAGAAGCTGTATTTCGAGGCAAAGGGCCATACAGTTCCAAGACTGCATTGGTTTCTGAAGCAGGGCACGCTGCTCGCTGCATCCCGTAAACATTTGCTAGGCTCTTTGTTGAGGCAGCCACCACGTATGTGCAGCAGGTAGGCGTATGTACCTCTAATCCTACCTGAGCAGGCGAATGTGAGAGGGCTGTATATAGGATGACATGAGGCGCAATATATTTGGAAACCACACCAGAGGTAGCCGAGCATGAACGGGCTGCACAAAATCAGGGAAAAGTTTGAACAAAACTGAGATCACCGCGATACGCTAGACATTGATACCAGTACCGCTATGGCTCGCCGTGTCTTAGCAGCGTTGTCAAAGCATAGGCTTAGGGTTTCTTGGCGCTTGAATGTTTACCCCCCCCAAAATCCCATTCCCTTCTCACCGAGGGGCGCGAAAGAAACGGAAAAGCGCCATTGAGACTCAATCGACGGGTAGCTGAAGGCGAAAATACACTAGAATAAAAGAAGTCAAGGTAATCAAAAAGAAAATCAGAGAAATTGAAGAAAGAAACCGTGCTTCCAGACAAATAATGTCTGGTTCGTCACCTGCACTAGAGTAGACAGGTTTCCCGCTGCGGGATTTGAAGTCAGAAAGCTTGCAAAATAACTTGTCTCGTCACATGGTGAGACGGGCACGGTTCTAGAACTGCAAAAGATGGGGGATTCTTTTCCAGAGTACCGAACGCCAGCGGCCCCACACACTTCGTACAGAACTGGTGTCCCATCGCTGCATACAAACTAGTTACTAAGGAACCAAAAAGCCAGGATGTTCCGCATAAGAGCTCAAGGAAAGCTCACAAGTTCCACAACCTTCCGCGAAGTCATGAGACAGTGGATTCGAACTAGAAGGTTTGGCTGAGAGTTTCTCGAAGTTATATCCTTTGGCTGTATCCCCGGATTCGCTTGGGGAGGACCCGTGAACATTCGCGCATGAGTATCACAAGGCGTAGCCGGAGCTCAGACATAGCGTTGGCTTAGATGTCCGCCCAATTACGCAGTGACTGGGTGTATAGCGATACCTTGATAATGTCGCGTAGGCATGGCTACTTCTTCCTAGGCCGCTAATTAGAATCAAAGTAATAAGCTGAAATATTGAAATTTATTGTAAAAGAACTGAATCTAGTATCTAAGGCTACCAAAGAGACTTTGAATCACCACCACCAGCCAGAACTGCCCTCAGTTTGGTCAGGAGCAGGGGTGGATTCGGGAATGCTGGACCCAACAGCAGTAGGGCTGGAAGCGTCAGTCTGAACAACGGGAGCAAAGCCGACCTCGTTGCTGTCAATGTCGAAGAACAAGAACAGCTGCCTCAGAATGGGATCACCCAAGATGTTGAGGCCTGAAGCAAGCTTGTTGCTGTTAATGCCGAAGTAGTACGCATCGCCATCCTGGAAGTAGATTTGCGAGCCAGGGATGGTAATGCTAACACCACCAATCTTGAACTCGAAGTCAGGGAGGTTAGGCTTACTGGTGCTAATGTAGGCTTGGGCGTTATCTGCCCACGAGAAGCCGTACTGGTTAGCAATCGAGCTGGCTAGGTCGTCCGGAAGCAGGATATAGGGAGTTCCAGTGTCGAGAACTCCGTTAGTGTAGGTGTTACCTTGAAAGTTGAAGTTAACAGCGTAGTAAGCGGATCCATAAAACTCCGTGAGGTCGAAAGGTAGTGTATAGAGCGGGGACTTGAATTTCGCCGTGTCAATACCGCCAATAAGGAGCGTAGCCTCAGTGTTGCTCTCATCACTGTAGATTGAGAAAGAGTTGGACTGGATCTGGCCAGCATCCTTCAAACGCTCGGCGTAAGTTGGGTACTTAGTATTTGGGGTCTCCGCAGACTTGGGTCCGAATCCGAGAATACCACGGTGGTCGGAGTAGTCGGATCCGGTCGAATTGAGAAGAGCGACCGGGTAGTTAGGGACCTCCGCGCCACCGACGCCAACAGTATCCGTGCCCCACGTTCCAGAAATTTTGTTGCTACCGTCTCCGTAGCCGGCCTTGAAGTCGTCGTTCTGCCACGTCCAGGTGGAGGAGTCCTCAGGATCGTAGCCGCCGGACCACGCCGAGCTGCTGAAAGTCCAGGTGTCGCTAGAGCCCGTGTCCAGGATGGCGCTCTGCTTCTGACCACCAATGGTGTAGTCTGCGAAGTAGCGGTAGCCGGTGTAGTCGAGAGACTGGTCCGGGAGCGCACGACGAGTCAGGTTACCACCGTGTTTAATCTCGCGGACCTTGTGCAAGGGCACAGAAATGACACCGCTAGAGTTCGAAGAGACGGGGGCGCCGAACACCATCGCCATGACGGCGCTGAAGACAGCGAGCTTGCTGTAAACCATGATTACAGTAATAGAAGAAAGAAGAAGAAGTGAGTTCGAGTAACTCTAAAGGAAAGTAGCTGGATCTCTGCTCCAAAACTCGGAACTTCGGACCTTTATATAGTTCTCAGGGCTCTGCGAGTGAGCGCGATTGCGTTATCTTTGGCCTTTGCATGACCGCCTATGACAAACTAGAAACCCACCCCCCACCACCGAGCGATTGCAGAAACTGCCAGTACCCGGTAATTTGTTGACATCACGCTGGCTGACGTACACTGTGGTGCTATCAGTTCCTTTCCCACGATAGCAGACTAAAAAAAAATTGAGTTCAATGTAGCTTGTTGCGCTGCCTATACTCAGTAAGTGTCACCAATATACACTGAAAGTATAAAACTCACAACCACTGGAGACTTGTGAAATTACCTTTACCGTGGCATTGGCCGTGGTGATCGCTTTCAGAACGAAATCCCGGTGTGCGTCATCCCAAGCATATGTCGATCGGGGCCGAGAAATCCCCAGCCCTGGATATCGCTTCTTGGCAAACGTGTCGAGAGCGGGCATGTGGTCGATAGCGCATGCGAAGAACTAAGAAGAACACAAAATACGAAGAAGTAGAGTGAAAGAAAACCAGAGGTCGAAACGGAGATGCAGTCGGCCTATATTTGGCCCTTGACACGTGGCATGCCGGATTCAGGCGTGTCAACGAGCTGCAGCGTGCCCTCACCCACAAACATCCAGGCTGCAGCAAGACCCCGAGTCCATATCTCAATATGTGGGCATGGCTCGAGGGAAGTGCGCAATACCACCCGTTCCACCGACTCCGAGCGTATGGCGTGATAAGATCCCAGTGCTTGCTATTGATAGAGCCATAGCGAAGTGACAAGGCTTAACAGACTCCACCTAGCGTCAGATCACATGGATCGATGAGATTCGGTGTCAACTATTCTTGGCAAAAGTCAGTGCTCGCTTATCAGAATCGGGTTGCTAGAAGGTGCTGAACGCCTTATGCAGGGAAAGGGGATCCCACTCCTCGAACTAGTAGTCCGGGAATCTAGCAGATCTTGGTGCTCGGTGCTCGGTACTCGGTGCTTGATAAAATATGGAATACGCCAGATTGCGAATTCTAAACGTCGTGGGATATTCAACGTGTAGGCAGTGATATTTAACGGGCTATGAACATGAACGGAAGCCACTCTGTGTGCGCGAAGATCGTGTCGCCCCGCTTATCAGATGATCTTTTGGGTGGGCTTTGATGCCTAGCTCTTGCGAAGTCGATGGGAAGGTGACCGATTTCTCACGTCGGAGAGCTGCCTATGCTGTACTTGTAACGTTGTCGAAGGCGTGGTACGCCAGCCCGTAGCTGGTAACTCAAACTTGCATAGACGATCTCTGCACCGTTTGTTTCACATCCTCGGCGCATGCACGATTGGCCCTCTTTCCACCCCGAGTCCTTGAACCACCGACATGTAAGACGTCTATTTAGGGAGGTAAATACAAGTGTAGAAATGTATATCCAGGGAAGGCTGTGCGCATATACGCACACACGTATAAACAGGTATGCCTACTACATAAATGCTTCAATACTTGGAAAAGGCCGGTTGCGTTCAACTAGTCTTGCCCTAGTACCAAGGTGCCGCAATCCACCCTATCACGTTGACCATTCCACGCAGTGTGTTTCACGTGGAATACGTAAATGCCAGGCTTTTCTAGGGTTTACCTGACAGGTGTATTGTAGTGAGAACAGGAAAATGAGTGAATACCTCCAGAATTATTTGCATCATCTGTAAAAATGCCAAGTTCTGCACACCGTACTTTCTAGTGGATTCCCTAGTTCACGCAACATGAAGACAATTTTTATCTTATAACAGTAAGCACTGAAAATTTGTGTGGATGAACTTCAGGATTCCGTAGATTAGGAACGCACTTCTACGTATTTGATAAATTGTTGATTCTCAAACATTAGGGACGAGCTCTCGCCAACAAGGTGACCTAAAACCCAGAGTCCACTTCCAAACCAAGGTGCAGTACGTCCAGGGCTTTTCGACTTGTCATAACGTTAACAACTACGTGAATCTCATCCTGCTTTCCATGAAGAATGCCTTATGACATATTGAGACCTCATTGCAAGTTATTTCTCCATGAAGTATTTGTCGAAGTGTCGCGTCGACTTACTTAGTTCTAACCAGCCAGCCAAACGACAACGAGGCTGTACATACTTCTGGCCAAGCTAAGAAGAATTTAAATTGCCGCTTCTGGAATATTCGCTATTTAGAAAGATGGAGTGAGCTCCTAATTCAAAATGGCCACCAGCCCGAACCACCGGCGCCCTCAGTCTGGTTGGGAGCAGGGGTGGACTCAGGAATGCTGGACCCAACAGCGGTGGGGCTCGAAGCGTCAGTCTGGACAACGGGTGCAAAAGCAATCTCGTTCTGGTCTATATCGAAGAACAAGAAGAGCTGCCTCAGAACTGGATCACCCAAAATGTTGAGGCCACTCGCCAGTTCGTTGGTGTTAATGCCGAAGACGTAGGCCCCACCATCCTCATAGTAGGCCTGCGAGCCAGGAACGGTGATCGGAATGCCACCAATCTTGAACTCGAAGTCAGGTAGGCTAGGCACACTGCTGCTAATGTAGGCTCCGTATTCATTGCTCCACGAGAATCCGTTCTGATTAGCGAGCGACGCGGCCACATCGCTTGGAAGTAGGACATACGGGGTGCCAGTGTCAAGAACGCCATTCAAGTAGGTGGTTCCATCAAACTCATAATTGACAGCGTAGTACATAGACCCATAAAATTCGGTGAGATCAAAAGGCAACGTATAGAGCGGGGCATTGAACTTCGCAGTGTCGATGCCGCCGATAAGAAGCGTAGCCTCGGTGTTGCTCTCATCGCTGAAGATTGAGAAAGAGTTGGACTGGATCTGACCGGCATCCTTCAAACGCTCGGCGTAAGTAGGGTATTCTGTGGCGGCGCTCTCCGCGGCTTTCGGTCCGAATCCGAGAATACCACGGTTGTCGGGGAAGTTAGGATCGGTCTGATTGAGAATTGCAACTGGGTAATTAGGGACCTCCGCGCCACCGACACCAACAGTATCTGTGCCCCAGCTACCAGCAATGTTGTCGTTGCCGTTTCCATAGCCAGCAGCGAAATCGTTGTTCTGCCACGTCCAAGTAGAAGAGTCCTCGGGATCGTAGCCTCCGGACCACGCCGCGTTGGTGAAAGTCCAGGTGTCGCTAGAGCCCGTGTCGAGAATAGCGCTCTGCTTCTGGCCACCGATGGTGTAGTCTGCGAAGTAGCGGTAGCCGGTGTAGTAGAGAGATTGGTCCGGAAGTGCACGACGAGTCAGATTGCCATTGTGCTTGTTTTCGCGCACCTTTTTCAAGGGAACGGTAATGACACCACTGGTGTTCGAAGAGACTGGAGCGCCGAACACCATTGCCATGACGGCGCTGAAGACAGCGAGCTTGCTGTAAATCATGATAAAGGTAGTAAGAGAAGAAGGCTGAGAGAGCAAGATCTAACGATTATAGAAAGAGATATCTTTGACCCTTATATAGTTTTTCTCGGGGGCCTTCCAGACCGCGATTGCTATTTTCGGTCTTTGCATTATCAGCTATGACAAACCCCGCCACCGATCGACTGCGAGATACCCGAGATATGCAGAAACTGAGGGTCTTCGGTAATTTGGTAACATCATGCTACCTGACAGTGTGATGCAACCGGCTCATTTGCCACGATAGCAGGCTGAACGATTATAGCCCAGTTTCGCTTTTTGCATTGTCTATGGCTGGCAACTACTACTATTTACTATAACTTAAAATTGCACCACGTTATACCCATAAAGCCGTGTTTATCGTGGTATTGACTATGACAATCAATTTCAAACGGCGCGCGTCCCACGCATATATCGATCGGGGCCGAAAAAGCCTAGCCCTAGATAGCACGTCTCGATAAGGGTCTCATGGGTGAGCCTACGGTAGATAGTGCCAACGCAACTGAAAAATACATGAATTGTGAAAATAAAGAAGAACCGCATACTGACTTCAAAAACAAGAGTCAGGCAGCCCAATATCTGGGGCTGAACACAAGGCATCTTAGTTCGTGACGTCTAGATGAGCTGCAGTGTGCCCTCACCCTGAGGACATCCAGGATGCAGCAAAACCGGAATTTATATCTCGTTATCTGGGCATCGCTCGAGGAAGCTGCACAATACCGGCCATTACGCCAACCCAGAGCGTACGGCGTGGCAAGAACCCAATACTCAGTGTTGATTGCGCGATAGCAAGCTGGCAAGTCTTTCCAGAGTGCAGATAGCGCCGGATAACTTGGTATGTCAGAATCCGGTGTCAACTATCATTGACAAAAGCCAGTGCTCTCTTATATGATTAGAGTTATTAAAAAGCCTCAGAGCAGCGCCGAATAGGTTTACCCGTGCAAGCGCATGAACAGGGCTTTTTGTAGGGGGCTGTATGCCCATCGCGGTTTGTGGACTCGTTCGGTGACCTGCTCCGACAGGGGAACCGCCCATGCTCTTCTGGCGACGTTTTGGGAGCATGAACTATCGACACGCGACTAGGCACTCAACCTCGCGCAGAAGCTTTTAGTGCAGTTTGTATCGGATTTGCAGCTCATACGCGACTTGCCCCTGTCTCGCTCTAAGAGCCTCCGAGCCATCAACGTGCCTGGATACCCAGTCGTATATACAGTCGTATATACAGTCGTATATAGATATGTATGTATTGGACATTTCAATCACATACAGGAAAGGGTGCGTTCGCTTATTCACATACATGCATACGATTTTTGTCCATATATAGCCATGCGGGTAAAGTATTAGTTCCCTTTATTTGGCCTGCCCAAACACCGAGATGGCGCGTTTACCTGCATTCCTGGCCCATCTTGAGGTAGACAGCGTGACGGGCGGTATGCTTCACGTGGGCTATCGGGGCATACACACGCCTGGAGGCGTGCAGAGAAGCTACGTGGGATCCACCTTGAGGGAATCACTAAGCACGCCCGCCAGATGTGGAAGGCTGTGTGTGCATCTCGTTCGAAAGTGGCTTTTAGCTCTGGGACGGGATCTCTCACAGGCCGTGTAGGGCCTCGACACTTCGCGGGCCTTGCGCCGCCGTTAGCCAGGTTCGGGACGAGCAACGTCGACTCTCGCACCGTCCATCACGTGCGCTCCCCGCAGCGGTTTGGCGAACGGCCGTTGAGCACGAAGCCCAAAGAACACCTAAACAGCAGACGCTACTGCACGATGTCGAGCGCCATAGTTGCTGCGAAACGTGCTGCTGGCCATAGCGCGATTGATGACCACCTTCTCCCGGAGTACACGGCTATTGGCGTTGGCTCGGGCTCAACGGTAGTGTACTGCGTTGAGCGCATCAAGCAACTCGTGGACAATCACAAGCTCGATGCTGCGAAAATGGTGTTCGTTCCCACGGGATTCCAGTCGAAGAACCTCATTCTCGATGCAGGGCTTCCTTTGAAGGAGATCGACCAGTTCTCGGGCAGCGGGATCGACATTGTGTTTGACGGCGCTGATGAGATCGATAGCGAGTTGAACTGCATTAAGGGCGGTGGTGCGTGCCAGTTCCAGGAGAAGCTCGTTGGCATGGCCTCCAAAAAGTTCATAGTTGTTGCCGACGACTCGAAGGTCAGCCAACGGCTCGGCGAGAAGTGGAGACAGGGCATCCCCATCGAGGTCGTGCAGCCGGCCATGCGCAAGGTCACGGCCGATCTCAAACGACTCGGCGCAAAGGAGGTGACGTTGCGGCTCGGCGGAAAGTCGAAGGCCGGCCCGGTCGTCACGGATAACGGCAACTTCATCCTTGATGCCGACTTTGGCTTGGTCGAGCCGAAGGACGTGAGCGTGCTTGACAAGAAGATAAAGGTGCTTGTTGGCGTTGTAGAGACGGGGCTTTTCGACTATGCTGCAGAGGCTTACATTGGCAAGTCCGACGGCAAGTTCTCGGTCCTGAAGCGCTGAATGGCGCGCACGCTCTGTGCCAAGACTCAATTACTCAGTAGATGCCGACACCTGCTTGCCGATACTTGCTCGTCGAATTAATGCACAGTGCGCTTGCTTCATGGCACCCATCTTCCAAACTACTGCATTCGCACTCACACAGTGGACCCTTCGGCCTCTCGCATGATTGCTTAAATAGACATAACGAATTCTTCAGTATAGTATTTCCGGCTACTTGATTAACGTGAGTCTCTCAGCATCGTACACGACTTTTGAATTTCGCCAATAAGCGTGCAGGGCGCATGTGCGCTCCACACGATGTCCCAAGTCTCGAGCAAGTGGTAAAAAATATGGGCTATTAACCAAACCACTAATCTTGGCACCATGCATACGTA
Source organism: Starmerella floricola (assembly GCA_030579735.1). Classification (NCBI taxonomy): domain Eukaryota; kingdom Fungi; phylum Ascomycota; class Dipodascomycetes; order Dipodascales; family Trichomonascaceae; genus Starmerella; species Starmerella floricola. The sequence continues at coordinate 913,667 of JAKTRP010000004.1, read as the reverse complement.
CAATTAGCGTGCCGAAGCGCGCACACTTCACCAAAACCTGAGTCTTCGCACCATGTTGAGAGTGCAATGTAAAAATAGCGACTAAAGACACTCACAGCTCTATTTCGCCACTTCCCATTGTACTGTACGTACTTGTGCACTCTAGCACGCCGTGTTTGTGGTCCTCGTTTCCGAAGGGTACGGCGTTTCTGAGCTTCGACTCGAATCTCGGAGCGACGTGGGGTTGGGAAGACTACCCGACGCGCATGTAGTTATATTCATGATTCCTGTGGACGATGCATTGCACTTTCGCCATTTAATATAATCACGATACTCCTATTCTTTGTTCCATATATAATTCATTCGACGAGAGAGAAGACGTGCCTTTGCAGGTAGATAACGGAGCATGAATAGTTTTGCTCATTTGTTTTTGTGCTAGTCCCTCATCTCTGGAATGCCATTTGTCGCGGAACTGAGTCCACGACCGACTGGCCACCATTACGTTATGGGTTATGGGGTATTGAAAGGGTAATGCAAGACAGTGAGGAAAATAGGGAACGATAGGTTTCGAAGCAGGAAAAAACGTGAAAGGCTAGCCCTTAGAAGTCTTATCACGAAAACGGGCCGGTCAACTCTCTTTACGGTCTGAATCTGAGCGAGCGAGTACTGTCTGCCTGTGAATTCTGGCGAAAAGCGGGTGAGACGTGACGTCAACATGCATGGGTCATGTATACCCTAGACCCACTTTGGCCTCTCGATAAGTTCGCGGGACATTGAGATTTATTTATAGACTAGGCCTCAAATATATAAAGCGATCCCCTTTTCACAAAGATAATAGTATTCATCACTTCACATCTCTTCTATTTACCTTTCAAATGCAACTCTCTACTGCTGTTCTTGCTCTCTTCACTACTGTCTTCGCCGCCCCGAGTCCTGTTTCTCAATTTTCGCAAAATGTCACCCTAAAGGTTGAGTCCGCGAATAAGAACCTTAATTGTAAGGGCTTGACAAACATTCACTTTGGTGCTGCCATCAATGGCGTTCTTCTGAGCGACGAGCGCCCGATTTACCAGTATGACCCGTCGTCGAAGCAGGTCGCGAACGTCGTCACCATTGATGGTGGTCTCGAGCAGGTTCCTTTCGTGCTGTCCGAGCTCTTCGACGAGCTTGTTGCTAGTGTAACCGGCGCACCGTATGCCCTTCTCGAGGACGATGGCTATCTTGCTGTCAATGGATCGAACTCGGTATTCTATGCCTGTTCCCAGCTCGAGTTCGACCCCTACGGCTACCTGAAGGACTCTGAAAACCACGGTGTTGGCATTTATGCCTCGAATGCTCCCTCGTACTGCGAGCCTATTAAGATCAGGGCCATGTGAACATAGACATTACGTATGACTTACTAGGGAAATAAGGAACGTTTCTGTCGAATTGCGTGTGCTTACTCTACATTGCGGCCCTTCTAATGGATTTGACTCGTCGTTTTCGCTTACATGTACAAATTAGCCTCGTGTACGCGCATAAATTATCCAAAATTCCATACACTGAAAATGGGGTACGGGCAGTGCTTTCTCATGCATATTACAGCCCTGACAGGCCCACACACACCCATCAGAGCACACCTCCTCTAGAAATGGGTCTGTAGGTATTGTAGCTGGTGCTTTCTTGTGACTATGCATCCAGAGCCTTTCAAACATGAGATCGTAAGTGGAGATTTACGTTTACGGATATCGAAAGATCCAAATGTATAGAACCCTCTAGACTTTCTTCGTACACTAGTGTTTGGGCCCATTGATTGAACACATGAACGAAATATAATACCAAAGATAATACCAAAGCGTTTTACGTGTGTGCATGTGTGTGATCGCGCGCAGTAAGTTTGTGGAACGAAGTCCCAAGACTATTTGTTGGTACACGTGACACATTTTGGCATGGGCCGAGCCGGACCATCAACAAGTTTAATTGCGTAGGCCTGAACCAGGAGAGAAATGTCCAAAACTCTGCCGTTGCCGGCGATGGACGAGGCTCAACTCGAGCTTGTTTTGAGGTCTCACGACCTCATGAAGCTGTATATGGATGAGCGCATCGCGAATCCCTACAAGGAGGAGGAGACCACGACGGCATATCTTGGCGAAGCAATATCGCTTTTGTCGGCTGCTGCAGCCAGTGCCACAGACCCCGAGCCGTTGATGGATGCAGTCCTCCTCACAAAGTGCTTTGCTGCAACGGCTCTTATATCGCCACGGCGTCCGGTCCAGATGGAGATGTTCCTGAACTGGGTCCATTCTGTAGAGGAGGACCAGGCGAAATGGACAGACAACGTTAAGGAAAGGCTGCTGGAGACTCGCGAAATGACGCCAGAGTTCTGGAAGCTTGTGGTGCGCTACACACTCGTGGGCAAATTCGCAGACGCTGTGGACTTACTACAGAACTCAGCTAAAAGTGACGATGCCGATCTCGGCTATCTCATCGAGCTTTTGTCCACATACCCTCTTGATGCGCAAAAATACTCTGTGTTTATGCATTGGCGACAAAGCGCGCTTTTGTGGCTGAACAATCTACAGGAGCAGCGAACGCGCGCGTCGTATCTTAACGAAGTAGAGAAACTCGCGTTGATTCTCGCTGGAGACATATCGACGATAACGGGAAGTGCATCGGGATGGATCCCTGCTGTTTCCGGCCTCTACCTGTTTGCCGATCCCTCGGCCGAGTCTTTGGCGAGCCACTTTTCTTTGGCCGTGGCCAAGCACTCCGTGAACACAATCCCTACTTGGGAAGAGGGCTGCAAGGCCCTGTTCGAGGACAAGGTCGTCATGGCCCTTGGCTGTTTGCAGCTATTGGATATCAGCACAACCGTAGTCGTGAGCGAGTTCTGCAGCGAGCGTGGGCTTCTTGATAAGTATTCGAGCGTCAGTGGCAAGGCCGGCGGCGGTGTGCGCGAGGAACTCGCACTCACATACATAACCTCGTGCCTGGCCGAACCCTCGCTTGTGGAAATAGGCACGGAGATGCTCGTGAATGTGGGCAGCTCGCAAGCAAAGAGTCTAGCCAACGCACTTTTGCCAGAGCTTGTACACCGCAATCCCGAGTTTGCGGAGTCGACCATCGACACTGCCGAGCTTCTTGGCCTCTCGGACTTAGAACTACAGCTGTGCAAGCTCGCAGCCGATGCTAATATCGCTGAGCAACGATACGTAAGCGCCATCAGCTATTATTACCGGGCGTCTGATTTCCGACACGTTAATGAGGCGTCGTGGGAGCTCTTCAGGGAGATCTTAATCTCCAAGCATGCCGTCGGGGATGAGCAAACGCTGGCCGTGCTGCGCGAATCAGACGCCGTCGACAAAATTGACTTGCCAATAAGCATCAAGGATAATCTCGCGCCGGCCGCTGTCCTATTGGCACTCATCGACGGCATCGAAGCGGAAAACCTTGGCGCCATTCTGAGCAACCTTCATGGCCTACTCACATTTCCTGACCCACCTCTCGAGTACTACCCATTGCTTGTTGCGCTAGTGAGCACTATCTCGGGCACCCTGCTCACTCTTAAAATTATGGCCATGCTCATGGACGCCCTTGACTCGTGGGACGGGGCCTCCGAGTCGACAAAGGCAGCGGGACATGCTCTCATTTCAGAAGCTGCCGCGCGCCCAAGCTGGAACAGCGTCATGGATGCCGACCAAGACCCACAAAAGTTTGTGTGGTTCCTGCGAAGACAGCTGGCTAAAGAAGTCTCTCTATGACAGGATCCTTTTCTGTTACTATATATATTGCTCCTTGTCAATGAGAATAAGGAGGTCTAAGTAGACTCTGTAACTATATTGACTAATTCCATTATTACATGCTACTTGATGAGGACGCCATTCAACTCAGAGCGGTGCCACTAATAATGCGCAGACTACGTGTCACGCCCAGGGGGTGAGCAGCACAAGCGCAGCAAACTGAACTCAACTGACTGGCTGTAAGTGACGTACAGACTGTGCTGTTACGCCGTAGACATCAACTTCGATCAAACTGTCGGCGAGCATGAGTGAAAAGTGTGGGTCCGAGGGAATTTAGTCCGAGGGAATTTAGTGGAGTACAGGATTGCAGGTACACTACTACTGCATAACGTAAATGTTCGTGACTCCCGCGAGGGTCGACACCGCTCTAACTGCAAAGCCGCGGGCCTGCATGACTGTGGAGACTAGCGCAATCTCTATTGTTTTTGTCGTTCCTAGCCGCTGGCATCCGCGGAACCCCGATCGGCACGAGCTACATGAGCGAACTTCCCCGCGTCATAGCCGAGCTATCGGGAGTCCTAAAAAATGAAGTTGTAATCAAAAGTATTCCATTTTTCTCCACAGTATCTCCGTGGTAGGAAGTCTGTGTGCGATACATCTAATTTGTATATTTATAGCTTTCATTCAAAAGCAATCCGCCGACGTGCATTGCCTTCGCGAGGCAAATTAACTCACCTGCAGTGCCAGGTTGCGAAGGGTCACGCAGTCCGGTTGGTTCGCTTATTTCTACTATTTCCTGTATTTTTCCTGCCTGCCCTGAATGTGCCGCAGTCTGGCAATGCGGCTACATACCCCGATGCGGTAGGGCTAGAGCCTCTCTCCAGGTATCTGGGGCGGCGAGGGACAAGCTTCTTTTAGATACTCTGCTGAAAAGAACGACTAGATAAAATTTTTATGGACATGTCCGTGAACGCAGCTGCAAACCGTGATAGCCCATCGATGCACTGCTTGTTCAGGCAGGGCCAAAACCACATTACAAATCCAGATAAGGGCGGGCCCTGGATGACATGGGTGTAAGACAATCAGGTCAGGTGATGATAATAGCCTGCGCCCGCAGGCTTGCGTCATTACCTCGGAAATGATGCAAGAACCATGTGCCCGACGAGATCATCTCATCCATCGTTGACTGCGCATCAGGAAAAATATAAAGCAAGGCAAAAAAAAAAAAGTTATGATACTATAAAGTTGCAACGCCAATGCATTTTTTCAACCGGTTTAAAGACCAATCCCCAGAGGCGGAGAGAACGGACTCGAACTCATCCCCTGATAAAGTGGCGTACAGCGTTGATGCCACGGAGTCCGCGCCTGCATTGTTCGATGCCGATTCCGGAGTAAAGCGTGGTCTTCAAAACAAACATATTTCCATGATGGCCATCGCCGGCATTATCGGAAGTGGTCTAATTGTGGGCACTGGTCAGGCACTCATCAATGGAGGGCCGGCCGCCCTGATCATAGGCTTTGGGAGCATTGGCCTGATCGCGGCGACGGTGATGCAGTCAATTGGCGAAATGGCTATTTTCCCTGACGGTGGTGGCTTTCTCGACCACTCGATTCGCTTCGTTAACAAGCCATTTGGTGCTATGGTCTCCATCAACTACTTCCTATGTTTCGCTATGGTGTTGGCCAGCGAGTACAGTGCACTGATGTCTATTTTCACGCCCGGACCAGGGTCATGGAACCCGCATGACAAGATTCCTCAATGGGCCGTGTTTCTGCTTTTCTGGTTTTTCTTCACCGCGTTCCAGAGCATTGGTGTAACGGCTTTTGGCTGGAGCGAGTATTACCTTGCCTGGCTCAAGATCATTGGGCTTACTGCGTTCTTCATTTTCGCCATTGTGTACATCGCGGGCGGTGTGAAGCACCGTCCAGCGTTCGGCTTCCACTATTGGAACGATCCTGGCGCCTTTGCTGATGGCTTTCGTGGTGTTGCAAAAGTTTTCATCTTCTGCTCAACATTTTATGCCGGTGCCGAGGGCGTTGCTGTCACTGCCAGCGAGAGCAGGAATCCTGGAAAGGCAATTCCTTCGGCAGTGAAGTCAACTTTGGTTCGAATTATCTTCATCTACATGGGTTCTGCCATTTTTATTGGCGCTACGTGCCCGTACAACGCTGAGCAGTTTAGTGACACGGGTGTGAAGAGTTTGAAGTCGCCGTTCACTGTTGCTATTCAGAATGCAGGCTGGTACAGAGGTTACCACTTGGTGAATGCTTTCTTGCTGACAGTGCTGTTGAGTGGAATCAATGCCAGTATATACTTGTGCACACGGACTGTGCTATACATGGCCAGTCGTGGAAACTTGCCGAAGATCTTTGGATGGACAGACAAGCGCGGCGTGCCATTCCCAGCAATGATCTTCTCTCATTCCATCGGCTATATCGCGCTTATGAATATTAGCGAGGGTTCAGCGCAGGCGTACAGCTACATTGTGAACATCTCCGGTGTTACCATCTTCGTTGTTTGGGGTGGCATCAGCTTCTCGCATCTCCGATTCCGCCGAGCTTGGAGGTTACAAGGATACAGCCGCAGTGACCTGCGCTACAAGTCGTGGTTTTTCCCCTGGGTACCTCTTGCAAGCGTTATTGCTAACATCTTCTTGATGTTGGTACAGGGCTGGACAACTCTTTCGCCGTTCGATGCAAAGAACTTCGTGGATTCGTATATCATGATCCCAGCGTCACTGGCATTCTATCTGTTTTACGCCATTGTGCACCGCGAGTTCTGGTTCAAAAAGGCTTCTGAAATCGACCTGCAAACAGGAAGAAGAGAAGACATGGATTTACCAGAGGACTCTGAACAACGACGCACCTGGTGGCGTCGTAAGCTCTTACGAGAAAAGGCGGAGACCAATGAAGTTCCGGCTCAAGAACCAGGTCAAGAACCATCAGAACCCGAAAAACACCCGTGGTGGAAGCAGGCTTTCCATACACGCCAAAGCAAAGTCAATTGAAGCTTCAAATCTCACTTAATATTTTCTTTCCCCCCATCCACCCTACGCCTTCCGCCACTGACATTTTTCATTGTGCATATAATACGTAGTTAAACAACTCTCATTCCTTCATAATCGATGAAGTAGCTCGTTCTAGCAGAATTGTGGGCCCTGAATTGGATGCAGCCTGCTTATCATTTCGCGAGGGATTATCGAATAGAGAACCACGCAAGTATGCGAAATCATTCATCTTGTCTCGAGTCCAGTGTAAAGATTAGAATACAAAAATAAGATTATATCGTGATGTAAGATAATATGGCTTCTGCCGTATTCAAGACTGGTAGGGCTGCTGAGGATCGAAGTCAATCTGGCCCAACGGAGTTGTTAGTCCACTAATGCCCTTGATAAGATCTGCAATTACGTTGCCGATCGTGTCGCCTACAGCAGCAGAGCCCAAAGTCAGAATATCGTTTGAGTGCGTACCGCACTTCAATTGGGGAGTTGTTCCTTCGAAAGCCTGGATCAGGAACTGATACGCGTCCGGGAGACCTAAGAAGTCGACCGAGACATGGTCATTGCCTTTCCAAGGCACCCACTGAATATTGGATCCCTGGGCGCATTGCTCTTCGACGTATCGCTCAGCAGCTTTGAACGGAAGCACCTCGTCGCCCTCTGCATGGTACATATAGCGCGGGAACTTCGGAACCGAGTATGTCGCTGTGGTTTCATTCTTGAATAGTGACTCGAACGCCAGTAAGTCAGCCAACGGCTTGTAAGTGAAGAAGTCCACATCCATCTGAGTGTGCCACTCATGATGGCCAAACTCCAGGACCTCGGTTATGATGCAATTATCTGGAGTTTCCAGAGTGTTGATGGCGTTCTGCAATGTAGCATGCAGGTGAGGCCATATTTCGTTCCTAACATCGGGGAAGGCGTTCAGCATGCCTGTAAATGCGCCAACTATGAAGCCAGAAAATATGTTGTCAGCCTTGTCCAACCATTCAACTGTTGCCGTAAGATCAACCGGAGTCCCGCCAAATGCAGCACCCACAATGTTAAGCTCAGGTGCGTACGATTCGTGCAAGTTCGTCATCCACACGCTGGCGCTTGCACCACCACTGTAGCCAAGAAGTGCAACCTTGACATCCGTAGCAAGCTCGAGGTGTGAGATAGCTGCACGAATACCATCCAAACCAGCTTGACCCTCCGTGTGGCCCTCGATAAAGGCCGAGTGCGGTCCTTCGTGGTCTGCAACCACAACGTACCAGCCCTTTGAGAGACCAAATTGAATGCTGATCGCGCTATCCGTAATAGCCACGGCAGAGTCTGGAGCGAGTAAGCCCTTAGCAATGCTGTAGCTGGGACTGCAGTTGAGCTCAGTAGAGTCTTCGTAGAATTGGTAAGAAAACAAGCGCGGTTCCGAGGACGGAATAAGAGGCTTAAAAACAGTTGCAATAGTATGAGAAGCATTACCGTGAGGGTCACTGGTTCTGTAGGCCACCTGGTAAGCTTCAGCAAACTGAATACTGAACTGCAGGTCTGGAAAGACGCGGCGGGTGTTATAGATCTCACCGTTCTTGAGCTGATCCAGGTTGTCGGGCTTGACATAGAAAGGGTCATTGTAGGGTGCCGGCATAAACGGGTTGCGCTTTTCAGGCAATGGAATAGCTGCCGTTATAGCAATTAAGGCCAAGGTGATTATAGCGAGCATTGTCTTCTTTCGAGTTCAAGTGTGATGAAGAAGTCAATGGATGGAAAGAGACAAGGTCGCGGATATATTGACTGAAGAGTACTATCGAGGCGTTTATATAGTTGTTGTATGTGATTCGTGCTTCCTTTTCCACGCTCCCGCAATCCGACGATCTATCCTTGCCCCTTCCGCCGGCATTTACAGACTTCTCAGTGTTAAGGGTTGATGTATATAGCGCGCATTGGTGGGATCTCTTTTACGACATTGTCGAATCGAAAACTGCCAAGTGAGTGAGCACAGCATTCACGTTCTACATAGATATTGGCTGAACTTTCTAAATGTTAGTCAAGCTGGCTTCTATCGAATCTCTGTTTGCAAAGTAGCGCATCTTGAGGGCCCCATAGAGGCGTAGCACACAGGCTGCAGTCTGACCCTGGCTAAGACAGGGCGATATGCCCGACCCTTCCCCACCACGTGCATGATACATACTTGTGGGGAAATCAGGCGGGCCAAGCTTGTGTAGGCATGAGATTTAGGCTGAAAATCCAATGCAGCCGCCAATTCTAAGAGCTATTATTAAGTCATTTTTATTTTACATGGTCAAAATGGAGACTGAAAGACACAACAAAGAGGAAATCTTCATTGTTCAAAAACCGAAGCAAAAATGACCCGCATTAGGGTATGATGCACTCCCCCGCCCCCACGAGTCGGGGCGCCCAGTACAACAATAGACAGACTGATTTCACCGACCACAGACGTCATCGCTGTACAATTAATCCTGTAAATCCCGCAGATTAGAAGTGCGGCTTTTGAAATGACTGGTTGGATTTCATTTGTTGCTGCTCCAGCATTTGTGTGTGTGTGTAAGTGTATGTGCTAGAGAGAAAAAGTAAGCCGAGCTGTGCTGTCGCGCGTGCCAAGGGCTAATTTCAGATCAAGCCGCTAAACCTGATCGACTATCCATTGGCTCTACAGATGCGGTACACTGTCCATCGCCGTCTACAAGACAAAGCGAGATGTTTACAAAATCTCATGCATGCACCAGTCAAGATCAATGAGCGCCTCACAGACCCTTGTTCCGTGCGCATCCCACACCCCGTGTACATTCACCCTCAGCGGCACGGACATATCGAAAAAGCGTGATAGACATAGCAGCCACCTGATCGATAACCACGCCCGCCCACACTTGATGTGAAAGATCCACACGGACCGGTTTCAGGACAGACTGATCAAATTATATATATGAATGTACAAACGGAGACGGCCCTTATATTTTTACCGAACTTATCTGGCTTACTGCTTGTCTTTCTTGGGCTCTATCGTGCCTGTCTAAGTTGGTCTCGAACAGCCTGCGAGGCCGCCATTTTCCGAGAGGTACTCGCTAAGCGAGCCCTCCCCTCAAGCGAAATGCATGTACTAAGCCCGTGCGTACGCGGCTGCGCACGGACCGACGGTGTTGGTGGTGCGTGCCCACGACCCACCCGCGTGATGTGTCCCAGCGGCGGAAGGTCCCAGCGACACGGCTATCCAGTAGTAGGGCCCAGGGCAGTGACATAAGCGACTCAACACGGGGACGCGCGATCGTTGCCCTCCCGGCCACACACGTGATGTTCGCCCCCCGAAGTGGGAGCGTTCGATATCGTGCCATCTCTAACGTAAGGGACGAATCCTGAATTTTTCACAGTCACCGGAACAATGCCTCGTCGTCCCGCACGCTGCTACCGCTACTGCAAGAACAAGCCCTTCCCGAAGAGCCGTTACAACCGTGCCGTCCCGGACCCGAAGATTCGTTCGTTCGATCTCGGCCGTAAGCGTGCCACCGTTGGCGAGTTCCCGCTCTGCGTTCACCTCGTGTCGAACGAGCTTGAGCAGCTGAGCAGTGAGGCTTTGGAGGCCGCACGTATCACCTGCAACAAGTACATTTCGACCCAGAGTGGCCGTGAGTCGTTCCACATGCGCATTCGTGTCCACCCGTTCCACGTCCTCCGTATCAACAAGATGTTGTCGTGTGCCGGTGCCGATCGTTTGCAGCAGGGTATGCGTAACGCCTGGGGTAAGCCCGCTGGTTTGGCTGCCCGTGTCAACATCGGCCAGGTCTTGATCTCGATCCGCACCAAGGACTCGAACAAGGCCGTCGTTGTTGAGGGTCTCCGCCGTGCCCGTTACAAGTTCCCGGGTCAGCAGAAGATTATCATCTCGAAGAAGTGGGGCTTCACTCCGCTCAACCGTGATGAGTACGCCGAGAAGGTCAGCTCTGGCCAGGTCATCGATGACGGTGCTTACGTTAAGTTCCTTAACAACCACGGTCCCCTTGAGGAGAAGTTCGAGACCTACCCGGAGGCTTTCCTTTCTTAATTATATACTAAATATTGACTCAGGCATCTTGCAACGACGCTAACTACCCGGTAAACGACTTCCAGTCGACTGGTCAGGTAGGGCCTTGCACTCGCGGGCTCTAAGCGGCTCTATGCCATTTAGAAAGGGCTCATGCACCTAAGCCTGGGCAGTTTCCTGTGCGTAGCAGAACTCTGTGTGTGCCGCGGAACTCTGTATGCGCGGAACTCTGCTAGTCTGTGCTTAGCAGGCTTGTGCAGGCTCGTCTTGCAGTCAAGAAGTCCAGCTTCGTGCAATTGCGAGACCAAGGCCAGATGAGCAACTATCAAGCGCACGACATCAAAATGTTGCGGGAGTTCAACTTGTTGCGATGATCATGCGCTACAGGACTGGCTCTTCCATAGAAGTATACTATTAAATCTACATAAACACTGCATGCAAATTTGATTTCGCTCAAAGCTCGCAGAACACACACCAAGTAAGTAAAAGATACATACACATACCCAGTTTTTCCTGTACATTTCACGCCTTTCGGCTTTGCGGTTCCCACATTCGGGCCCACACGCGCGTCATGTTCGTTGCGTTCGAGACCATGCGGGTGAACGGGTTTGTCATGCGGTAGCTGAGGAGTGGCGAGCCTCTCACGTGCACAAGGCCTAATCTTTCCCATCGCCGTTCAAGCTTCTTTCTCCACAATGAGAGCGTTTCGAGGGATCCGGCCATGGGCTTCGGGCTTGAGCCGGCCAGCTAGATGCCAGGGACAAGTGCCTGTGCGCGGCGTCCATAGCGAGGCAGAAAAGTCTGCGCGAGTCGCCCGCATTCTAACTCAGCAAACGCACCGCAACTCGCGGACCGCCACTGAGGGACTGAACACGGTCACGAAGAGCCTTGATGCGACAATCACAGACCCGTCGGCGCCGACAACTGAGACCGGCGGCCGTCCAATCTACCTCGATGCGCAGGCTACGACGCCCGTGGACCCGCGTGTCCTCGACTTCATGATGCCGTTCTACACGGGTCAGTACGGTAACCCGCACTCCCGCACGCACTTGTACGGGTGGGAAACGGACCGGCAGGTCGAGAAGGCGCGTGAGCATGTGGCGGCGCTCATCAACGCTGATCCGAAGGAGATTATCTTCACAAGCGGAGCCACGGAGTCGAACAACATGAGTTTGAAGGGCGTTGCGCGCTTCTACCGCAACCGCAAGAAGCATATCATTACGACGGAGATCGAGCACAAGTGCGTGATCGAGGCGTGCCGGTCGCTTCAGAACGAGGGCTTCGAGGTGACGTACTTGCCCGTGTCCGCGGACGGCCGCATCGATTTGCAGGAGCTCGAGCAGGCGATCCGTCCCGACACGGCAATCGTCAGCGTCATGTACGTGAACAACGAAATCGGAATCACGCAGGACATGGACGCAATTGGCCGTCTCTGCCGCGAAAAGAAGGTGTTCTTCCACACAGATGGCGCACAGGCGTTTGGTAAGGTCCCGATCGACGTGAACAAGTCGAACATCGACCTCATGAGTATCTCCGGCCACAAGATCTATGGACCGAAGGGTATCGGTGCGTGCTTCGTGCGCCGGCGCCCGCGGGTGCGTATCGAGCCCCTCATCAGCGGCGGTGGCCAGGAGCGTGGACTGCGTTCGGGCACGCTCGCTGCCCCGATTGTGTGCGGGTTCGGCGAGGCCGCGCGTCTTGCGAAGCAGGAGATGGCGTACGACCACGCGCACATCTCGCGGCTGTCGGCAAAGCTCACGAACGCGCTGCTCAGCATCCCCGAAACGGTGCTGAACGGCGACCGTGCACACTCGATCCCGGGCTGTGTGAACATCTCGTTCGCATACGTCGAGGGCGAGAGTCTGCTCATGGCGCTGCGGGACATCGCCCTGAGCAGCGGCTCGGCGTGCACATCGGCGTCGCTTGAGCCGAGCTACGTCCTGCGTGCTCTCGGTGCTGACGACGCGCTCGCGCACTCGTCGATCCGGTTCGGTATTGGCCGATTCACAACGGACGAGGAGATCGAATTCGTGATCAACACCGTTCGCGGCAAGGTCGAGTACCTGCGCAACCTCAGCCCGCTGTGGGAGATGGTGCAAGACGGCATCGACTTGAACTCGATCCAGTGGAGCCAGCACTGATGGAGCCAGCACTGATGCGTTGCCTACGCGCACCGTCTAAGGGACTCGTTTCTTTGCTCAACCTCACTCAGGTTAGACCACACTGGCTATTACATTTGCACATACTGTTTTAATAGCCGCACTCATAGATATAGACACGACAGCGAGTCCTAGCTAGCACTTGCAGCACCGCTCTAAGTAAGTTGGTATATGAGGCATTCACGGAATTATTAATGGCACTAGTGTAATGTGCTGGCTACTGGTATTTACGTGGGGTTGCGTGTATGTCTGCTGCGGGCGTGCCAAGCGTGGTTTGTGCTTGACGAACCCCAGACGCCCGTGCCCTGGTCCTGTAGGGTTACGCATAGCTTCGCTCGTCAGTGCTCGCCACGGTCGCTGCTGGTCCTCGCTGGCATTTCTTGGGATCTGAGTTTTACTGGCCCTCGCCAGTTCTCTCCAATTCTTATCGGTCGTTACCGTCGTTGCATTACCGGTTCTTGCCGGCCCTTGCCAATCCTAAGAGGGGTATACTTAAGCGGTGAATTCGCTTCTCATTGAGCCCGTGCGGCTTCGCGGCGCTTTTGTGAAGCGTTTCCGGTTGCGCTTGCCGGCGACTTGGAAATCGTCGGTCGTTGTTGCGCTCAAGTTCTCGGGCGAGCCCTTGCGACTCGGCGGTTTCCGCGGCTCCGTCTTCAGCTTCGGCTCACTGGACTTTGCTTCTCCGAGTCCAGCTTCAGTGGGCGCAGCAGTATCCGGCTCGCGGGCAGACTCGGGCGTGTGCGAGCGCGAGCCCGACCGCACATCGAGCTTCGCATCCGCGTTCTCGGGCCGGGCCTCTTTCTTGTCTGCTTTCACGTCTTTAAAACCGGGCCGCGGCTCGGCAACATCGGCCTTCGCGCCAGGCTTTGCTTTCAGCTTTGAATCGGTCTTCATGTCGACTTTTGATTCGGTCTTCTCGATTTTCGCGTCTCCTTTCACGTCGCCCCGCGCGTTCCGCTGCTTCCACGGGCCCTCGTGCGCTCCTTTAGCCCACACGGACTTTCCATTGGGCCGGGGCTTCGGCTGCGTGGGCTGGCCGGGCTTCGCCGAGTCGGATGCCTTCTCGGCCACGGCCTCGCCGTTGCCAGCACTGCTCGAGGCTGCACTGTCATCGCCCGCGGGGCCCTGCATCGGCACGGGCGGCGTCTCCATTTTCCAGTCAGGAGACTCGAACCGCTGCTTGAGGTCCGCAAAAAGGATGCCGTTGTCACAAACCACCGACGAGTCACCAGTCACGAACCGCTGCATGGCCGTGGCGCCCTGCTGGCCTCCCGCATAGAACTGCGCAAACAGCTGGTAGAACGCATACGCCTCGCGCGAGCTTTGCATGCCCTCGGTTCTGCCCATTTTGAATTGTTCGGACATTGAGTGCAGAAATGAGGAAACGAGCTCGAGCGTTGACTGCAGCTCGGCTCGTGCCTCGGCCCGGCCCTGCTCTCGCGCCTCGGCCATGAGCTTGTCGAGGGTCTCCTTGCGCTTCTCGCGCTGCGATTCGTACTTCTCCATCAAAAAATTCGCCTCCTCGCGCTTTCCCTCGGACTTCTCCACCTGAGCGATGGCATTTCTCTGGTCCTGGTTCAGTTGCGAGGGTTCCATGACGAGGTACTTGCTGACCTTTTCCAAGCGGGTCTTATGGTGCTCCAACCGCCGGTTGAGGTAGTCAGAAAACACATCTGCTTCGTCCATGAGCTCTGTTTCGAAGCTCCCGCAGGGTCAAAGCTACCGCAGATTTCAAAAGCCAACGTGACGAGGGTATTTATACGTTTAGTAATGCGCGGACCCACAACGAGGACGGGGCACGGAAGCGAGCTGAAACTATGAAACTCGATCTGAAACACTGTTGTTTTAGGGACCGGTTGGTCTCCTCTTTTGCGCGTGGCTTAGATATTTATGTAACCGCGTGCCGACAAGGACGATAAAAAAAAAGTAGCCGCGTGGTTGTTCAGGTCCGCGAAAGAACGATTCCTCGTCCTGTCCACACTTGTGTCATCTGTAGATATGTAAATTACTTATCGTGTGCCCATAGTATGCGCAATTAAAATGCACGTCGCGAACAAGGCGAGCTCAACGGTGCTAGTTCGTATGCACGCTGCGATCTGGCAGGACATCGAGGGCATGGCACCTGGGCAGTGTATACGCACGATAAATAAGCTATGCACGTAGACTGCGTAAAGGGTACGCGGAACGGGGCGCCGCGAACGTACTTGCAAACACATCCGTACATACTTGTTCAAAAAAAAATAAGTCTGACTATATATGTTTACTGCAGAGATAAAGAGGTTCTCGTACACGGCTTTTCTGGAGCGTATCGTCGACTTGCTCACGAGCTCGAATCGCTAGCCCAGTTCGCTAGCCTGGTTTCGCAGGGTCTTTGACTCGATCTTGTTTGCATAGATTGCGCCGCACCTGGCATGCATACCCGGCAGTAGCAACACGAGGATTAAAGGTATCAAAAGAACATGCTAGCAAGACCAGAAAAAGGACGGGCCAGAACACCCGTCCTCAGATCGGTTGAAGCATTTTTGAGACAGTCAAGTAGCTGTTCACTACTGCGCAGTCGCAGTGCTCATATATACAATATATACAATATACACAATATATACCCCATGCATACTTAGTGCTTAGATGTAGTCCGCACCCATGTATTGGTGCAGCGCCTTTGGCAGCCGAATCTTATCAGTTTTCGGGTCCCATCCATTCTCAATAATGGCAACAATCACACGCGGAACTGCGAGTGCCGTGGCGTTTAAAGTGTGCACAAAGCTCCCTTCCTCATCAACAGTATGGAGCCGCCGCGATTGGAAGTCCAGGCAGTTAGAAGCAGACGAGAGCTCGCCCCACGTCCCGCGGCCGGGCATCCACGCCTCGATGTCGAATTTTTGGTAAGCCGGTGCGCCCAGATCCGTGGCTGCGAGCTGGATCGTGCGCAGGGGCACAAACCCGTCGAATAGGTCGTGGAAGATCGACTCCTGCGTCGCCACGAGCCACTGCAGCATCTCGGCCGACGACTGTGCACTCGCCCACACAAACATCTCGACCTTAGTAAACTCGTGCAGGCGGTACAAACCCCGGGTGTCTGCGCCCTTTGACGCGGCCTCGGCCCGGAAGCTCCGCATTGTGCCACAATGCATGCGTGGCAGATCGGTTATCCGCTGCTCAGCGAGCTGTGCTGCGAGCGGGATCTCGGCCGTGCCCGCAAGCCCGAGCGGCGTGTGCTTGACCTCGTATATATGGGTCGATTCATCGCGTGGCTTGAACCCGCACGCATTGATGAACTCGGACCGCACGAGCGACGGGGCACTCACGAGCTTGAACCCGAGCGATGTGCACCGCGCCAGCGCGTACTGCACAAGGGCCTGCTCAAGCAAGGCACCGGCACCAACAAGATATGCATTGCCCGTGCCGGACACACGCGAGGCCGAGGAGATGTCGAGAATCCCACGACGTACCCCTATGGAGACATGATCGCGCTCAGGCGAACTCTCAACCATGGGCGCTGCCGATTGTCGGAGAACAGCAAACTCGCCGTCAATTTGCGCGGTGCTCGGCTCGACAAGGTTCGGCACAGTGTCCACGAGTTCGTTGAGCTCGGCCTCGGTTTCCGTGAGCTGTTTCTCGAGGGCCGCAATGCGCTGTTTTGCCCGAGTCGAGCGTTCTCGCAGCTCGCTCGGAAGCACATCACGCTTTTTCATGCTCGCCACGGCCTGTTTCACGGCCTCGACGGCACGGTTCCGTTCCGTGGCCGCGTCCTGTCTTGCCCGCTTTAGATCAGCCACCTCCTCGTACAGTTTCACGACATCGGCAATGGTTTGTCCGTTGTGGAGAACAACCTTTCGCAAATCCACACTACGTTGGTAGGCGGCGGGGTCCGCAACAATGCGCTTTAGCGGGAACGCGGGCTTCGTGAGATTCGACGTCGTTTCAGACGCGTACGCACGAGCGTGCTTGAGCGGTCTTGCGTTTGTGCTGCGGGCACCGAAACGAGCAGCATTCTTTACTGCTGCGTAGTTAGACCGAGTCCGCAGCATCGGCGAAGCTGAAGCGGACCAGCAGTATCCCGGGTTCATACGCCAGGAAAAAGATCCACACATAACCCAAACCTGCTTTAAAAGGTTACATGGCGATGGTGTGGATCCATACCCAATTGCAAGTACGATTTGTTAATTTGGATGTCAGGCAATGCTTCGTTTTTCTTTTTTTTTTCTTTCTTTTTTATTGTTTGGATGTAATTAAGTATGTAGATATTCAGTTACATCTAAACGGCCCGCGAGGGATGGCATCCCTTTAGCGGGAGGGCGAGAAGTACGGCATTTGTCTTTCGACTCAGCCCGAGGGCCAGGGGTGAAGAGGAACTTCTTTTGCCCAATGTATTTAGTCTGTTGAACTTACTGAGCGCTTCATGCCAACAATCCGTGGCAAAGGCATTGAGCTGTTTTATGCGGGTAAAACTTCATAGACTGCTGGTATGTCGCTGGTATGCTGCTGATGCTGCTGATTTATCTTGAGCATACCCTCAAGACAGAGGCTGCGACATTGATTGATTGAGTCTACATTGGGCAGGTGAGCAGATGCTGTTGACAACCAGGATTATTGCTCCCTTTATATACTTCCTGAACAATTCGTAGGTTGTGCGTAAGCAATGCGGTCTGCAGCCATCATGCATGACACCTGCAGTCACCAAGCTTATCTGGAGCGACCAAATACGACATGTGCAGGCCAGTGTTGTCCAGTGCCACAAGACGTTCGTTAGAGGTCGCTTGTTGAAATTGCATAAATTTTCTATTATGCCGGTCTGGACGCTATCTTGTTGCCATTGTAGCCCGACCGTTTGGCTCCCTTAGCATTACATATCGAGATTCTACACAGGCAATTGAGGTACCTATATAAAGCTTAATTCTACCAGCCAGTGGGGCAACTAGGATATGCAGTCACCACGGCTTGCTAGCTAAAAATTGAACTGCTTGGGTCAAGCTTGCACTCCATTACCATAGTAATAAGTTCTTGTTCATTAGATGCTAAGCATTGAATAGAATGGTTCATACACTATAGCTGAGAGTGTTAATGGTTCATTGCTACTGGTTCACATGTTAACCATTTAGTTACGTGCTGCATAGCTGGCAGCATATGCCGTAGGCCCGTGGGATGCGGAATTGCACAACCTCATATGCCGAAAGGTCGAGCTCCACCTTCAACCAGGTATAAAAGTCCACTATGGCATATATACAACAACATAGGTAGTCTAGACACAGAAATTCCCAAAAACAAAAATGGAATTCTCCGATCCAACCCGCATGCAGGACCTGCTCACATTGCGAATAATTATAGCCGATACATAAATTAGGAAGCCCTTAGAAAGCAAGCTTCTCGAAGAACCACTTGTTGTTGCCTGCCTTGTGCTGCTCCTCGAAAATCTGCTTAACGGCCTTCTTGGCGTCCTCGCGCTTCGACGGCTCGCTGAAAGTCTCCTGCGAAACAACGGTCTTGAGGCTGTCGTGGTCGAAGCTGTAGCGCGTCGGCATGATGTGGCTGTAGTTCACACGCTTGATGAAGGGCTTGATCTTGGTGCGGCGAGCAATCTGCTTCTCGGAGTGCTTGCGGGTGACCTTCTGCGGGTAACGCTCGATGCCGACAACCAAAGCATGGCCGTACGGGTGCGATTTGGTGCCCTCGTCAAACGGCTTGATGATGACGACCTTCTTACCGGCCTGGCGACCACGGGTAATGATGGCGACCTTGTTGGGCTTCAAGAACTTGGCCATTGGTGTGTTGTTCTGGAGGTTTGGAGGTGAAAAACTGGGATTAGATCTTCGTGGTTCGAGATGAGTGTCACGTTACGGCTGGCCGGTGAAAAATCCCCGCCATACGCCTGGGCCGTGTGAGTGCGTTGCTTACTCAGAAGCCCTAACTCCGGCACACTCGAGGAGGGCCGCCCTCTGTCCTCCCAAGCTCATCCTCCCAAGCCCGGGCTCATAGAGAGAGGGCGTCTTCCCTACCCTGGCAATGGGCGCGGTGGCTGGGCCGGGCCGGGCGCCAGGATGACCAGCAGGACCAGCAGGGCCAGGAAGGATATGCTCCCATATCGAGGCCCACTGCCCTCGCCGCACGCGCTGGTTCAGCTCTGGGCTGCGCGAACTTGAACGTATCCCGGGGATTTGTTTACATTCTGCGTCCCACACGAACCTTCTCTCAAAAGTGCTGCCTAGAATCGGGTTGCGCTCACGTCCTATGTCGGCATACGACGAATTGAAAAAGCAACAGAAACCCATTCCGTACCCGTTGCCACCAGAGAACCCGCGGTTGGGACTGAGCCCTGTACGATCCGGTCCGTTTGCTGCCCGCCACGACGATCAACGACTTGCCGAGAACATGAACACGATCCGCGAGTACCTCGGCAGCTTGGTCGATGACGTTCGCACCACGAGGGAGGATTTCGCTGATCTGAGCTCGCGATCCCGCGACAATGGCCAGGCTCTTGAAAAGCTAATGCTAGAGATCAAAGGCGTGCGCGAAGATGATGGCGTGTCAAAAAAACTGACCGGACTGGCTCGTCTCGACCAGCTTGAGGAGCTCAATAAACTGAGCAAGCTCGACCATCTACCCATGGAAAGTCTAGCAAAGCTGCACAAGCTTGACAGTCTCGACAAGCTTGGAGAGCTAGAGAAGCTTGGAGAGCTAGAGAAGCTTGGACAGTTGAGCTTGCTCGAGCAGCTCAAGACGCAGCAGGCTCTTGGATTTCACAGCGTGGAGGCTCAATTGAAAAAGAACGGTTTGGAATTGAGTCACCTTAGCAAATTGGACAAACTCAGCGATCTAGACAAACTCAACAAGCTCGACAAGCTCAGCGAGCTGGATCTCAAACAACCCAGTTTTGACGAACTTAGCAAACTACGCAACCTAGAGCGCCTCGAGAGTCTAAGCAAACTTGACGAACTCGCTAAACTCGATGGCCTTGAGCAGTTGTCTAGCCTCAAGAAGTTGGAAGAATTTTCGAAGCTAGAAGAGCTCTCGAAGCTGAATGAGCTTTCGAAACTGGAGGAGCTCTCAAAACTGGCGGAACTCTCGAAATTGGACGATCTTTCACGGCTCGAGGAACTCTCGCGGCTCGCGAAGCTTGACAATCTCGTACAACTTACGAAACTTGAAAATCTACAACAGCTTCAGCAGCTAGAAAGCCTCCATGATCTCGATAAGTTAAGTCAATTGTCGAAGCTTGAGAAGTTAGAAAGTCTGCAAAGACTGGATTCGCTACAAAACTTGACGAAGCTAGAAAGGCTTGAGGAGCTCAGTAACCTTGAAAAGCTCACCAAACTTGATGGACTCAGCAAACTTGATCAGCTTAACAAACTTGACGGACTTGACAAACTCGACAGTGTAGCTGAAGTGGATTTCAGCCAGCTTGCGAAACGAGAAGACTTGGAGCAGCGCGATGCAAGCCCGAAAGTTGCAGAACTCAAAACAGCTATTCTTTCAGACTTCAAAGACCTCAGAGACCAGGTCTCATTGCATGAATCGACTCTCAATGAACTGCAGGAACTGCGGCGGTACAAGCAGCAAACAGAGCCATTGCTTAGATTACAAGAGGAGGAGAGCCAGCTACAATCACGCGTAAAGGCTCTTCGCGACGAAGAGTCTAGCCTCCGTGAACAGCTTGGTGAGCTCCGCGCTGAAGTCAAGGCAGGAGTTAGCCAGCTTGATGAGTGCGAGTCTCGTTACGCTCATCTCGAGGACCGCATCCGTGAAATGACATTATCTAAATACAAGGGAATACTTGGCACTAGTGCCTTGGCGGTGCTCTCCAACAATCAGCAGAACAAGGAAAATGGAATTGTCATACCCAAGCGCCAGCTGCGTACAGTGAGTTTGGCGAACAATTGAAAACCTAATGTGAACCTCGCTATAGCAGTCTACGCAAGCCGACTTACTTTCTAGTCATGCGTGATTAAGTCATAGATTCGATGCTTTAGGTTACATCCACCGCAGTTCGGTATTGCTCTTGTTTTTCAAGGTCACGCAGGTAAGCATCAGGCATGGAAGATCATGAGTGTATTCGGTCCCATCTCTGCTCCATTTTATGTCCCATAGGCACTAGGATATAGTCCATCCTTTTTTCTAATAATCAATGAGACCTAGCCATCACAGTTTGCACTTTGCTGCTAGATTTTGGAGGAGATTGCGACCATTGCTCGGGTATATCAAAATCATCGTTTGAACTTGAATTAAGTCATCATAAGGCGCAAGAAATCAGAGTGGCGTTCCATCAATTGAAGCATTAAGGACTCGCCTCTTGTCCGATCTATGCAGCGAAAAGAACCATATCTCATTGTTTGAGTTACGTGAGAAATCCCTATAGTTCTTGTCTTTGTCTGAGTGAAGCATAGTCTATAGAACGTTATTTCGTTATATCATCATCATACATAAATAAAAGAGTGCATTCGATGGAGCCCTCACAGCGAGTTTTCAAGTTTAGAATGGACCGTTAATTTCTGAATTTCCATTCGTATAACAAGGTTTCCTTTAAAAACCTTTTAACTGATTTCGCTTTGCGTCCTGTTCGCGGCTGTGCTCCCTCCGATGTGTTAGAGATGAGGCTACCATCGTACTTGGTTGACTGACTATAACTGCTGATAGATCTCGCCTCTTCGACGTAACCGCCCTTCTCATGCAGGATGGAATCATTTGAGGTGAGCGGGGAGCTGTGTCGCGCGGAGGAGGTCATTGTACCCAAGGTTCTAGTTTTGCGATGATCTTTCTTTGTACTATTCCCACCCGTTATGCCCCCTTTATATACTTATGCGGTCAGTATACGACCTCAGATTGGTAATGATTCCAAATAAGTGTGGGTATAGGTGAAGGGTGAAGGGCACCTCGATGGGCACCTCGATGATCAGAGATGAGGAACCAGTTTCTTCAGGATACGGCCATACAGGAACAGGTAAATTTTAGAATACTGCTCATATACTGCTATATTCTGAGAGCAATATTTTACCATACTACGAACTCTGGTCAAAATCTGGTCGAGCAGGAGCTTTCAGGCACCTGCTGATGCTGTTAGCAATATATGCATTGAGGCGAGGGTACTGCAATCATCAAAATGTAAGGCGCAATGATGATGACTACGCCTGCTTTCAGTTTACCATCAATTTGGACATCCACAGTCATGATGTATGGGCTCACTTCCTCAATATATAACGAACGGGTATACCTTTAGCCTTATTCGAGCCCTGAGTGATCAAATTCCTCAAACATTGGAAATATTAATGCGTTTCAAACCACCTCCCGGTTACGCCACACATAACGGGAGCGAGAGGTGAGGAACATCATGACAAACACTGCACAGTGACTAATGACCATGCATGCACGACGATGATGATGACCTTGAACTAAACTGAAGCTCATGCCACATTAACACTTTGCTCACTTGGCGGATACCCGTATCGATAGGACTTGACTCGCTTGAATCAAAAGACAGAGTAATAGGGGTACTCAAAGAAGAAGCACCTTCAATCAACAGGATTCCGTGATAGTCTTTAACGAGTGCACACGCCGGTGAGCAGTTTCCAATCCAATTTGGCATCATGCTGTTGCAAAACCAGCGAGTTTTAGCATCTTACTCTGGAATTTTAAAGAAGCTGTGCAGTGGGATCGTAAAGTATAGATACAGGCTTGGACGAGCTAACCAAGCCAGATGAGGCAATCCCGTCACAAGATACATGACAACAACGGCTTCACAAGGTGACTTTCAGCCTAAATCTCAGGGTTTGTGAAGGGTAATATCAGCGACGAAAGAGCAGGTAATCGTGTTATGAAAGTTACGACGCGAACCAGCCTCTTTCATAGCGAGCATTTATGCGTACATTCTGTTTAAATGCGTGAGTAAGAATCGCTATTCTATGCGACAATTATTGCGCGTATTCATTCGGTTTAGGGTTGACAGCAGCCAAAAAACCGCTAAATTAGATGTCCGTCTCCACGATGTTCACATCTCGGACCTATGACTGAGCCCAGATGCAATACCTAGCATCAAAAAGTGTAGACGTGCATTCCAGCCAGCCATGCACATCGTAGGGGAAACCCACTTTTCGCGTCTCAATCCCACCCATTCACTGCATCACGGGCGAGGGTTAAATTCTCCGGCATGCAACTACATGGTTACTTAAAGTTTGGCCAATCCTATTTCTCAAATTCATGTAAATTTGGGAGCTAACTGCTTTGAGATTGTTCTCGACCCACGCTCCAGGGTCAAAAATCAAAAAAAAGGACTGTGTTTCAGAGAAATGATTTCTGGTTATACACCCAATATAGCGGCCAATGTTGTGGGTTGTGTTCTTTTCGGCGTGGTATTAGCAGTGGAGCTGAACGTAGGCATATACACGCAGGACTGGTGGATGCTAATAACGTGGAGTGTTGCATCCGCGTTTGAATTCGCCGGGTTCCTGGGCAGAGCCTTGGCCTCTAAGTACTCAGATTCCATGGCTCTCTACAAGACACAGCTGGTGTGCCTCACTTTGGCCCCGGTATTCATTGCATCTGGTCTTTACGCACAACTCCCTAAGCTCCTGACAATATACGGTAGGCGGTATGCACATTTTGAGCCAATGACCTACAACGCTTTCTTTAGTGTGAGTGATGTTATAACGCTGTGCATACAAGTAGCTGGTGGGGCCGTAGCTGCGCAAAATCCTAAATTTCGAGCTGGCAGCTGGATCTTGGTAGGTGGACTCTCTTTGCAGGTTGTGACGCTTTTAGTATTCATGATCTTGTTTGCCGAAGTAAACTGGCGAATCTGGATGGATGATCCCACGAACTGGAGTCTCAAGTTTGCTTCGAATCGCGAGAAACCTTTGTTCAAATTCTGGATACCTTCTGTGGGCTTGTCAGTCATTTGCATTTTTATTCGCTCTGTTTACAAAACAATAGAGCATTCCGAAGGCTGGTCCGGGCATCTGTTTATGACGGAAAGGTATGTCCTCATATTGGATGGGTTAATGATGTTGGTAGCAATGGTTCCTCTGTGCATTGTCAATCCGGGACGCACAGAAGAATATTTTCCTTTTCAGTTTTTGACTCCAAGAAGAACAAGCTCGCTGACAAGGCGCCAGAACTACGCCAGTGAAGAAGAAGCCTTCTTCGAATCCACAGAGACTAAGCAAGAGTAATAATACTAAAAATGGGAGCAATTTCCAAGAGTCCTCGACCAGGTGGTCAGGTCGAATCAAATTGCATATCTTGAAATGCCTGACCACTTGGCTGGTGTACCAGGGAGGGACTGCGTACACAAAATTACTGTCATACCGTAGGAAGGCCTTCACGCCTCTTTTTGCATATGTACATATAACGATTTAATATAGTCATGAGTCTCAACATTACACAATACAATGAACATTGAAATGCTTGTTCTGTGATGAGTAGATTCGAATATTGTGACGAAGACATATTTAAGAGTCTATCAATTAAGAACTCTCAGATGCTTGTCACTGTGTGTAAACCCCCAATGTGGCACGCAAACGGTGCGCTCTGAATCCACTCATCGATGAGCAAGCGACGGGTGGCCATTTTCTACTAGGAAATGACTTTTGTGTTCCTACTCCAATGTGTGGAACGTCACTGCGCTTCAGCCAGCGTTTGTGGTTTGTGGTCGCTTGCCCTCTAAAGGGGCGGGTCAAGGGTCACATCTCAACTTCATGAGTGCGTATCGGCCGTACGTCGTTGAGGAAACATTCAGGTATCCACTGGAAGCCGGAAAGAAAGCATTGGAGCACAATTTATCTCATGGCAACGATAGTGGTGAAGTGCTGGACTTTCTCGACTTCGATGAGCTAGTAGCGGGACAATCTCAGCTGTCGGCTGTTGGGTTGTCAGTGAGCCGCTTTTACTCGCGAATGCTCGTCTCTCAGCCGTTTGAGGTGGCAAGATTCCTGCTGCAGGTCGGTGAGTGGGACTCTGAAGCAACTCCAACATATGAAGACTACGATTTTCGTAGCGATGCCTCTAGTTCAAGCGACGAGGAAGTCGACTACTTCGTGGACGTCAGAGACATGGCCAAGTCAGGAAACGACCAGCAAACATCGCAGGCTGCATTGCCTACGACTCGCAAGCGTGTGAAGCCTAGTCGCCAGCGCGGAGTTCAGCTATTCCGTCCTCAGGTAGACTCCGCGTTCCCAGAGTCAATGCGGTTGGCTGGTGGACCATACATCTTCGGAGTTATGGGCGCCGTGTCGGACAAGGAGGGCGTATTTGGTATGTGGAGGGCCCTTAATGCATCCTGCCTGTGCCGAGCAGCTACAGGAGTCGCGCAAGCCTGGGTCACTAGTCTCCTTGCTTCTATCTGTGGAGTTCCGGACCCGCAATTTGTGGAGATTCTACAAGCAGCAAACCCTTTGCGACTTATTGCTGTTGGCACAGCTGCCTGTGCAATCTCTGCGGCATTGCTCGTCCCTCTATTCATTATTCGAGCACGTTTGATTGCCACTTCTATGACCGTTGTCGACCGCCCACGATCTCTACGATGGTCTTTGCTGGATCTCGTTCGGCGTGCTCAGCTGTTTGCCCCATATTGGGTGATCGCGCCCTCAGTGCTAGCAGCGACTATACAGCATGCGTTCCAAGCGTGCGCGCCGTTGCTATTGTGGAGAGCGGGCGGAATCGATGCGTTTGCGACGCCCCAATTGTACCGAGGCTCACAGCTGTGTGCGAACCTGCTGTCCCTGAGCATCAAGATGCCACTTGAAACAATGGCGAGTCGAGCTCAGCTTCGTGCGAGCCACCCCTCGGCGCGTACGCTCATAGTCAAACCAGCGAACTATCAAGGCATTTTGCCAACGCTGTGGGATGTTATCAAGGGAACTGTCCCGCTCGCTTCTCTTTACAGAGGCTGGCGCTCAGAAGTGGTTGGTATACTTGGTGAGTGGGGTTACGATGCACTCGATGACCGACCAACGCAACAGGAAAGATTCTGAGGGAAGCTTGTGAGATATTCACGCACGCATCAAAGACATCTGTGTTCCGACTCGAACGACTAACTGCAATTTCGGGCTTGAGAAACATATGGCTCTCTCATTTATAAGTGCTTTGAACGAATACCTCATCCGATGTAATACTGCGAAAGTAACAATTCAATGCCACCATCTCCGAAATAGAACCAAGAAGGGCAAGCGACTAAATACTGCTGTCTCGCCGTTGAATATGATTTTCTTTATGTACATATACGCTGAAAGCACCAGTGATATTTAGCAGTCAGGAAACAGCACGCGAACGTTGGACGAATCGTGCCCTTTGGTAGTTGAGTGATCGAGTAATTACAAGATCCTCCCTCAACAAGAATTACTGTTGTGGCTCACCTGATGTGGTTGGTCACAACATAAGGCTGGCACTTTGGCCGAGTGGTTAAGGCGGAAGACTCGAATCTTGGTTTCCAAGCTTGTTATCTTCTGGGCTCTGCCCGCGCAGGTTCGAGTCCTGCAGGTGTCGCCATTTTTTTTGTTCCGGCCGTGGTCAAACAGGCAGCGGTAGGATTATTTTTTATGAACGTGTATGTAAATGTCCAAAAACTATGCTCTTATTTATGTGCGTGCTATTTCATTAATGTACATGGGGTTGTCTGGCGAGATCATAAATCTGTCTTATCCCCGCAAAATAAGAAATAATTGAAGGCTACCATGGCAGCTCCTACGGTGGACACGCTCATCAGAACCGGCCATTTGAACTGCTCAGGTTTCGAGAGAATCATAGTTGTCACATAGACCATTATCATGGCCCAGTTCTGCAGCGACTTTTCTGTGGTGCTATACTTTCCACGCTCAGACTCCCGGATTCCATTTTGAACTATAATCTGTGTACTCAAGTCGAAGCCCCAAAGGCCAATTCGTGACACTGCGACTCCTGCTGCCAAGGCTACGGCCGCTGCTGGAGTGCCGAGCTGCCAAAAGAAGCCCATAGTTACCATCAAAGTTATCCACTGAAAGTCGATGAACCCCGCAGCTGCTCGGATTGGTCCGGCCTTGCCAATGACAGCCGGGGCAAGCAGAGTAGCGCTGAGCTCTATAACCACCGAACCGGTTCTGAAAAGGGTGACGGTATCTTTAGCCATCCCCGCCGCCAGAAGATACGTGATCATTTGCCCCGAGAAAGCAAGCACGGTGATGTAAGTGGCCGTCACCGCAAGGGAGACTGGCATGAGACGGTGCTTCCAGAACGAAAATCGCTTTGTTGCCGCAGAGGCCGGTGGGAGTAGCGGGTCAGTTTCCACTGATTCTGAACTGGCCTCCTGCCCAGAGGTCTCATCGCTGTGTTTCTGGACAGCGAGAGCGGGGACGGAGTCATAAACACGGAAAATAGCATAGTACTCGAGCCCGCAACTCAGAAGACTCATGGCCAAGACTGAAATTACAGCTGCTCTGTGGGCTTGGCTGTCGAGTAGACCAATGATGAAAGGGCCAACCAGTTTACAAGAGAGATCAATGAACCGCATGCGCGAGTTTAAAGTACGCAACAATGAAACATCAGATCCCGCTACCACAATCACCCAATCTCGTTCGACGCTTACAGTGTTGACTATGTTGGATGAGTCCTCGATTCCACCCAGCGCTGCGAGCAACACCAACATTACGCCTTCATTAGCGAGCGGGAAAAGAAAAATCAGGCACGCTAGCACGACAGCCAGACGCTGGCCAATGATTGACCATCGTACAACGCTCAAGCGATTGTGGGTGTCGATATAGTGCCCAAATCGAGACGCGGCCAATGCTCCGGGCAGAGCACTGAAGAGGGCGTAGAAAGAGACAGGAAACAATGTCCCGGGATAAAGGTCCGCAAGAAAAAGCACGGAACCAAAACGAAATACTCTACTGTTCCATGTGGAGAGAAAATGAGATGTGTATAGACGTACAGCCTGGCTCATGAGAATCGCGACGGCAAGGGCTAGGTCCCCCCCTCTCCGTGGTCTTCTCGTCTCATTTAGTACATACACTAGTACA
Organism: Starmerella floricola; assembly: GCA_030579735.1. Classification (NCBI taxonomy): domain Eukaryota; kingdom Fungi; phylum Ascomycota; class Dipodascomycetes; order Dipodascales; family Trichomonascaceae; genus Starmerella; species Starmerella floricola. The sequence goes on along the minus strand of JAKTRP010000004.1, from coordinate 885,827 downwards.
CTGTGCTTAGCAAGGGATTTTCGCAATTTACGGAAAGGTACCCTGGCATATAATAGAGAACACTTATACGGCACAAGGCTATAAATTGTAATACATAGGCTCAAATAATTGGTGCGGGTGGCTGCACAAGTGATGTTTCGCAATGCGTAAAGCATGCCCTATTGTTCATAGAGCCTACTTGCAATAGCCGCGCGCTCGAGCTAACCAAGCGTGGACTCAAAAAGATCATCACCGAGTATAATAAAGATGCTACATGAGCAGGTCTGCTATCGAAATACCCCGTTTACTCGACAGCTGTGATTTCTCCACTGAGTCAAGCACACATACCCACATACCCAATCATATTATCAATAAAGCGTTTCAACGCTAATTAATTCACGTAGCACGATGGCGAACCTTGAGTAGATGCTCTTCTGGGGGATGACAAGATGCCGGGGCCATGGTGTGAGCCAGTTGCCTACCCGTAGACAGCTTATAACGTGGACTAGCATTCGGAAACTGACGCCCAAGCTTGTCTCATTCTAGATCGTATGCAGACTTGACTAGCAAAAGAGAGCGCAGTCCTATGAGCGAAATAAAAGATGTAGTAATCATAATTATCATTATTATTGATAATTGGTTGCCTCCTTTAAGGGGCTCGAAGGAGCGCACTGCGTGCAGATCTCACTCCATTGTTGTTCTCCGAACTCAGCAATGAGACTCTTCGAGAGCACCTTGCAGCTGAAAACGTGGCGACGCAGTGTATCGGCACGACTGACTTTTAGGCCACACAAAGTACAGGAAAAAGGCTTGGCATCGAAATGCGTCACATAATGCCGGTACAGGTGCTTTCGGTGTGCATAGGTTGTCGCATCCCTGCAAGCGGCGCATGCAAAACGACCGTTAGGCAGCTGTGGCATTGCTTGGACGGCGGCCCTTACACATCTGCCGTTTAAATCAGATAGTTGTTGGGTGTTCTTGCGGATCACATCCATAAAATCCATCTGCATCCTGGAGGGTGAGGTACTGTTTCGTACAACATCAACGAGGCTGCTCAGTGTATGCACAGCAAGAGCAAATCCTGGGTCTGTCACAGTGCGTAAAGTGCAAAGCTTCTCGTACCAGCGAGGCTGACTCACAGAGGTGTGCATGCTACAAGCGGCTGAAGATGGTTGGCATGGGTGACAGGAGGCGCCTGGGGTGCTTTGGGTCGGCTCCGCAATGACATTGGCTATCGGGGCGTAGCTATTAACACTAGAGTGCGCGTAGCTGGTACTATAACCAACCTCTGTCTGCCCACTGTGGCCAAAGTTTGCGGCCATGTTCGGCTCGACAACTCTGTAGGAACTAATGAAAGGAACAGGCGTGAGTATACCGGTAGCCGAAGCAGCTGAGATGGAGTTCCATGGCCCTGTGACTTGGGAATCAATGGGGGTTGGTTCCAACGAGCGCGGGAGAACTGGAATAGGCGAGAACCTTGGCGGCTGCTTTGGAGCGAGGAACCAGTTCACGGGCCCCGAGAGAGCTCGTCCTGGCATTGGACTCCCAACATGATGGGGTATCGCATACATTGCCTGATATGCATGTTTCAGTTGCGAAAATTTCATGTTTTGGCCTGCCAAAATCTCAGCCGCGGGCAAGGGGGACGCCAGCGAAGGAGGCGTCCATGGAGTAGCAAGCGGCGTGTCAAGTGTGCCGTGCGAGGATGCAGGTGAAGCTTCCAGACCAACGAGAAGTGCTTCAATGGGCGGAAGAGCTTTCTGTAGTGGTTTGCTGAGGTACGGTGAGTATTCAGCAAACTCGGCGCGAACGGGCTCAATGCACTTGTAAGGGCTGAGATTTCTTCCAGTAGAGTTCGACTTCACCAAGCTGTTTTGCTTGTGAAGCGCTTTCTGTGGCTTGCCGAATTGGCCAGGATACGGCGCATGCTCTACTGGATTAACAGGCATGGGGGGTTGTTTACGGTCTCGAGGCCAAGGTGTCCAGGGTTATGCGGGGGTGGTTAGGTCTGCAGGTGGTTAGTACGCAGTATTCTCGACGGATACAAGCTTAACGCGTGCTTCCGTGCAAACTGAACAGTGCAGGCGAAAGGCCACATATAGAACCGGGATCGAGTGGGCATTGAAGACACGCCACTGTGCCAGAGTGGTCCTTTAGCTCGACGTTCCCTCCTTCTAGCCGGCGTCCCCTTGCCACACGAGGCACGAGGCGCGATACCTCGAATCGCATAATTAAAGACTTAGAAATAGATAAATATTAAATAAATGGCTCAGAGCAGCGGCAAGGAGCCAAACCTCATTTTGGTACTACATGACAGCCCAGCGACCGTCCCTCAGTAACAGTGACCGAGAGCTCGACTGGCTTCCCCTGACGGACGATTTCGACACGCAGGTCGGATCCGAGGTGTGTCTTCAACTCGGCGGGCATCTCTGCCAGCCAGGAAGTCTTGCCGAATCGCAGGATTTCATCGTCTGCTTTCAGCCCGGCCTCGTCCGCCAGTGACCCAGACACGACGGACTTCACTACGCAGAACGGTTTTCTGACGCGAGCCGAGCTTTGCTGTTTTGCAGGAAACGCCGAGGCAAGAGCTTGACGGATCTCCTCGAGCAGTGCCTTCATGTCATTTTCTTGTCGAATCAATTGCACGCGGAGTTGGCGAACGGTTGCGACATCGATATCGTGACGCGGGAAGCCATCTGCCGTGACAAGGGGCTCGCTCAGTCCTACTTTGTGACTCGCAAGTTCCCTTCGTGTATTCTCGAGTTCTTTTTCCAAGTTGTCGCGCTCAGCAATAAGCTTCAGCGCGGATTCCCGTCCCGACATACGAGTTAATAACGCTTCACCTAGGTCCGTCGTGCAGGCGAGAAGGCCGCGAAGAGGTAGAGGGCAAGGGGCCAAGCGGGCAGGCCGCAGCTTCGAGAACAGTTCAGACACAGAGCAGGAGAGGATGCGGCGAGTGCAAATACTTAGCGAGTCTCGAAATTCTGTATAAGACTAAAGGAGACGTAAGACATACTACTAGAAGAAAGTGGTAAGTGGTTTAAAGATCTAATTGTTCAATGTTCTGTACTGCTGCTCGAGACGTGCTTATTAGTCCTGCTGGTCTGGAACTTCTTCTGTGGCCTCGCGGTCCACTTCAGCCTTGGACGAGTCCGCTCCTTGGGCTGCTGCTAATTCCGCAGCCTCAGACTTCTGCTGCTCAGCTCCGCTAGTTGCTGATTCGTCCCTCGGCTCTGTTCCTGGCTGGCCCTCAGGCTGTTCCGCAGACTCCGCCTTCGGCTCGTCCTTCGGTTCCTCTTTTGCCTCGGGCTCCGTATCGGGCTCAGCACCTTTCGTCTCATCGGTAGACTCGAGTTTCGGTTCAGCGTCGGCCGGCTCTTTTGTCTCGTCTCCGCTCTTCTCAACGCCGTTCGCAGTAGCGTCACGCACGGCGGCCAGGGCCCGGGACGGGCTGTCCGCTGGCTTCACGGAGTGTTCCACAAGCACGGCCTTGCCATCAACAAACACCCAGTGGCTGCGAATGACGCTGCTCGGGTTCTTTTTCGCGCCCAGCGGCCCGAGCAGGGCAAAGTCCGGGTCGCTGATGAGATCGAAGTCGACCCCAGTTTTCTCCTTGAACGTGGTCTGTCTTTTCGGGGAGTCCGCACTAATTCCGTAGACTGCAGCGCCGAGCTCTGTGAATTTCGAGTACTGGGCCCCGAACCCGCTTGTTTGCTGGGTGCAGCCCGGCGTGGATGCCTTGGGGTACGCAAACAGCACGAGAATGCCCTTCGCATGCTTGCTCGCAAGGTTCAGCGGGGTCTCGTCCTGCAGCGTAACGTCTGCATCCGGCAACGCATCGCCAACCTCGATCGTAGATGGCTTCGTGTCCTTTTGGCCGGCCTTGCTCGAGACTTTACTGCCGGGAGACTTTGAGCCTGGGGACGAGCTTGGCTCTGTCTTCGAGCGTTTTGCGGGCGATTCGTTGGCGGCCGCCAATGCAGCCTGTCTTCGTGTTTGGGCCATTGCGCTTAAGGTTTTGTGTTCGACAGGTTTTCTCTGGTCTACAAGCTTCCCGAGTGTTCTTTCCGCCGCTCGTTATCGGTCCCCGGTCTGGGCCACGTGAACCACCGGCGCCTGCATAAATTAGCATGTCGCGATGCAAGACTGGATCACGTGATGTGATGGCCGTTTGCGCATGGCTCGCCCTCACCACGATTGAGCAGACACCCCCTGCGGGATTGATCCGGCCCAGATCGCAGGGGTTTCAGAGCCTCGAAAACGGGAAGTACGGGAACTATTTGCCGCCGATTCGTGATCGGTGTTTTGTAGCGAATGTAATCATCGAAATTTTCTCGTCCGGTATGTGCACGGCCTGGTCCTAGCTATTTCGCGCATTTCGTTGGGGCTGGCGAGCCACTTCGTGTGGGAGAGAGGCCGAAGACGTACTCAGTCTAGTGGTGCGCTGTGGCTAGCCCACGCACTGGGGCTCCGGACGGTGGCGCCCGATGTGGGAATTGGGGTTGGTGGTTAGTGAACGGTCGCATACGCGAGTGTATGCTACGTGGCAAACACGAACGTGCAACAGTATAGAGATGTATATAGTAATATAACAAGGGAAAAAAATTAGACACAATGGATTGCGCCGCGAGTTTACGAGTCGGCTAGTAGGGCGCATCCGGCGGCCGGTCTCGGTGGCCGGTCTCGGGGGCCGATCTCGCTCGTCACTCCTTACACTCGCCAGATACACTGGACAACGATTAGACGCCCGGAAACTGTGATTCAATGAAAAGTCAATAACATGTTTGCTGAATTTTATATTACCGTGTTAATGCGTGGGACAGTACCCACTATATAATTAAGCACGCCAGAGGCGTGGGCCGATGAGTGAACGCCATTTCCTGTTTCTCTCTACTACTACAACTGGAGCTGCCACGCCCGCGCAGGGTGCATTGCGCGGCTACGCAGTCCCGCATAAGTGCGCTTGTGCGTGATTGCATGCATGTGTGTGTACGTGTGCTCCTTGTATGCTTTTGGTGGTGTGCAATGGCGAGGCGGAGGGGGAAGGGGTGACGAGTTCTATTAAGGCGCGAGCTCGCGGTACCGCCAAATTTTCGCCGCGAAGTCGCCGCCTCCCGAGGCGAACAGGTGGCCCTCGGGCGCCTGGGCGACACTGATCACGGAGTTGACGTGCGATCGGAGCATGAGCTGTGCCTCACCCGTCGCAACGTCCCACATCTGCACCGTGCGGTCCTTCGACCCGGACAAAATGAATCGCGAGTCCGGCGTCACAGCGACGCTCAAAACGTAGTCGTTGTGGCCAATGATGGTTTTGCGCACGCGGCCCTTGAGCTTCTCGCCCTCGGGCGACAGCTCCCACACCTTCACGGTCTTGTCGAGCGAGCCGCTCACGAGCTCGCGGCCGCCGGGGCGGTACGCAACGCTGTAAACACTGTCGTCGTGGCCATCAGCGCCATCGAGCCGCTCTACGAGCTCTCCCGTCGTCACGTCCCACACGCGCACGCTTTTGTCGAGCGAGCCCGCGGCCGCGAACCGGTCGTCCGGACTCAGGGCAACCGCCGTCACACCATCTTCGATACCGAACTCGCGGTAGCACGAGCCGTTCTCCGTGTCCCACATCTTGACCTTGTGGTCGCCGGAGCCGCTGATCACAAACCGACCCGACGCGGAGTACACGAGGGAGTAGATGTCCTGCTCGTGGCCGGCAAAAACGTGCTTAATCTCACCTTTCTCAATGTCCCATACGCGGACCTTGTGGTCCTCGGCGCCCGTGGCCAGCGACTTGCCGTCCGGCGAAAAGCACACGGACCGGATGTACAAGTCCACAGTCTCGTCGATGTTCGGGTCCTGCAGCCGGTACAGGAGCTCGCCCGTCGCGACGTCGAAGATCTGTGCTGACCGGTTGCACCCCGTGGCAAGGTACTTGCCGTCACCGCTGAACCGCACGCAGCACACAACGGAAGAGTGCTGCAGCGAACGCACGAGCTGGCTGTCGAGCCGCGGCTTGTGGTCTGGGTTGAACACAACCGTGTAGTCCTTGTCCTCGTGCTTGAATTCGGGCGCGAGATCGTCGACTTCGAGGTTCGCAAGCCGCACGGGCGGTTTGCCGTCCTCCAAAGCGGGCGAGACGCGGTCGCCGTCCGTAGAGCTCGGTTGCGAGGTTGCAGCCTGCGCGGGCGTAGGCGGCACGGGTGCCGGCTGAACGGGCTGTACAGGAGGTTGCACAGGAGGCTGCACCGGAGGCTGAACAGGAGGCTGACCTGCGGGCTGACCTGCGGGCTGACCTGCGGGCTGACCAGGGGCGGCCGCAACTGGCTGTGCATTAAGCTGTCCACTCAACTGTCCACTCAGCTGTCCATTCGGCTGTCCGTTTGGCTGACCATTTGGCTGACCGTTTGGCTGGCTAGGCGGCTGAGGTCCGGTCTGACCAGGCTGAAGAAGCGGTTGGACAGGCGGCTGGACGGGCGGCTGGATCGTCTGCGGTTGAGCCGGCGCCTGCTGGGACGGCTCAGCCTGGGCCGACGGCAGAGCTGTAGGGCCCGCCGGAGCATGCGCTAAAGGGCCCTGGGGACCGGCCGAGGCTGGCCTCCCTGGACTTTTCGGCGTGCCCGGGCCAGCCGCTGTGCTATGCGTGCCCTGTGGACTAGTTGAGGTCTGGTGCCCTGCACTTTGAGAGCCTGCGCTTTGAGAGCCTGCACTCTGAGGGACCGCATGCTGCGGAACAATGCCCTGAGGACCGAGAATTGGGCCCTGGCTTCGCGGCGCTGCGGGCTGCGGGATGGCACCTGGCGGCCCCAGACTCTGCAGCCCCGGCGGGCCCAAGGCGGGTTGGCCGCTTTGAGGCGGCTGCGGCGCTAACGGAGCCGGCGGGCCCGGGTGGCCCGGGTGGCCCGGCGGCGCTGGCGGTGGGACGACTCCGGACTGCTTGCCGTTTGCCAGGGCACTGTGCTCTTCGTTCATTCGCGCAAGCAGAGGCGGCTGCGGCTGGACGGCGTCGAGCCGCTGGCGGAGACGCGCGATCTCGGCCTCGTGGCGCTCGCGCATCTGGCGGTGTGCCTGGTCGAGCTCGTAGATGATTTTGCGGACATGCGTGAGCTCGCTCATGTGCTGCTGGATCATTTTCGAGTCGGCCTTGTCCTTCGAGAGCATCATGCGCGACGCCTCCGAGTTCATGAAGTCGTTTTTCGCGTGCTCAGCGCTCGCATTCGCGAACTCGGTTTTGATCTGCTCCAGGAGATCGAGCAGTCGGTGCGGGACCTGTGGAACCGGCGGCACGGGCTGCTGCGCTTGTTGCGGTTGATGCTGCGGCGGCTGCTGTTGTTGCTGCGGAACAATTCCGGGCGGAAGCTGCTGGACGTGCGGCGGCGCGACCTGGACCTGGTGCGGCCCGACTTGCTGCTGGCCGTTGCCCTGGTGCGCGACCTGGTGGCCCATCTGCGGCGCCATTTGTGGCGGCCCTTGGCCAACCTGCGGGCCCGCGAGGCCCGGGATTACAGGCGGGCCCATTTGCGCGTGCGGGTGCGGCATTCCCATGAGCGTTTGCACGGCTTGAGGCGGAGGAGCGGGCTGGCCGCTGGCCGGCGAGCTTGCCGTTGGGAGGTCCTGCGGCTGTGGCGGGGGCTGTGAAAAACTCATTTTGCCTAAGCCCTGCGAATCCTTTCTTCTCACACAAAGCCGAACCTCTCTGGATTCAGCAACTAATCCAAACCACACACAGGGTCAACCTTCGCGGTCTGAGGCAGGGTGTGGGCGGCTGTTGTTCTCCACGAGACCCTGGCCCTCGCACGTGAGGAAGGTCACGTTGAGCCGCGGCCACCTTGAAGCCAACGGTCGATGCATATCGCAACGCAGCGACGACGCATGACAACGCAGAACAACGCACTGCAACGCACTACTACCAGGGGCCGTCGTGCCTCACAGTCTCTGGCACCGTCCCAAGGGACTCGAGCATGAACTCAACACGTAGATCTCGATTCGCCAATGACGAAACCGGCAAGTAATAGTAGCGGGAAATAATAGCGCATAAGTAATAAACGTAATGTGAGCGGGAATAGCGTACGACATTTCCGACAGCATATGTAAGGTTCGACAATGCATAAGTTAATTCCGGGACGTGCAATAAAAAATTCGTAAACTAGTTAGTCTCGTTTTGGCCGCAGGAGGACATTGCTGTGCCGACTCTTCATTGAAGCCCTTTGGGAAAGCGTTCACTGCAGCTTAATGCCCGCAGAGCAGCAACTCGAAGGTGCACACGGTAAACAAAATAGAGATACTCATCCAGCAGTGAGGCCTTATTTCCATATCGGGGTGGCCTGGCCTGGTCTTGATGCTCCAGAGCCCTCTGCGCAGGAGGTGTAAGGTGTACGGATGCACTAGTTTGGATGGTCTACATTAAGGGTGTACGAGCTTACGGTGTAGTACGGTTGGGTATGTACATTTGCTATTATGGGGTGCGCTGCACCTAATAAATACTGGCAGCTGTGCGCTCGAACTGGCCCGGCTCCTCCTCGCTCGACGAGGACGTGTCCTCCTCGGCTTCGTGGTCGGCGGCGTAAATGCCCTCGTCGTAGTTGCGCGTCTCGATCCGCCGGAGCTGCTCGATCTGCGACTCCTCGAGGTTCCCGAGCCCGCCGTGCCGGTGCTTTTTGTACTGCTGCTGGCTCTGCTGTTGCTGCTCGGCCGCCTGCGCGAGCTGCTGCTGCTGGAACGACTGGTTCACGACGCTGAGGTACGCGTACATGAAGTTCGACAAAAGCACCTGCTGGCGCAGCGGCCGTTTCGGGTTCGCAAGCTTCATGTGGCTCAGTCGGTAGATCGCGCGCTCAATGTGCAGCGGGAACCGATGGTACATCATCACTGTCGACTTGTCGCTCACTTGGTGTGCGGGAATCTCGTACGGCAGCTTGATCTGCGGCGCGTTTTCGCTCGCCTCGACGGCCGCGTCGTTCGAGATCCGCGAGTCGACGCGCGCGTGGCCCCTACGGCGTCGCTCGGGCACATTAGCGTCATCTCGCGTACGTTTCGTCGGGCTGCCCGGCCGCGTGGGCGGGCTCGAGGGGCTCGGCCGCTGGGGGCTTGCTCGCTGGGGGGGACTTGTGCGTTTTGGGCTCGTGCGTTTTGGGCTCGTTGGGCTTTTCCGAGACTTCTCGGGGCTGCGGTCCTTCCTCGCGTCTCCTTTTGTGTCGACGTCGTGGCCAGATTTGTGGTCGGCCTTCGCGTGCTCCAGTTTCGCCTCAGACTTGCCCACGGCCTCTTTTTTAGCCTTCTGGTCGCGTTTCTTGAACAAGTTGGCGAAGGACATCTTCGCCTCTTTTGTTTCGTCCGTTTTGTCCTTGGGCTCCTTCGCGTCTTTAGTGTCTTTAGACTCTTTTGCATCCCTTGATTTCTGAGAGTCGAGCCAGCGCCAGCGCCGGTCCTTCTCCTTTTCTTTGGGTTTCCCCAAGTCGCTCGAGGTTGCAGCACTCGTGGAGGTCGCAGCACTCGGCGAGCTGGCATGGCTGGCGTGGCTGGCATGACCAGGAACGAGCGGAGTCGATACGGGCTTAATGGCGGGTCCCGTGAGTGCGCTTGAGCTCGGCTCTTTGTGGCCAGAAACGCCGGCGTCTTCCGGTTTTGCAGCGCCAAATTCATGTTTCGGTTCGGCTCCGTGGCCTGCAGTCCTAGAGCTCGGGATGGAGCTGTCCGTGCTATCCTCGAATTTGTTCTCGAGCTTGCTGTTGAGCTTGTTCTCCGTACTCGGCACAGGATCCACAGCCGCCGAGGGCGCCCGTCGAGCCTCTGAAGCATGCTGTTCACGAGGTTCGTGCGCAGGAGGCACGGGAGTCCCAGGCACATGTGGTTCAGGTCTCGTAGGCGCACCTGTAAGAGGCGTATCGGGAGCAGCTCTGGGCGTTCCAGGCACGGGGGCGCCGGGGGCAGGAGCACCAGACGCAGGAGTTCCAGGAGTGTATGCCGCGGAACTCGACATTTCCTGCGGGATTGCCGTGTTGGGGGCCGCACTCGGCGTCTTGGTCGGTGTCTTCGCAGGCGCCGCGGGTGCCGTTACAGGCTCTGCAGGCAAGATGCGTCTTCTGTACCCGAGCATATTCGACGCGGTTGGAGACGGGGTCGCCGCCGACGGGCTCGGCGGCTGCTCTGCCGTGTGTGCAAGCGCCTTTGCAGCCACCACAGATACGGAAAGCGGTGGTTTCGTGCGCCTCGAGTCGCGTGCAGGGTGTGAAAAGTGGGTAGGGCCCTGCGCTGTGTCAACAGGGCCGACTGCGTGCCCAGAGCGGTCAGCCGAGGCGTGATGCGAGCCTTGTGATGCACTATTGAAGGCTTGAGAGCCTGGTTGAGAGCCTGGCTGAATGCCTGATTGTGTGCCAGGTTGAGTTCCTCTATGCGTGCCTGAACCCGTTCTGTGAAGACTAACATGGTGAGGACTCTGGTGAGGACTCTGGTGAGTGCTGTGATGAGTGCTGTGATGGGAGCCGTGATGGGAGCCGCTATGAGGGCTTTGGTGCTCTACTTGTCGGTGTACACCATGCTGCTGTTGACCGTGCTGCTGTTGACCAAGTTGATGTTGACCGTGCTGCTGTTGACCATGTTGGTGTTGACCGTGCTGCTGTTGACCACGTAGGTGTTGACCATGTTGGTGCTGCCCATGTTGAGCACGAGCCTCGCCCGTTTCGCGATCCACGTTTTTATGAGCGTCTTGGTCAACTAGCGCATGCTGTCTCGTATCTGGCGAAGTGTCCGGCTGCTTGTTTGCAAGTTTGCCTAAATGGTGGTTGCGGAGCGCAGGCTTATGAAGCCGGTGCGTCGATCTGCGGAGGCTTGTAGCGCCCTTGAGAGCCGGCGCGTCGAGCATAACAAGTGGCTGGTCGTCGTCGATATTCTCGGGGGCAGCTGAGGCAGGAGGCTCAGGCTCCTCTTCAACAAAGTCCTTGCTGAGCTCGAGGATCGAGCGGCGTTTGTCCCCCAATGAAGACCGCCGGCGCTTGTCAAGGATTGCCGACGCATCAACATACTCTTCGGGAGCAGCCACGACGTGCGAGAGTCGACTTGTGCGTCGCGAGAGCCGGCTTTGCTGTTGGGCCGCCTGTGAGTTGCGGATCTCGGCAAGCTTCTCGTCCACAAATGCTTGCCACTCGTTCGGGGCGAGCTCGGGATGCATCCCCGCAGGAACCCAAATGTTTTCAATGTCGCCCACGGCACTGGCCGGGGGCGCACGCCTGCTACGCAGCGGCGAAGTGGGCGCCGACGCTGGCACGGACCGCGATCCGGCCGTGAACGACGCGCTGCCGGCCGGGCCACCGCCAGGAGCCGCCGAGGCTCTTGACAAGGACGTCGAGGGCAGGCTATTTGTTCTGTTTGGATGCAAAAACGCGTCGCCAAACGTGTCGGACGCCGCGTTTGAGGTCGAGCCTGGCACACTCGCATGCACGGCGTCGTCGGTGCTTGCACGGCGGTCGCGCACAGACGCCGTTGAGCGCTGGCGCCGAACCGACCGTTGCTTCGAAATAGACGCTTGTCTAGCAAACCGCGGGCCGTCGTCGTCCGCGGGCTCCTGGTCGAGGTCGAGGTCAGGAAGGTCCGGGTCCAGGGCCGCCGTGCCGGAAGAACTGATGCTCAACCGCTTCAGGGCCTTGAGGTTCGACAGCTCCTGCTCTAAATTGATTTCGTCGGGGCTGGACGCCCGCCGAGGCCACGAATCTGGCGGGTCGAAGTCCATCCACGAAGCTTCGGCAAATCGGTGATCGGGTAACCCTGGCCCGCGCCCATTAGGCCATGCATAGTTCAAAGGGTCCTTTCCTCGCCCCTCCTAGCGCGCACGCAACATCTCCAGGGCTTTCAAAAGGTTGGAGCCCACAACCGCTATCACTGCTGACTTCGGTTTTCTTTAGTTCACCTTTATTGAAGTGTTTGGCTAGTTGGCTGTTTGCGTATTTTTCTTTTCGTATGCTGGACGGCGTGCCCGCCGTGTGGTTTATCAGAGTACACATAGCCTAGTAGGTGTGCATTGTACAGAACAAGCTGATTCGTGTTTCTTTATATAATTTACACATGGGAGTATTCAACGCACGCGAATTTCTCTACTCGTTAGCGGATCATACCTGAAACAACTGAACGCAATATATAGGGCGTTCCAAGGAGGAGGGAACACAAAGAGGAGCCATGTGCCCCAACCTCAGATTGCAGATAAACCACAAGACGCGTGCGTACTGCTACCACCACCCTCGCGCAAGACCGCCACGCGCTCACCCATATACACCTGGCACTTCCCCACATCTGAGCATGTCTTAAAGTATTGATGACAAGAGGGGTTTAAAAGTAAATATAATATTTGGTGAAGGAGCACGTAGCTGCAGCACGACTTATAAAGCACAAACGAGAGAGATTGGGCCTCACCACCAGAATGTAACAATATCACATATATACAAATGCAAAGCAATAGGAGTCTTCTTGAGAAGTCCAGCTAGAACCATTAGAAAATCAGGGCCGCATAGAAAACGCCGTTGGGTGCGAGTTTGATCGCATCAGCAGAAAGAACGCTTGACGTTGATGGACAACAGTCAGCCATAGCCCATGGCTTTGTCCTACCAATGAATTCATAGGTCCTCCATGCTGCAACGTGTGGAGCAAACTTGTGAAATCTGTGACGAATCCTGAGCCAATTGCCGCTGCTCTCAAGGCTGCAAAGATCCAGTCGACGGTCTCAACTCGGAAAAGTCTTAACGGTCAGTGTTCACACTAGAGTCCACGCTGCCCACATTAGATTCTTCTCCGTTAGCTTCTGTTGGGCTGGCTTCTGCTGGGATGGCTTCTGTGGGGCTGGCTTCTGCTGGGCTGGCTTCCGCTGGGCTGGCTTCTAGGCTGGCGTCCTCTGCATTGGACGCTTCTGTCTCGGGGTCGACTGCTCCTCCATCAGCTACGTCCTGACCAGGAAGCTTGCGTTTTGGAATAGCGGCTTCGAACGCGAGTTTCCAGTCGCGAAGCTCGAGCCATTTCAACAGAAGCTCGAACGCCTGGTTCGTGGTCAGCACACGCCTGCCACTCACACGGATGTGTTCGTCAATAGGAAGGCGTGCAGCCCGGATCCCCATGGCACGCGCCTTGTCTAAACACAGGTTTGTGTACCTGTTTTTGTCGACAATGCCTCCCACGTAGTACGTCCATCCTGGCTCGAGCGTGTCGAGCACGTCCTCGGCATCGCCCGTTAGATACACGGCACGCTCTGGATTGGCGGCCCTGTAGTCGCCCGACTCGAACACGACGTTTCTCCAGAGCTCCTGCGTGCGCCGCATCTCGCCATCGAATCTCTGTTTTAAACGACCAGCGAATCCAGAAACAATCAGTGACGTGCTTTGCGGGGCCCGCCGGTTCGTGCTGTAGCACCGCGTTAGCTGGCCTGCCAGACTTGTTCGCTCGCCTTCCTCCATTAGTTCATCGAATCCACAGTCTAGAACAACGGTGACGCCGGACTCGACCTGGTTGCGTGGGAGCTTCGGCCGGCGGTGCGGGCTCTTCTGCTTTGCGAGCCGCCGTTTCTCCCGCCGTTTGGCTATAAACTCATCACGGCCAGCCTCCATTTTCTGCTGCTTAATCTGTCTTTTGAATGCATTCAGCGACATGCCTCGCGGCACGGCCTGTCCTGCGTACAACCGCTCTTCCATTAGCGAACGCCCTAACCGCCTGGAAAACTTGAACATCATGAGATCTCGCGATCGCGAGGTGTGAGTGTGTAGCAGAGAAATTTCTCTACCACACCCATGCGGTTTTTGACTTCGAGAGAGAAAGAGACGGAAAGAAGCTGGGAGTTAAGTACCAGGCCTTATTTTATTATTTCCAGAACATAATTGAGCTCAGCAGAAGGCTACGTGACATGCGGGAGGTACTCTGCATGCCCGGAAAACAGGGTCGAGCCCGTATTTCCCACAAAAGTTGGTCTCACAGTGATAAAGTCGCTGTCCATGGGCCTTTGTTCACTAATGGTATATTTTGGAATCCTGTGAATGCTGTCGCGAGAAGCGATTCAGTGCCTGATCGGATCCCACCAAATCAGCCGGGGCCTGCTTCCAGTGCGTTACTCTCAGCTCAATTTCCTAGCCAGGCTATTAGACATGGCACCATCGCTTACTTCTTTGTTTCCATTGTTTTTTCCCTTGTCTCATACTTCCTTTTGGCGCCTCATGAGATAGCAAACGCTTGAATGCGTGGGTGGCTACGTATCTACACAAACCCAGGGCCAGCAGAAGCCGCACGCATATGTGTATCTGGTGAAAGGCCCCCTGCAGGTCCCCACCCAAGCCTCGCCCGTCCCCCACGTGGCGCACCTAAAGTACTCAGTAAAATTAGAGAAATTCATGAATGTTATTACTAGCTGTGCCTGATTCTACATTTTCTGTGCTGCTTCAAACAAATGATGTCGTAGACTACAGTGCATTTTCCCGACACGATCGCGGTCTGGCGCTATCTACTAAGCAAGCATTATGACAGGATCAGCAGTGTAGGGCAAAGCCATATCTCGAAAATGACGACGGATGCGTAAGGATGTTGCTTGCCACCTCGTTATGCGACCACGTCGTCACATCCCAGCATGCATTGCATAAATCCAGGTAAGGATGTGGGTTACAGCCGTGCGGAGATAAAACTGCGTAACTTCTGTGAGAGCCTTGTACGTGCTTACCATCTCGGATGCATTGGGTTGCATCTGCAAGAAGGTGCTGGGTCCTGCTTAGAGCATTCTAATGATTATCAGCCTTCCTGTTGCTGGGCACAAGAGGGGTAACAGTTTCATCTCCGAGAATTTACGTAGTACAATTGTAGACCGATCCTAGTTTCTCCGGCCGGCAGCGGTGTCTTAGCCCGCTTTTGTCCTCACGCTTTTCCTCCCCTTTCCCGCGAGCGACGCCTCATACACACAGGCTTTATTAATTTCGTATGCAAAGCGATGTCGCACTCGGCCGCTCAATGCCTTAATTTTTTACGAAACAAGCGATCATTTATTTGAATAATCGTAATGAGTTCAGTACTTTAAAATGTGTTCAAATTAATAGGCGAACCCTGGAAAAGGCCCAATATGCTCGTGCGCAGACGTTGAAAAGCGAGACAATATTGATGTATGGGGAAGTGAGCTGGACAAGGAGTCCCGACCGTCACGCCTTGGGGAAAATGCCGTGACTAATTAGGCAGCGGTAGCGGTGGTCGTGTTAATTGCACATACACCGCACGCGTGATGCAGAACTGGCGTCTTCGACAGCAGGCTAGGGTAGCCGTTCGGACTGAGAAGCGCCACGCCGAATCGGCCAGCGGTAACCCGAGCCCGAGCCCACCTCCTACCCTTGGCCGATTCCCGACTTCCGCTTGTGGTACGAACCTCGGTTGCGGCATGGACGAGAAACTGCGGCTCGCATCCATTGCTAGAGGGGAGCCAATGCTTAGGTTCTAGAATTGTTGAGCCGCCCGACCTGGAGTTCAAAGCCTGCATTTCCACCCCGCCTCACCGAGTCAGGGGCGGCCCACCGTTAGCCTGTGGCCGGCGGCCTCAAAATGTGCCGCAAACACCTCACGCGCTAACCCACCGGGCCAAACCCTGATACCCCCGGTCTCTAGGCTCTTCTCGGTCAACGGGTTGTGAATCGACGTGCACCATGCGTATTAAGCGTGGCATTCCGTACCCTAAAACGCAAATTCTGGTGAGCCTTCGACGCAGAGGTGGCTTAACCCTATTATTCCGTTAGGCACGAGATGTTTTTTACTGCTTGCCGATAGGTGCCTTAGCAGTGACTTCAAGCCGGGCCACATCCAGACAGAATTTGACGGTAAAGACTAGCACGTTGGTGTCTAACCTTAGTATTGTGCTCCATTGGTGGCATGTCTCCTACAATAAGCGGGTCAGACTCCAATCCAAGCGCGCTCTTGCTCTCGGAGATTGCAGAGCTCGCTCGTAGCCATCAGCGTCAGACAAGAAGTACGTACCATGGCACTGCGAATGCCACAAGCACCTCGCCGAAAAGCGGGCAGACGACTCCTGGATACAGCCCTCATTCCCCCGACGGCGATGCCCCTCGCACCACCTCGCGCTCCGGCTACCGTAGCCTGAGTGCGAGCTCTTCGCGCTCGAGTTTTGGGTCCTCGAACCGGCCAAATACCCCGCATATAACCCATCTACAGCCGTCGTTAGCGACAGCACCCTCCTCATCCTTCGTACCGGGCTTGGTCCAGAATGGCTCCATGCCGCCACCGATGCAGATGCCAATGCCGCCACCAGCTTCGGGATCGATGTACGAGCCTGCACAGGTTCCATTACCATCGATAAATTCCGACCGAGCTGGCCTCGAACGCATTGGTTCAGACCGCATTGGTTCAGACCGCATTGGACTAGACCGCATTGGACTAGACCGCATTGGATTAGATCGCATTGGCTCAGAGCGCGTTACGAATGCCAGCAACTTGAGCCGTGTGAATAGCTTGATCCGTGTAAATAGCCTCGACCGCGTGAACAGGTTAGACCACAAGCGGCTGGCTCCGCTTAGTGCGGGAGGACCGGCGATGGGCTCGAACGTACCGCATATGGCTGTGAACTCGCCAACTCGTGGGCCTCCTGGAGGTAACGAAGACGTTCATCAGGGTATGACTAGCTTCCGCAGTGCATCACAGAAGTCCTCGCCTGCTGGGTCTTCGCCACGCGCGGTAGGCTCGGCGACGTCGCCTTCTAGCGTCTCATCAGCCATGGGGCCTGCATCTCCATCATCAACGATTTCGGGGGCCTCCGCAGCCTCAGGACCAACGACACCAAAATTGCCCGCCGGTAACAGTGGGATGCCGGAAGGGACATCTGGAACGTCGAGTGCGACGGGCCAAGAGGCGTTGCCAGTGGGCCAAACCGACGTCGACCGTATGATGCTCCTAGTCCAGCAAAAGGCCCGCGAAGACGAAAACCAGGGGTCGGCATCAGACCTAACTTTCCAATGTGACCGTTGTGGGAAACGGTTTCGCCAGCGGGCCCATCTCCACACACACATGCGAAGTCATACGGGCGAGCGGCCCTTCACATGTCCGTTTCCGGAATGCGGCAAGGATTTCAGCCAAAGATGCAATCTGCGGACGCATATTCGCAGCCACACAGGTGAACGGCCGTACGTTTGCGAGCATTGTGGGCGTGGCTTCAGCCAACAGGGCAATATGAGACATCACCAGCTCACGCATTACAATGACCACCCGCTCTTCTGCAAGCTCGAGGGCTGCATGAAGCGTTTTAACCAGCTCGGAAACTTGAAGGCCCACCAAAACACTGCGCACCGCGAGATTGTGCATGCATTCACGGAACGCTTGAAGAATGGCTCGAAAAGAGAAGAATTACCCCCTGAGGATCGCGAAATGTTCGACTATTTCTGTGAGCTGTACAAGAACTCGAACCGAGGAATTCGCGGCCGCGGAAAGGGAACAAAGACCATTTGCGACCGCGTGCCACCGCGGAGCCGTCATGTAGACGTAAAATCGCCGTACGAGGACCATCCAATGAAACAGCTCGGTCAGGTCAATGATCGTGAAGGAGGTGACGACACTAGCTCGTATGAGCTCCAAGAGAGCGTGGGGCAACCCAAAAAGGCTCAGTCGCAATCTTTGCCAGCTGGTACGCCTCAGCCCGATTTCGCGTACTCTGAACTGCCGGCGAATGGGTACTCAACAGGAGCCCCTCGGCCGCAGAACGGCGATCTATCGCATGGTATAGTGCAGGGGCCTCCTCGAGGAGCCATTCTTCCCCCGATGTCACAAACAAACACTCACATCTCACAGGTCTCATCTCAAGCTCAGCCGTTCGTGGGTTATGAAGAGGCGTCGCCTCAGATGCCTATGAGACCGTCCGTGGGGCCCACGGGCACTTTGCGGCCACCAACCTCTCAGTTACCCGCTCATATGTCATTGCAGCTTCTGCCGGAATCGTTCTCGAGAGCCCAAAGCGAATTTGCATTCACGCCTCGAAGCACAGCCCCAAACACGCCCATTCTGTCGAGCCAGACTCTGCAGTCGACGTCTCAACTCCCTGCGGCATACCCGTCTGATGGATTCCTGCCACCGCAGTTACACAGCGCACCGCAACGCATGCCACCACCGACGTTTGCGACAATGGGCTACTCAAAGGAGGACTCGCCCAAGCTCTCTGCTTCACTCATTCCTCCCATCAATGCGCCACCTCTGGCTCAGTCGGGCAGCAGAGACAAACGCCCAGACCCAACAACACGGCAGTATTACACGACATTATTCAATTCGATGCCTGCGCCAGTGTAAAGATTTTATTTATTATATGACTTAGATAGATACATACTGCATGAGATTTTGTATTCTCTCACTTTATTGATTTTTTTTTAGCTCATACGGTTGTGGCGCATGGGGCTGCTTGAGTGCCCCATGCCTTTACCCAACATATTTGTTTCTGTTGATGATCAGAACGGGGAGTTATGTTGCGTAGAATTTGCCTCTGCTTGCCGTGTATATTGCCAGCTTCCCCGATTTGTACATCCTTTTGCAGGCCATGCCGATAGGCTCAAACGGGTAATGTGGGCATGTGCGCCTCTATATATATATAGACATATGAGATACGGTTACCACGATACGCCGACCAAATTCAATGGAACGTTTAGAAAGGCTGAAGTCTCTCGCCGCTGCTCTGAGTATGCCCTTCGCTAAATTAAGTCGTGTTGAGCAGCCAACAGAGGATGAGTTCGACCGAGCAGCAATGGGGACGCAAGGCAGCAATGCCGCCTTCTCTCCAGTGAATTCGGCACAAGATGAAATCGCGCTAGCCACTGAAGGAACTCCAGATGCTACAAATGGCATCCAGCCCCAAAACGTTTGGGCTGTCCGTGCTAACGTTGTTAACGGTCGAAAAGAGTATCGCAGCCCCCAGGTTTTCGACCATGGACGAGAGTGGCTTCAACCAATCCATTATCATGACGAGGAACAGCAGGATGGCTCCTTCACGTCAAGTTTCGGCGGAGAAGTCGATCAAAAGTCTGCTTGTGCATATCTCGGCCTTGACAGAAGTGAAAACACTCATACGTCTTGCATAATTCAGCCTGGTGCACTCTTTTCAGACTACAATGAAGACGAAAATGGCTACTCTCTGTCGAACGGGTCGTCTTCGGACTCCCTGGCAAGGGAAAGCTCAAGATGGCCACAGGGATACTCACTTGAGCTAAGAAACATCGCTTCAGCTGGCCATGGCTGTCTCCTGGAAGACACAAGAGATGAGAGGCCGCCACGAAGATCTCATCAGTCCCCATGCTTACAGTCTCATAGCAGTGAGACAGAATCAGTCTATGGAAAAACTGAGCCAAAGTCAAGATATTCAAACGATACATTCTACGGAAATGGTAATCGACACTCCCCACGAAGCGGTCAACTTACGCCAAATACACCGGAAAATGATTACAACGATACTAAGACCTCAGAGACGGTAATTATCCATTCAACCAAGAACAAATCGAGTTTAGGAGCAACCCGAGGCGCGCTACTCGGAAGAAGCAGTAAGGAGACAGCCCGGATTTATCGGTATTTGTACGCAGGCCTCGGCGGCATGGATTTACTTCCGCCAGTTGAAAACACCGGCTCTATTCGATCCACGCCGTACGGGCTGTTTGGGTCTGTGGAAGCGCACATGGCAAAAGAAATTGACGTAGATTTACCCCGATGCAGGCAGAAGCTCGAAATCGTCGCCAAAAGCTACGACCGCCCCCTTCCCATCGCGCCTAGCACGAACAAGTACGCTAAATACATTCGGAGTAATCTGCCATTACTCCAGGAGCTCTCAAAAACCATCCAAGAGGCCAATAGTCACCTTTCGAGTATCAGCAATGGACTTGATGTGATCGAAAAGAGGAGAGATCCTCGCTTGGTAGCAAAACTCCCTAGGCTCAGAAAGTCGGTTAGTACATTCGAGAGCTCTTATGAAGAGAAAATAGAGTCTGTCACAGGCATGACCTTTGCTCATTTGCTCGAAGAAGCTGCGAAATTTACGAGTACGCTCGAGGCAGCAGGGAAGATAGGGCTCGTAGAGAAATTCTGGTACCGCGGACGTATCAGCACAACTGCCGAGAGTATGTGCTTGCTTCTCAAAAGACTGGGCGCTATAACAAAGATGATGAACAAGCGGACAATCTCTCTTTTGGAAAGGTATCACGACCTTGTGGAGATTGTGAACAAGAATATCGCATTGCAAAGCCTGCAGGCATCTATCCAACAGAACCACCGATCGATAGATCCCCAAATGTGTTGACATCCAGGAAAAGGGTCCTCTAGTCTTTGTTATTTATGCTTGAATATACGAAAGCATCAATCTACTTTTACTATGTATTAAGTAACACCGTTGTTAATTGCGAGTATTAAATCTAGAGCCGGCCTAGATCTGGAAAAGTTGTAAACGGATTCGTAGTCTATTTTTGACTGTTATATACAATTCTTGTTGAGCTCTACCGTTGTCATTGGAGGCCAAGCAAGAGGGCATGAAGGCATATTTACATGGAAGGGCTGCATAGGGCTTTCTTCTTTTCGCACGGCTCACAATCTTCGAAACATGAGCTCAGTCAGATTCACTTCTGGTGAGAGGAGGCCCAATTCTCAGCCAAGCCGCTAGACGTTGGCATGTGCCCTGGCTCAGTCGACAGCTGGCTGAGTCGTTTGGAGTTTTTTTTTCGTGACTTCATAAGTGACTAAAGTAATGGCCATTGCAGGCACTACCCGCGCAAGATTGACACTAAGGCCACGGTAGAAGCCACGCCAATGCTCTGCTCGCCACGTATCTCTGATGGCAGCTAACATACCAATCTCGGAAAATTGCATTCGGGCTCGAATGACCTGGTGAGGGTACATAATCGTCGCAGCAACCGATTTTGCCATTGAAGACGCTAGAAAGTATGTTACTGTGTCGGGAAGATCAAACCGTGTCTTCAACCACGGCTTTAGTGGTCCGTAAAGAGAAAAATACAGGGCGCTTTGGACTGTTCCTAGCGTTCCGGGAACAAACCCGCGCCAAAAGGCAGGCAGCCCACCATGAGAATATATCTGTTTCGCAGTTTTCAAAAGAGAAGCAGAGGCTCCCGGGTCTGAGCTTCTTGTGCCTAAAATTCGGGTCTTGAGAACCCAGATCGGATTCGTCATGGCCTGAGATCCGACGCCCGCCACGAACGAGCACAAGAGATAGCTACCACTCGAGGGGCGGAAATTGAATGGATCACTGAATGCAATTCCTTGCAAAAGCTCGTATGTCCCAAAATAAGCTCCCCAGGCCGCAGCGTTTCCAATAAGATTTGGAGTCAGACCTCGATAAACCTCTCGTAGCGGCGACCCCAACAGTTCACGAAGCGCTTGCGTGAAAGAAGTGTTCCGACGGAGCTGAAGTCTCACCTTGGCGAGGTCGAATGGGTGCATTGTGGCCGTGGTAACGCCGCCGGCAAATGCACCGGCTAGCACACTGTCCATGGTCAGACACACGTGGGTCAGGGCGTTCGCGATACCACAAAATATGGACGGGAAAGTAATGGATTCGGCCTAGGTGAGAGAGCCCTTAGTAAAACGGGCGATGTAGATGGTTCTATTTGACAATTCTATGAACACCAGAAATAAAAACCGGAGAGGCCCAGTGAGTGCAACTAATCAGTGAGGCCAAATAAAGTAGTCAATTGCCCGCCGACTAGCTCACGATTGGCTCAGCAATGAGCACGGCTTAGAGTTGTTAATTGTAATCTCGATGCAAACTTCCATAATAAACAGGTCTTGGCATTCCGGCTTCTTCAAAAAATATTACTTTGTTTTGTTCATTATTTTAACGTTTAATCACGGAGAGTGGCCAGGCTCTCGTTCATGGCCAACCAAAACATACAGTGGTGAATTTCGTAGCGCTTAGGTGAGCACTGGCTTCACATCCTCCACATGAGTCGGCAAACTCCGACTTCAAGGCGAAGCCCGTCCATTCTTGTCACGGATGTACGCCATGAAGAGGGCCACTCGGCTCCCTTTGTTTCCCGGCGCCTCAATGCTGTATCAGTCGAGAGCCTGCTGTCGAATACATCTGAGGTGCCCAGCGCACAGCGTCGAATAGTGCCAAGACGAAGTGCCGCAGCTGCATCTTCTACATCAAATTACGGTAGCACACACCGGTCCAGGATGGCGGCAGGGAACCGAAGGTCGGAAACTACGCCGTTGCTGAGCACTGACAATGCTCATGATGCCCAAAGCTCGGCCCACAGCTCGATATCGGCCAGCAACCACAGCCATGCTCACCTAGATAATGTAAGAGGCTCACAGATTAGGTCTCAAGGAACTTCGCGGTTGGCAGATTCTGGACCGAGTAAGCACCAGACACAACGACCAGCTACTGGGCTTGGTCCGAAACCAGTGAAACCAGTACCGCAGCTAACGAAGTCCTTGCCTAGCAGAACGTCGAAGCAGTCACACCGACTAGTACTCATCCCCGAGTCTGAACATGAGCCTGAGTCGTTGTCAAGTGGGAGGCTTAATAGCAACACAGACGACGAAGATGATGGGACGATGCGGGTTACGTCGTACCTAGTATCCGAGGGCATTCTACTACCGAAGGCAGCTGCGTATTTGAAAAGTCAACACCGGGCTCGTGTACGACTGTACGACGAGGCGCTGTTCGCCGATTACTTACTCCCTCTGCTTCCAGGAAATGGCGTTGACTTTCGCGTCATGAGTTCTACGGGTGATAACCGTACAATGGAGAGAATGATTGATATTTCTGAGCAGCGGGACCACCATTACGAGTATTTTTCCTCATCTACGGCCGAATCAGACCCATCTGAGCCGCAGACGTTCTCTCCACGGCCAAAGGACGCTCCGATCGACAAAAACTCGTCCCAGTCGCGCGAATCGGAACAGGAACAAAACGGTACCAACTCTATCGATGGCCATGACGAACAGAGTAGCGCAGGCGCTACCTCTGTAACCGATTCCACGAACGGCACCGTAGGCGAAGGTGGGGACAATGCGGAGCCCAGGGATTCAGCACAGGACAAGCGCGAAGAAGAACGCCGGCAATGGGAGCGCGAGCGCAAGCTCGAACGCTACACTTCCCATGCAGAAGTATTTGTATTCAACTACGGAGTTGTCGTCTTTTGGAATTTCACGGAGTCCCAGGAAAAGCAGATTCTGGCCGACTTGTGCATTGGCGACGAGGACTTGGTCATTCATCCGTACAATGATCAAGAAATCGAGAGCGAGGAGCTCAAATTCACGTACGCTTTGGACGAGAGCGAAAAGCCGCAAATATACAACGATCTCATCACGCTGAACAGCAATACTCATATGCTGAAGCTGGCGATGTCGCATGCGATGGCACAATCTACGATTCTTTGCGGTTTCGAAGAACGTATGCAGACTCATTTGAAGGATGTTCGTGGGGTTCCCAAAACTCTGGCGCTGACGGGAAAGCTTGGCATGAACCGAGAGCAGCTACTAAAGATAAGTGGCCGTCTCTTTAAGCTTCGAGTCGATGTGAACCTCAGCTCAAATGTTCTTGATATACCTGAATTCTTTTGGGACAGCGAGCCGTCGCTGTTCCCGCTCTTCAACGCGTTGCGAGAGTACTTGGAAATTGACGAGCGAGTGCTTGTTTTGAACGAGCGGCAGAGTGTGTTTTTGGAGCTAACTTCCATTCTTGGCGACTCAATTGCTGAGTTCAATATGGACAGAATTACCATCATTGTAATTTGGCTCATTATTCTTAGCATCTGCGTTTCTTTGACAGAGATTGGTGTCCGTTTCCTCATTCTAAGGCGTGCGGGATGATAAGCAGGGGATAATTTGTTCGTCGATTTCTACATTCTGGCATTTAGTTTTTATTTTGTATGTTTTTTTTCTTTAAGAGAGGTCGTTTTAGCGAGATCTTGATGAGTGTGATGTGCTGTGTGGTTTTACTGTTTACGTCAAGTCGTCCTTCGTCGTGTGTACACCACGTATAGTGAGTGCAGGTGGAAGCTGGCACTTTATCGCATCGTGCTGAGACTTTTAGGGAATATATACAATACGAGGTTCAATTGTTTGTAGCGAGAGCCTTGGATTCATATGCGTTTATATTTTGTAAACGCAGTTGCTGGAAAATCGCGCTCTGGTTGCTTCGTTTTCGAGTGTTTGTCATTGTCGGAATATTGATGCTAAAATAAGGTTTACATGACGTGACTGGCTACAACTTACAGAGGAGAGTGTGAACCCGATATGGAGTAGACCTAAAATGGGGATAAACCCGCAATGGGGCGGTGTGTACGGCCGACTTCCTAATCGGGTTATATAGCACAAAACCGGCCGAGCGGCCCCAAATAAGTATAAAAGGACCTCCCAAATGTCCGACTTTCTTACTTCACACAAGTTTCAAACTCTCATGCCTCAAACAAGCTCTCCAACCGCTAGCGGAAAGCAGGCTCTCAGCTGCCTTAGCAGGGTTCTCTTCAACGAAGCCGGTGTTCCGTTGCAGACGCTGTTCGCACCGTACTCCAGCAGCATCATTGTTTCCAGAAGCTGGGTCAAGAAACACGGTGGTGAAACGCAGCAACCTGGGAAGCAGGCTGCTGTTCAAACTCGCATTGGTGATACCTTGTGGCCCCTGATTGCCTCGGTAGACTCCTTGGATGATGGGGTTGACCTCGTTATTGGGATGCAATCCCTCAAGTCAGCTGCTCGTCGTCTTAAGTGTGATGGGTCGACAGTGATTTTCATCACTCGTCGTTGGATTTGGGAGCTAGTCCCCCAAGACCCTCGCGACCCCGTGAACGTGTTCAAGCGCTTGAAGGAGCGTCGCCGTGGGGCTCGCTCCACACGCAAGGCAAGGCTCGAATGCCAGACCCGCCGCTTCGCGAAAAAGGGCCAGGCGAGCTCGTTCCCAAAGGCCCGCCGTCCGCTCGTGACGGCACGGCCGCGGGCCCATGCGAAAAACGGCTTGAAGAAGAAAGTTGCCTTCGCCAGCCAGTGCCACCAATCGTCGCTCACTGGGAGAATTAGTTTGCGCTTTGCTCAGCCGTCAATGGCAAAGTAAAGCTGCACGAGCATAAGGTTACGAATGAGAACCAGCATCGTAACGAATGAGGCAATACCGATAGGGATTACGGCGTACACAGCAATGTGGAAGAGGTCGAGCGTTCTGCCCCGCTTCGAGTGGCCGAGGTCACTCGTGATGAACGTCTGCAGAATGTACAACGTGGTTAGTATGACAGAGATGAGCACCCATATTTGCAGGTCGATCATATTTGTGGTGCCAACACTGTGTCGGAAATGGGTGAGCGTGGAGATGGCGAGGTAGTTGAACAACACACAAGTGACGACCCGAAACACGGCCGCTGGTTCGCTATATGTGAACACCCACCTCGCAATCATGCCCTTCAGAGTGAGCCACGTCATGTAGCCGCTCACCAAGCACCAGACCGCCGGCAGTCCGGTGTTTAGTGAGCACGCACTGAAGGAGCGTGTGGCAACTATACAGCGGCGTGCATCTGCCAGGTACTCGAGCACGGCAAACGCACTTGGTGCACACGAAAGTGCACGCAGTCCGAAGAGAACAAAGTAAACTCGGCGCCGCAAGCCTCTTTGCATGCTCACTTTACCTGGCTCATTAGCCCGCGATCGTCGCATAAGCGCTCATCCCAACCCCAGCCCCTAGGCACAATAAGTTCGCGAAGTGCACAGACTCACGACCTCACGAACGCCTATCCATCGAAAGCCGCGGAATAGATATGATATTACTACATTTAAATTTATATAACGAGAATTACTGAAGTTGCATCCACCTCGTGCGCATCATTGCTCAGCCTGGCCTAAATTCAACCCTTCACGACTACAACTCAAGTTCAATGCAACCGAGCCGTCTCAGCAGAAGTCCTACCAAGACCCCAGCACGAGTGAGCTGGGGTTGAAACTTATCAGTGGCATCCGAGACCGACGCAAACGAGCCAGGTATCGCGCTTTAGCACACCGTAATAGTGCGTGTAGTTCAAATACGTGTAGTTCAAATACGTGTATAATGAGTGTGAGCGAATTGTAACGGCCTCCAGGGCTTAAGCTATTTATTCAAGGCTTTTCCAGCACAAATTTCATTGCGTGCTAGAGCTAGCACATTATTTCTTCGCGCCGTAGCGAGAGACGACCTTTCCGTCGGGCACGCCGAAAAGAACGGCCGGCTGGCCGCCCTTGGCCGCCACATCTACACGGTAGTAGCCCTTGCGCTCGAACTGGATAACCGAGTCCTCGGGCAGCTTCGCAACGTTATGGTCGGCAACGGCCTTTGTGATGAACACGGTCTGCGGCGTGAGGAAGTCCTCGAGCTTGTCGTCCTCCTCGAGCTTCTCCTTCGTGATTAGGTGGTCGAACTGGTGGAGGTCAACGTGCGCGAGATCGGGCGTGTCCGCGAGCCACGTCAGCTTGTGTTCGGTCTTCTTGAAGTCGCCCTCAAGGTGCAAGTGGCCAGTGATCTGCGCCACGGACTCGCCGTCACGCTCGATCTTGTCAACAACGACATTGCCCCAGTCCATGAGCGTGAGCTCCTCGCCCTCCTTCAGCGTCTGCGCGTCGTCCTGCTCGATAATAAGCTTGTTCCACAACCAAATCTGCTTCGTTCCCACATCCGCATTCTTCTTGTGCAGGGCACGCTGCTCCTGGTGGCACTGGATGTCGTCCGTCAACACGAACTTCGTGGGGTGCTCAATGGCAACGTAGCGCGGGGCAACGGGGTCGATAACCTTCTTGTTGACGTTCCAGATGAGCGACCAGTCGAGGTTCAGAATGTTGCGCGATGGGCCCTGCTGCAGAATGAACTGGCGGAGACCCTCAACGCTCATACCGCGGCGACGCACACCGCTGACCGTCGGGAATCGCGGGTCGTCCCAACCGGAGACACGGCCCGTGTCCACGAACCACTGCAGCTTCCGCTTCGAAAGAAGCGTGCGCACGAAGTTGATGCGCGAGAAGTCCCAGATGTGAACCGTGCGCAGCTTCAGCGCGTTCAGCATCCAAGCGTACTGCGCGTTGCGGTCGCGGTACTCGTTCGTACGCAGGGCGTGCGTCACGCCCTCAACGGCATCAACAACGGGCGAGCAAAAGTCGTACGTCGGGTACATCTTCCACGTCGAGCCCGTGCGGACGTGCGGCGTGAGGTTGCAGCGGTAAACGACCGGGTCGCGCAGCGTCTTGTTGTTGTCGTCAACCGAGATCTTCGCACGCAAGCAGTTGCGCAGACCCTCTTCAGTGCCGTTCTTCATCTCGTCAAACACGCGCAAGTTCTCTTCAACGCTGCGATCACGGCGAGCGCTCGCAATGCCCTCGCCACGCTGCTCGCGCATGGCTTCCTGGGGCGTGTCGTCGCAGTATGCGAGGCCGTCCTTGATCATCTGCACGGCGAGCTTGTACATGTGGTCGAAGTAGTCCGACGAGTACGTCACTTGGTCGGGCTTGATGCCGAGGAGGCCAATGTCCTTGAGGATAGCGTCCGTAAACTCCTCCTTCTCCTTGCTTGGGTTCGTGTCGTCAAAACGCACAATCAGCTTACCGTGGTACATGCGGGCAAAGTACTCATTCAGGATGGCGGCCTTCGCGTGTCCAATGTGCATGAAGCCACTCGGCTCGGGCGGGAATCGCGTAACAACCTTGCCGTCTTCGGCGTCAACAAGATCGATGTCGAAGCTCGCCTTCGACTCCTTTTTACGGCTTGTTGTGAGCTTTGCCGCATGCCTCGCCTCCTTGATCTGCTCTTGAACAGCAGCAACGGCTCCGCCAAACAGGCGGTGCGCGTCGAGCAGCCTATACCAGCGTGCGAGGTTGATGTACGTGCCGTTCTTGCAGGCCGCACCGACCACGGCATTAGCACGCAGAGCGCCCCACACAACGGCGTCCGTGGCGCCGGGGGAAGTAGCGCCCGGCTCGAAGAACGAGCGGAAGTTCAGGAACGACTCAATCTGCTCGAGAATGGGCATCGTCTCCTTGAAGTTCTTGCTCTGCAGCGGGCCGTAGGCAAGCTCGGCCCATTTCGGGTCCACAGCAAGCTTCACGCCCTTGGAAGCAAACAGTGCGAGAAGGTCGTCGACGGCCTCGGTTGTCGAGACGGGCTTGCCGTCGATGGAGGCGACCTTGTTCGAAGCGACCTCCTTCTCGTCAACAACGCTGAATGTAACAGGAGATTCGGCCGTCAAATGGTTCCCCAGCTCGGCAACCGTGAGCGCGGGGTACGCCACGAGCGGGGCCTTTACAGCAAGCTCGAGTTTCACCATATTACAATGCGAATTATGATGAATAACAATGAGTCGTGTAGAGAGTGTACCGTAATATTTGAGCGTGTGGTGAGGCTTTTGAAAAATCGATGTGCCCCTACCCTGGTTTCCAGCGAGCCCGCCCGCCTGCCTGCACACGCTCACATACACACGCTCACACACGCATACACAGACCCACACAGACACACGGCCATACACACAGCCATATATACACAGCCATACAACAACCATCATAGATACACATATCACATCATACAGACAATACACATTGTGCACCGAGTCATTGCTAGAGACCACAGTAACAGCTGACATTCGTGAGGACCCGGCTTCATGCTTGTTCAAATTGTTACTGCGAAAGGCAAGCTAGAGATCGAGCTTGCCGAACGCACTGCACCGCTTGCGTGCCGGTGCTTACGCCAGCAGATTGAAAGCGGTGTGTGGAACGGTAGTGTTTTTGAAGACGTCACAGATGCGTGCTTGCGACTGACCACGAGTAAACCCGTTCCGCAAATTGCGAAGGAGACATATCGCACGAGAATCCAGCGTGGGACGGTCGCCTACAGCAGCACATCCACTGCGGAGCTCATTTTCGTACGACGAGACGGGCCCGTCCGTAATCTCGGCACGATTGTGGGCCAGCTGACGCCGCAATCCCTGTTTGTGGCTGAGGACATTGCTAGCGGGCCGAAAAGCAATGACCGCTTGACGTACCCTGTACTCGTAGGTCCATCGAATGCCCGTGGCGCCGAGAGGGATTTAGCAAGGCCGGTTACGAAGCGGAGGATTGGTGTACGCCTTGCCGATGACCGGTCCGAACAACTGAAACAGGTCATGGAGTTCGAGTCGCGGCTCCACGAGCTTGGGGCTAGCTGAGACCCACTAAAGCGCCTTCGCCCAACCTGGACTCCAAAACCCCTGCTGCGCGTACAAAATCGTACGCTGTCCGAGCCTGGTTTGCCAGTTCATTGCGAGAGCTTGCGTGCCGCCTGCACGTTTCCCCATTTAGAACAGATTTTTTTTTTTGCGTTTCATGCATTCATTATTTATTTACATCACAGTCTATCAAAAAGCAGCAGAGAAAGGAATGGGAAAGGAGAAATATAGAAGAGTAAAAGAAAAAAGAGACAAGAACAGAACTTGGCTTACTGCTTGCTCTCCTGAATCATGAAATTCAGGGATTCCCTGCACGCGTTCAGGGCCGTATTCAGTTCCTCCTCTGTTTCGTGGGCCTCCTCATCCCAGCCCAGAATGTCGCTGCCCGATTCCTGCGGCTCGCGATCGATTTGCACGTCTTCAAACCCGGTAGTGTCGCGGAGCCACTCCGAGTTTACGAGCGAGCCGCAGTCTTTCCGCCGAGACGGGTCAAGAGTCAGCAGCGGCAAGAGCAGATCACAGATCCGGCGCGCCTCTTCGGGGTCGTATCCATATTTGCCAACAAACACATCGTATAGCGGCCACACCTTCAGCCTGTGAATATTGAGGAGTCGGCCGTGGTTATCAAGCACGCCGCCGGCGTATTTGCCCTCGCGCAACTTGTCGGGAAGCGGGCCCAACAACTCGACAATCTGCGCAACGTGGTCCTCGTCCTTCGTGTACGTTCCCGTGCTCTGTGGCTCGAACAAGTAGTCGCCCGTCAGCAGCTCGAAAATCATGCACCCGAGGCTCCAGCAGTCGACACCGGCGCCCCAGCCAGTACCCATCAGCACCTCAGGGGCACGGTACTGCCGGGTTTGAATGTCATCCGTGTAATGGTGATTCACAGAGCACGCGTTGCCGAAGTCGGCGATCTTGACCGTGATGCGGTGGTCCTCGAGTGCTGTGAACCCGCCGTCGCTCGCCTCGCTCGAACCAGAGGTCTTGCTTGAGCGGCTCGACTCGCTCGAACCGTTCGACGGCTTGCGCTTGTTGCGGATGCGGGGCTCACCGCCCATTTCGTTGTCGGCCGTATGGTCGTTACCGGCCTCAGCATCGATAACGGACGGCCCGAGCTCCATACCGCCGGATCCGGGAAGCGGCGGTGGGACTGAGCTCTGGAAGCCCGGCGCAAGCCTGTTCGCATGCGCCTGGTCAGGGGCACCCACATTGTACTGCAACGACTGTGCGTCGTCGGCATCCTTTACTGTTATTGTGCCGGGCGAAACGCTTGCCGACGTCGACTCTTCAGCCGAGATCGAGCGCTGCCGGGACTGAACATGACTGCTGCTGCTCGGTCCCGCGCCAGACTGCGAAGTGCTCGAGTGCACCGACGAGTGTGCGGATCCCTCGCCGGGCCGGCGCAGTGGGCTTGGCAAAGGTTTCGAGCCCGTGATTAGAGACCGCCGTCTTCTCTCGGCCGACTCTGCGCTCGTAGCTGAGCCCGTTGACCCGAGAGAGTTGTACGAGCCCATTGAGCTCCCGCCCGTTGACGCAGCGCCAGCCGAGTTCACTGATGCTTGCTCGCCGCCGCTTGACACCGTGCTGCCCGAGCCTGTGCTGATCATGGTCTCGTCAGAACCGCGCTTGCTTTCGCCGCTCGATGGCCCCTTACTAGTGGCTGTTGTCGATATGTCGGCAGGGGTTGGTTCCGTTGGCGAGTCTTCGTCCGCCGCGGCTTGCGTGGACGCTCGTTGCACGGACGTTATTGACGGCATGGGCGGAATATTGGGTTTCTCCAGAGTCGCGTCCGAGCTGACAGGCGAGGCTGTAGATGCCATGTCGAGGCTCTTATCTCCGGGTAATGCTTCGAGCTCTGCCAAATCATCGTCTTTCATACTGAGTGCCTCCATTTCCTCGACCTCGCGCATGACCCGGCCCACATCGCGGATGCGGATAAGCACATTCTCGGGCTTGATGTCGGTGTGCACGATCCCGCACTTGCGGTGCGCATAATCTAGGGCAAGCAGCAGCTGCATGGCGATCTGCTTAACGAGCCGCGGAGGCACACTCTTGAAATAGTACCGCTTCATCAAGCTCAGCAGGTTCTCGCCCAGAACCTCAAACACCATGCAGACGTGGACGCCGTTCGGGCCCGTATGCATGAACTGGTCGAGCAGGCTGACGACATAGTGCCGTCCGGGATGCCTTGGGTCCGTCCCCGTAAGGCGCTGCAACAGTTTGATCTCGTCAATTGCTGTTTCTGTGTAATTACGCGCGGCCCGCACGACCTTGAGAGCAACAAACGTTTTCTCCTCTAGGTCTTCGGCGAGCCACACCGTGGAGAAGTACCCCCAGCCAAGCTTCCGCGTGACGAGATACCGGCCGTTCTTGAACGTGTCGCCGATATCGATAGGGTGGTACCCCCCTTCCTTATAGTCATTAATGTCCTCCTCATCGCCGTTTGGCGACGAAGATGGATTAGAGCCGTGGTGCCTAGAGCCTGCGCTGCCCTGCGAGTGAGCATCCGAGGGCGAGTCGGCTTCCGCGGGCGTGTTTACGTTGCCCGGCGATTCAGCACCAACGGGCGTTTCAGCACCAACGGGCGTTTCTGTACCAACGGGCGTTTCTGTACCAACAGGCGTCTCCTCACCACCTGGCATATTAGCAACGACGGGAGTCTCGGTGCCGGCAGTGAACTCAGCATCGGCAGCAAACTCATCGGCGGACGCGTGAGCTTCGGACTGAGCATCGCCCTGAGCACTGGCAGGGAAGTCTTCCTCAAGAATCGCCTGCGAAGCCTGCGCCGCCTGCGGGACTTCTGTGGCCTGCGCGGCCTGCATTCCCAGGGAATCCGAGTTCGCCTTCAAGTGCTTTGTGGGCTTCTCGTGGTCGTTCGCGGGCCCCTCGTGAGTTCCCTCATGGGGTCGGTCGTGATGTCCGTCGTGAGACCCGTCGTGAGACACATCATAGGACTGCCACATACTCTCGCGAGGGGAGAGAGAAGGTGCGTTGGAGTTTGTAGAAGCTTCATGTTGACCGGCCCCAGGCATCTCTGCGGGGACCGACAAATAGAGTAGTAAATGACGAGCGAAGCCTTAGAGCCTATCGGATAAACAAGTCAGCACGCTCGCCTAGTAAGTTGATCAAATCCTCCTGTAGTCGTGCACCAACAATGCGAGAGGCTTTACAAGCAGATGGGGCAACAACGCCGGAGGACAAGAAGTAGAACAGGGTGTGTGTCTGTGAGAAGAGGAAAGATGAACTTGAAGAAAAGAAAAGAAGAAAGAAAGGAAGCGCCGAACCAAGCCGGTAACAACAGAAAGCACAGCTAGTCTTTGAAAGCGGCAATAGATAGTTGTACGCGCCTAGTCTTTGATTACCTTTTTTTTTCACGCGCTATGCAACAACACAAACCTGTGACTCGCTACTTTCGCTAATGAACTGGTATAGGACTACCGGCTATCATATACCTTCACCTAGTCCTATGTACTCCGGGTCCAGGTTTATTGCGACAACCGCAAATTTCCTTCGTTTTCACTTTTAGAACTTCACGCACCGGCGGCGATAATGTATAAGAATGCGGAACCCTCAAACCCTGCACCTACGCTTGCTCATGTCAGCGAGGTTGCGCTGCACCCTATGCAAACACTAAGCGAGGGTCTCGAATGTCTGAGATCGGGGTTAGAAACGGCCCAGGACGGGGCTGTTTGAACGCGAAAACTACGCAGGAAACTCGCCGGAAATCCGCGGGCCTCGGCGATGTATATTAGTCTGATCGAGCCTCGCACGAATCGTTTGCCCTTGCGGTGTTGCTATTGCCGGCTTTGGCGTCGGGCAGTTAGAACGCAAGCGCCAGCATTTTGGGCCAGGGTTATGGATGACGCTGTCTTTTCTGTCTCCCCACAGGAAACGCGCGTGAGCTTGGAAGCACCTGATGCGCAGCTGCGTGTCTAAGATTGAAACAAGAAAAATGCAAATCGTATAATGAGAAGGCCAAGGACGACAGATAGTGATGTGTCGGGGCGTGAGAAGTCCCTTAAATTGACATATTTATGCTGCTACATACGGAGATCGGCATTTAGTGCGTCCGGGTAGGGCGTTGTGTGCCCCCCTTCCTGGGCCATCGTCCGTTGCCGTTATTCGTCTCGTGTATATGTTATTTTTGGTTGCTGCTCTTAAGGCGATTACCGATATACGCACCCCTAACTGAATCGCACTGGTGGGAGAAGGGCAGAGGGAGGGGTGAGGCGAGCGCTGCGCGCGGGCTTTGCAGTTTTACTGTGCCTGCAGTTATCAACGGCTAGTAGGGCAAGGGCGGATTATTCGCCGTTCAATTTTCCCCATGAACCGCAATTTGAAGACTCTCTAGCCACCTGTGCACCTGCAGCCAGCGGTTTGTGTAAATTTCCTGGGCACGCCACTATTGATGCTCAAGAGCCATGGAACCCCACGGCACGGCAACGACCCGTTGTTCGTGAGAGGCCCAAGCCGTGTAGAGTCCCGTGCCCTCCGACTTGACACCGCTCGCAACCGCGTTGCTTTTAGCGGCCAATTATGTATGTGGGGAATCCGCGCCAGCCCGGTAAGGCCTGGAACCCGTGCCCTTGTATGTAGCGACTGCCGCACCGGCGACGAAAAACGCCACGGGCTTCCTCGGTGAGTGGGATGACTTGGGCGATGACTCCACTCGCCACGCGCGCCCCCACATACGGCTAAGGCCCACATACGGCTAAGGCCCACATACGGCTAAGGCGAACGGGGAGGGAGCGATGGGACTCGAGGCAGGCAACACGCAATTAGGTAACACACGGCCGTGGCGGCGGCGACGACCACAACCACGTCGAGTCCTTGAGCGCCTGAACCTCAACCTCAAAGAACTCCACGATCCGGCTACGAGGGCAACAGACCCACCTAGCGCCCACAAACGCTTATACGTACATCATCTCGCCGTCACCACCACCCTAGGCGGCGTACACAGCACCAACACGCACGCACACAGACATACCACACTCGCATACGTTGTACGCTAGCTGTTAATGGCTTTACAGCAGCTCTCCAAGGATTTCTTAACGGATTTCGAGAAACGGGATTATACGGCCGCGGCGGCACGTATACCCCAGATTAAACTCGAGTACGCAAAGGCCGGGCTCCTAACGCCGAGCAACAAGTTCGACGCCCCCGACCTTCTTGCTGCACGCCAGCTTCTCGAAATGGCCGTGATTGTCAGCATCCATGCGGGCAAGTCGCAGGCGGACGTTGAACGGCTTTTGCTCGAAGTCAAGCCGTTCTATAACCCGGCCCTTGGCCTCCCGCACAGCGATAACGAAACGAAGATGACGGGTCTTTATCTCTTGTTGGCCCTGACGACGGACCGTGTTTCCGAGTTCCACACCGAGCTTGAGAACATTGAGAACCCCGAGGGTGACAAGTACCTGCGGTACCCCGTCCGGCTCGAGCGATGGCTCATGGAGGGCGCCTACGACAAGGCCTGGCGGGCCGTGACCGACCACTCGCAGTTCCCCGCACCGGAGTTTGCCCTGCTCATGCAGACCAGCGAAAAGAACCTTGAGTCAACGATCCGAAGCGAGATTGCGCTGTGTGTCGAGAAGGCCTATGGCTCGCTACCGACAGCGAGCGCGAAGCACATTCTGTACTTGAAGACCGATGAGGAGCTCGAAAGGTTTGTGGCAAGCCGGGAGGGCTGGAATCTCACGCAGCAACGAGTAACCTTCGACACCTCGGCCTCTTCTTCGGCGCAGGCCGCCGAGGAGGAGGAAGAGCAGGTCGAGGGCGAGGAGGCGCTTATTGACAAAATGCTCGACTACGCGGCCAACATCGAGGTCATTATTTAGTAGTGTACGGGCCGGCTACCAGAAACGCACGTCATGGTTCTGTACATCTAGTTAATCAGTCACGAAGGCATCGAAGAGGCTAAGCTCAAATACTTAATCTGCACTATGACATATATATATATAGCCCTGCAATTGCCAGTAGCTAAGACAGATTCGTCTTAGCCTCTAATCTCAACTGCCATTAGGGCGCTATGCGAGTTTCTGTTCAAGGTTCTGTTCAAGAGCCTTGAGGTTCTGCTGGACGGGCTCGCTCGCGCTAGGCGCCTGGTCGACAAGCCTTGAGGTTGCAGCGTCCGAGTACCCGAATTTCGCTTTCAGCAATGCCAAGGCGCGTGTGCCCTTGATCCAAACCCCTTCGTTCGAGTCAGCGAGGAGACCCTCGATTAGCGTGGTCGAGATCCGGGGCAGGGCCCAGTCGATCTCGCCAGATGGAGAAGCGGGGCCGTGCTCAACCAGCCCTGTAACTACGGAGCTCACGAGCAGTGCTGACCCGCCATTATACGGCTCCGACGTCAGAAGCGCAGTCAACTCATGGTCGTAGCAGTTCGCCGTGAATGCAGCCGCGAAGTCACTAGCAATCGTTTGGGTGTTTGGTGAGGACAGGAGTCGCGTGAACAAGCGTGATGGGTTGTATTTCGCTATATCTTGGGCAGCACGACGATCTCTAGCCACGTTCCGCAACAGTGCGCCCCACAACTCAAGATCGAAGGGTGGCTCTACATCTTCGCCACTCATCTCAGCCTCAAACTCGGAGTCGCTTTCTCCCTCAGGGTCCTCGGACTCAATGAGTTTAACGGTCTCGTCAACAATGTGCGGCCATTTCTGGAGTACGGGCTCGACGTTCCGCTTTTCTGCGCTCAAGTTCCCGAACAGGGCGACTGTTTCCCAAGTAAACGGCTCCTCGCCAATCTCGCGGGCCTCGTCGAGCCCAAAACTTTGGTGCGATGTAACGTTGCCAATCACTCGGATGCCCATTGTGTCAAAGTCGTCTGCGTCTTCGGCATCCAAAGAAACTTGCTGGCAGGAATCGTAGATGGACTTGAAGTTACTCACGATGTCGGGTTCAGTCTCAAGGCTCGGGTCTTGGAGAATGAGTTCTACAAATCCATTGAGCACAAGCTTAATGAGGAAGGATCGCGGGATCTCGCAAGACTCCCAAATCGACCCAAGCAAGTTTTTCAGGGCCGGCGACGGGCGAAGCGCACTCGGCGATGAAGACATCGTGTGCAACACTTTTGCTGAGAATTCGGTGTTGTTTATTGTGCCATTGTACAGAACATTCAAACCAAGCGTGTCGACAGTGAGGAGCTTCTCGAGCGCTGCATCGTTGCCAGCAAGCACAGCAGCGTTCTCGGGGGAGTTTGCAATTGCATTTCCAAGAAGTCTCAACCTTGTAGGATTATCGAATCCCTGCGGGTCGCACAATTCGTTCATATATGGGGTAAAAATGGAGCGGGGGGCCCCCTGCCGAGCCTGCTCGAGCAGCTCATCGAAGTTTATTGACATTGTCGAAAGTTCAGTGAGATTGGGGTACGGGTCCTTTTCCTCGCCCGCCTAGGCGTAGGCGAGGTGCAATATTGTACGATGCATCATGTATATGTATAAATACATACTTATATGTTTATGTATGTAGAGCTTCTATCTTTTTATATTAAATCGGCGAAACAGCTCTAATCGGGGATCTACTGAGGGTTCCTGGGGCTCTGATGTAATCGGCACGTTAAAGAGGCGGAACAGCTCCAGTCGAGGGTCCACCGAGCGTTCCTGGGGCTCTGATATATAAATCGGCTCCTTGTACGAGACCTCGAGGTTTTGAGAAACATTGACCTTGTCCTCACCGGCTACAAGGCTCAATTGGTACACAAAGTCTCCGAGCTCGAAGTTCGCAAAGCTGCGGGCACGAGGCATCTGTGAGCAAACCTCTTGAAACGTTACTGGGGCTTTAGATTTCTTGACAAACTGCACCAAATGGTCTTCAAAGGACGCTTCGTCTGAAGTCTCGAGATCGCTGTCTGTTTCCGATACCGGTAAGTCTGGCAGCATCGAGTCGTTATATTCCGTACCGACCCCTGCCGCCACAGGGCGTACAGGAAGCAGGTCCGTGTGGTCGAGATCGTCGAGAGGAGGCGGTGACGAGTAGTCTCGAATAACATCGTCTACCTCCGGGTACCAGCTCTCGTTTAGCGAGATATCGCCCATCGAATCGTTCCCATCGGGCACATAATCAGCTTCAGTCCCAATGAGGCTGCCGTGTGCAATGTTCTCGTTCTCGTTGGCAGGGATATTTTCCAGCCCATCGTCCCGTCCATGTTCGGGTACCGCACCGTGTTCGTCTCCATGTTCACGCTCTGGCTGATCATCCAACGGGCTATTAAATTCATGGTTTCGAAAGAAGTCGCCGAATCCGTCGAATTGCCCGTCATACGGCTCATCGTACTGCTCGTCAAACTGCTCATCGTGCTGCTCATCGTGCTGCTCATCGTGCTGGCCAAACTGCTCTAACTGAATGTCGAACGGCCCATCAACCTGCTCGTCAATTCGCCTGCCAACCTGCTCGTCAATCCGCCTGCCAACCTGCTCGTCAGCTTGCCCATAGAACTGCTCGAACTGCTCGAACTGCTCGCTAACCTGTTCCTCAACCTGATTGTCAGCCTGATTGTCGACCTGATTGTCGACCTGATTGTCAATTTGACTGTCAAACCGGTCATTGAAATGCTCGTTGAAATGCTCATCGGCCTGTATGTCGGCCTGCTCGTCAAACTGCCCGAACTGCCCACGAAATTGATCTTCAAAGTGATCGTCAAAAGGCTCGTCATAATTCACGTCGGAGTCTTCGTCGGAATCTTCGTCAAGGAAGGCCCGCATTCCAGCACCTCGTTTGCGAATCCGCCGTTTTGGCCGGTTCTCTATTGAGTGGCCTTCACGCGACGTAGCCGGTGCCCTGAGTGCATTCCGGAGGTGCTTGGGTGTTTGGAGATCCAGGCTGCGGCTCTTAATATTGCATGTAAGGCTTGTGCCTCGTTGTCTTCGCGCAACGGCTGCCTCGCGGTCCAGAGCACGCCGTTCAAGGAAATCGCTAACCGATTCCGCGTCCAACGGCAGGCACCATTCAAGATCGAACGTCGAGATCACGCCTCTCCGGCGCCGGGCTGGCGGCTTGGACGTGTCATACACAGACTCCTCGGATTCAGCATCGTCGTGATCCGCGTTCTCGAGATCCTGTACAGACTCGAGCTCACGAAACGAGTCGCTTCCCGTGGAGTCGCTCGCAATGTACGCGTACTCAGGCGATAATGCGCGCATGGCATTCCGGTTTCGTTTCAGGGGCGCGAGCACGGGTCCGCTCAGGGGCTCCTCTAACGGTTCTACTAGTGGCTCGATGACGGGCTCAAAGCTGGAACCGGCACTTGAACCGGCATTACGCCCGGCCATCCAGTTTCGCTTCAATGGCGCGAGCACGGGCTCACTCAGAGGATCTTCTAACGGCTCTACTGATGACTCGATGACTGGCTCGAAACTCGACCTGCCCATTGGCTCAGCCATTGGCTCGGCCATTGGCTCAGCACTAGGCCCGGCACTTGGCTCGGCACTAAAGGGCAGAGGTTGCGAGAGTATAGAGTCGTCGGTGATATCTAGCGCCCCGCGCGCACCGAAAACGGCCTCTTCCCCAGTAACACAAGTCACGGTTTTACCAAAAACCCACCCTCCTTCGCAGCTGTAGTCAAGGTAGTCGTCCCTTGTGTTGTCAAGCTGGTATCCGATGGGGGCACTGCGCCTAGTCTTGGCGTTCCTCTCGGTCACGCCGCCAGCTACGTCCCCAGCTGTGTCTCCAGCTGCGTCTCCAAGTAGATTGTCAAGCGCGCTTGGGAGCACGTTCCCCTGCACGACTTGATCGGCTGATACGTAATCCTCGGAAAGCAGCGAAAGTTCTGCTGACGGTTCGTCATCGTCCATATTCTCGTTTGAGGTTCCCGTAGTGTACAAGTTCAGTACATCCCCACGGGCCGCGGCCACTTCGTTGGCTGCACCCTCGGGCGACCCAATTTCCGAGAGGTCGATGCCAAGACCGGGAAGCTCTCCTGCAGGCGGCGGAGCTGCAACGAGCCCGCGGTCGTCTACAAGCGACCCAGAAGAGGATATAGGAGACGGTGTTTCTAGAGACACTGACGTGAACGGGGACGGGGAACGAACTGAAAGCTGTGTTGGAGACATGGCCGGTGAGGCCGCTCGGGATGTGACCGGCGACCCAACATAAGGCGTAGTCGGTGACCCAGTTTCGAACTCTATCGGCGACGGGCCTCGAGACATCGGTGATGCAGCTGGAGACGTGATCGGTGAGAAGACCTCCGGCCCAATTTGAAACTCGTCTGGAGACATGGATTGGGGTTCAGTTCGAAATTCGGGTGGAGAACCGCCGGGAGAACTGCCTGGATATCCGCCCGGAGACCCACCTGACGAGCCGCCTACACCCTCGCCTAAATATTCGGCCGGAGACCCGCCAGAAGACCCGCCAGGGGACTCGGTTCGAGCCCCAGTCGGGGCCTCCGTCGGAACCTCGGTAGAAACATCAGCTGCAACAATGGTCGTGGAGTCCTGCGCAAGAAGCTGTCGATACTCTTTGACATCTCGTTTCCAAATCGATCGCCAGTGAGACTCGACGCTCTGTAACAACGAATCGCATTTCTGGCGGAATGCGACGGTAAGACCGAGCACGGCGTATCCCAATTGCGCGAGCGAGACTCTCTCGCGAACTCTGCGGTCTGTGACCAAAAACTTGGCGAATTTCCCAACTTTCAGACGGAAGACTCGGCCCGGTTTTTTACCTGCACCGAGTGCAACTGCATTTCGGATAGCGCGGAGGCCCGGGTGCCTATAAATTGAGCGGCGTCTTTCATGCGAAACATCGACCATGGCGAAGCAACTCAGTACAAAGGTAACGAATTCGTGATGAGTCGCGTGTGTTTCGAGTCCTAATGCAGCGGTGTTTAGGGCCGTGGTGGTTTTCGAAGCCATATTGACCATTTCTGGGGCACGGCCATATCCAGGGCCATAGACCAGGGCTGGGGCAGCACGCGGATGACCCAATTTTACGACTCGTGTGCTGTGAAAGAGTGTGCCCGGAACTCAACCATAGCATGAAGATCGAGTTCAGCGGCGGTCTGGAAACAGTTTTCGGGGGCGACCGCGAGCTGGAGCTTGCCGTATCCCCGGACCCGACGACGCTCGTTGCCGTCATTGGGCAGCTCGCCGGACTCGCCGAGTCCAAAGGCGGCGACGTCTCGCTCTTCCTCCAGGACGGGTACGTGAGGCCCGGGATTTTAGTGCTTGTAAACGATGCCGATTGGGAGCTTTTGGAAAAAGAGGACACAGTTGTGGGGAACGCCGACGCCGTACACTTCAGCTCGACGCTCCATGGCGGCTGAAGTATATAGCAATATCACGGTGCACTTTGGATGATTGGGGTAAGGGCGGGCGAGCGCGAATTTGTCCACTACTGCTCAGCTCACGCCTGTGCAACAGCAGCAGCACACAAATCCTCCCTCACCCACACTCACCCACACTCACCCACTACGTGCGAGCGAGGGTCCCACCAGCGGTCCAGGGTTCAGCGAAGCTTCGCACATCGTGTCATTAAAGCATCCGGTACAATGACGAAAGCGACGGAAACCTTTCTATTTCTAGGGCTGCTCAGCGCCGTGTGGCTCGTGCTCTATCTCGGCATTATTCCGCTGCCGCAAAAAGTCCAGACAGAGATCGTTCCAGTGCTCCCATGGTGGACGCTCGTCTCGTTCGGCAGCTACGCGCTATTCGCGTTGGGCTACGATGTGCTGACGTTCAATGACAAGCCCGAGAAGTACGCCGAGCTGCAGACACAGATCATACAGGCCAAGAAAGAGCTGAAGGCGCGTGGCGTCAGCATCACCGAGTAGTTCAGAAGAGATAATACAATCCTGTGGTACGCCCATAATTGTACGCCCATAATTGTACGCCCATAATTGTACGCCAGCACCAACAAAATGGAAGATAAACAAGCTCGCTCGGTTCCGTAGCTAGTTAATTTTCGTCGTATGCGCGTCGCTTATGGCCAAGTTGTGTATGGCCAGGTTGTGTATGGCTCGGTTGCGTATGGCCCGGTTGCGTATAATCCAGTAGTACATGGCTTGGTCGCGTACAGTTTCGCGCAGCTTCGCATACAGCTTCGTA
Source organism: Starmerella floricola (assembly GCA_030579735.1). NCBI lineage: Eukaryota > Fungi > Ascomycota > Dipodascomycetes > Dipodascales > Trichomonascaceae > Starmerella > Starmerella floricola. Next base: position 844,687 of record JAKTRP010000004.1, on the reverse strand, counting down.
TCGAACAGTCTCGTGGACTCGTTTTTTCTTACCTAGCCTTGTCCGTGCAATAATCGTTCCCATTTACGCTGCACAGCGTCCTTAAGATCCTCGCCTTGCCAGTACGAGCCTACCCCGATTATGGACGGTCCTGGCTTAGCGTTGCCTCAGACGCACTTTTCTTCCGCTGTTTAATGCGGCGCTCCGTCTCAATAAATGCTTTAATCCCCGTATTTAGATCCTCGTCGTCATCTTCTTCTTGAGTCTGTATGGCTGCCGTACCGGACCCGCGGCCCGCCGGCTCGGGGCCCAGTGCAGCGGGCCATTTAACGTGGTTGTACTCGGGCTGCGAAAGCCGTTTGCGTGCCTCGGCCCGTAACTGTCTGAACTCATCAAGCTCGTCCTTGTACAGTTCCCAAACACAGTTAATGCACCCGCTCATGCAACAGTTCGTCGGCTCCTCGGGCCGGGCGGGCACCTTGATTCCGGCTACCGTGATCGCCCTGGCCTGGGCCTCTTTCCGGGACTCATCGCGCGATGCCATCTCCCCAAACACGCGGCGGACTCGCTGTTCCATGCTCTCACTGCTGCGCGAAGCCAGCGGGTCGAAGGTTTTGCGCCCGGCCGAAAACGCAGGGTTCTCCGCTTGCGAATTGGCCACTGGGCCCTGCTGGACCTGCAAATCGTAGAAGAAATATGGGTTTTTCAGTATCCGGGCCGACTTGTGGAACCTTCGCATCGTAGCTGTGAGGATTATTACCCAATCCCACGACTCATATTAGCATGGCCATAGGCCTAGACCGTAGCATGCCCAGAGACCGAAGCTGTGCAATCAAGGCAAGTGTTCGCAAAACATTTTTGTTAGCCTTTCCAGTACCCGAATTGCTGTGAGAATCGTGGTAGCTGTTTACATGCCAACAGATCGTGCTCCGGCCTAGCCGCGTCTACCCTGCCATCAGGAACCCGAATCCAATGACTATGTAACTATGTATTTATATTTAACTGCCAAATGTTCAGTTGCCAAATCTTCTGCTTTCAAATGGTATGTTCTCAATCCATTGCCTTGAAGCTGAGTTTTGTTTTGTTGTCGGTGAGCGAGCGAGCTTCGCCAGTTTGCCCTTCTCAGCTGTGTAGGCCTCAGGTTCAGGGCTTCCACAACTCAAACCTCAACTCAACAATCTTTTGACATGAGTCCTGACGAGCTTGCGAAACAGCTTGAACGCGCGGGTATCGATGACTCGAAAGCCCGCGAGCTCGCCAAGAACCCGAAACTCGCTACGGTAATTGCCGAGTGCGCTGAGGAGGCCGGGTTCCCTGCTGGCAAGGCTGCCCAGCTCCAGAACCTCGCCCAAGCGTCCCGGAATGCTAAAGAGCCGGCCTTAAAGCACCGGCCACTCGTGGCGAAGGCTATTGCTGATGGCAGGCTCGTGTCTGCCGTCCAGATTGATGCTGCTATGCAGTATGTCGGGTCCACGGCCGAGCCCACGACCGAGGGTTTGAACGAGGCGGCTGGCGTGGGCCTCGAGGTCAGTGCTGCCGATGTCGAGGCCGAGGTGCACAAGTACGTGGTAGAGCACGCTGAAAACCTGAAAGAGGTTCGATACAAGGCTCTGGGCCCGACTCTTGGCGCAATCAAGCGCCTGCCCGCACTGAAATGGGCGAACCCGGCACTGCTCAAACCCGCCGTTGACCGTGAGTTTGTGGCTTTGCTTGGCCCCAAGGACGAGCGTGACGATCCAAAGCTGCAGAACAAGCTTGCAAAGAAGCAAACGAACCAAGCAAAGCAGACGAAGCAGCCCGTTAAGGCCGACGCCGAAGAGACAAAACACAACATGTTCGAAGAGGGCTTTCTCGGTGCGCTGCACGCCCCAGGCGAGAACGAGCAGGTCGACCCGAAACTGCGCGACCAGCACCTGCAGTTCACGAAGTCGAGGGTGTTCACGCGGTTCCCGCCCGAGCCGAACGGCACGCTGCACATTGGTCACGCAAAGGCCATTGCCACGGACTTCGGCTACGCCGCGTACCACCAGGGCCAGTGCTACTTGCGGTTCGATGATACGAACCCGGAAACAGAGGATGTCAAGTACAGCCGCAGCATTGAGGACATTGTGAATTGGCTTGGGTTCAAGCCGTTCAAGATTACATGGTCGTCGGACTACTTCCAGGAGCTGTACGACCTTGCCGAGAAGCTCGTGTTAAGCGGCGGTGCGTACGTGTGTTTCTGCACGCCCGAGCAGGTCAAAAAGCACCGCGGCCTGAAGGACGACGGCACGCCCGGTGGTGAGAGGACAGCGTGCGAGCACCGCTCGCAGAGCCCCGAGCAGGCCCTTGAGCTGTTCAGAGGAATGCGCGATGGCAAGTTTGCGAAAGGCGAGGCTACGCTGCGCATGAAGCAGGACTTGGCGAATCCGAACCCGCAGATGTGGGACCTTGTTGCGTACCGCATTGTCAACGCCCCGCACCACCGCACGGGCACGAAATGGCGCATCTACCCGACGTACGATTTCACGCACTGTCTTGTCGATTCCATGGAGAACATCTCGCACTCGCTGTGCACGATGGAATTCCGCATGTCGCGCGAGAGCTACGAATGGCTGTGTGACGCCGTGCGCGTGTACAAGCCCGCGCAGCGTGAGTTCGGCCGGCTGAACCTCCAGGGATCCGTCATGAGCAAGCGCAAGCTCATGCAGCTCATCGATGGCCATTATGTGCGCGACTGGGACGATCCTCGCCTGTTCACGCTCGTGGCTCTGCGTCGCCGCGGCGTGCCACCAGGCGCTATTTTGTCCTTCATCAACGAGCTCGGCGTCACAACTGCCGTTACGACGATCGAGACCGTGAGGTTCGACACCTCGATCCGCAAGTACTTGGAGCACTCTGTGCCGCGGCTCATGATGGTGCCGGACCCGATCAAGGTCACTCTCACGAACCTCGCTCCGGACTTCTGCGAGCTTGTCTCGATTCCGTTCAAGCCCGGCACCCCCGAGATGGGCGAGCACCCCGTTCCTTTCACAAACACTCTGTACATCGACCGCTCCGACTTCCGCAACGGTGAGGCCTCAGCAAACTTCTTCCGTCTGACGCTGAACCAGCCGGTTGGGCTCATCCGACTGCCGTACGTGATCAAGGCCACAGGCGTGAAGACGGATGCAGACGGTAACGTTGTCGAGGTGCTTGCTGAGTACGACGTCGATGGTAAGCTTGGCAAGCCGAAGACGTTTATCCAGTGGGTTGCCGAGTCGCCCGAGCACAACAGTCCTGTGCGCATTGCCGAGATCCGCGAGTTTGAGCAGCTTTTCAAGAGCGATAATCCCGCCGCGAACCCAGACGGGTTCCTTGCGGACCTGAACCCGCACAGCGAGCACGTTCTCAAGAACGCCGTCATCGATCCCGGGTTCTGGGAGGTCAAGCGCCGCTCGCCCTGGAAGGCGAAGGCCGAAACCAAGGAAGAGAAGGTTCTTGAGGGCAACGACCAGAAAGGTGCCCCCGAAGCCGTGCGGTTCCAGGCGCTGCGCGTTGGCTACTTCTGCATGGACAAGGACAGCACCGACGACAAGATCGTTTTGAACCGGATCGTCACCTTGAAAGAGGACCGCGCAAAGGAGTAAACCACTAAAAATGCGAGGTCTATAGAAGGTGTGCACTTATTGAGATGGTCACTATGATCTAGAGAGGGCCGGTCCGTTACTAAATAAGAATCGTAAATAGTGTAGGCCTGGATTAACTCAATTCCGCAGTGCTCTGTGTGTCATCAAACGAACAAACGTTTGACAGGTAGCGATCAGTAGAAAACGACCAAAAAGTTGTTGACAATTTAAAGCATGTTGCTAGCCTTTTCTATATTGAAGATCGTCCCACTGTACTGATTTATCGAAGTCAGAAGAGCCAGTCTGATCGCGATCCGGTCCCAAGTTCCTTGAATGGCCCCACTCTCTGCTTCTCCTTCTTTGTCTCTCCTTGTAGCAATCGGCAGGTGGTTATCGGCTCGTGCAGATCATTTCACGCGGTGATAACACCACTCGTGATCACCTCCTGCATGTTGGAGCACGCGCGTGTGTGTTGTTTAGGGTGCTGCTATCTCAGATAAGAGCCCTCCCACCACCATATGGCGTTGACGCACGGAAGCTTGGAGCGGCGATCTCCGTTGATTCTCCACTCATCAATTGTACAATATATAAACATTTGTGTGCTCCACGTACTACGTATTGCATACAAGATAATTCATGCTTGATCTCTTGGCACCTAGCATCTAAAACTGTAGCTGCTAGCGGGGCTAGCCCACAGAGCTGTTTTCCGAGCATTATCCCATCTTATCGCACACACAGCCGGCTAATTATCCGCCTTGTTGTGCGGCATTGTCTTTCCAGACTGCATGTGTGACGCAATGGCAGGCCTGTCTAACGCACATCCTCAGGACTTGATGTGCTCTGCGGGCCAACGGCCCCTCTACAGTTTGTGACGCTGGGAGAAAGAGAGGAGGCGTATCACATGTGGTAGTGTTCACGTGATATGCGCACAGTGAGCCGCCCGGCATCCCGATGACCCTGGGTTGAGGCTACGGGAAGCATCCGGAAGGCGTGCGGCCTGTGCAATTCCGCGATCTCCTTGTATCACTGAATTCTCGCAGAGGCTGAATTTAGTCTTTTGCAAGTGAATTGAGCTTGCAACTCGCGTCGATTACTGTAGGGCCACTAACTAATGGTGGATACAGCCAAGCCTCGCATCGTGGCGTCAGGCAGCGAAACGGATTTCGCAGAAAGCGGATTCCCTGATTGCACGTGATATGTCAATTTTTGAACGTGGGTCGGTGCACTCACACACTCACGCCTTTATTATAAAGCAGGTACGTAACTCCCGAACCCGTCGGTATAACCCGCTTGGTGTACGATAGACTCTTTATAACCCTCTGCCTTTTTAAGGACCTCAACGTTTAAAGCGCGATCACCAACCGCTCCTGCTTGCGAACACCCCGTTTAGCAGCGTTTGTACATTCAACCGTACACAACCAATTGAGGGAACCAGAGAATATGGGGGCTATCGTAAAGCAAGCTCCAAATCAGCCGCCGGACGCCCCGTCGTCCGCGGGAACGAGCACAAGCCCGGGCTCACCTCCTCCACCAAAACAAAGTAAGCTCGCACAGAAGGCAGCAGGAAACTTCGAAATGATTAGAGCGTACATTGCACGGCATACAGCAGGCAAGCCTTTGCATACAGACTATTGCTACAGGCATCACCCTGATCACTCGAACCTGCTACCGGACAAGTACACGATGGACATGCTCCAGCAGGAGCTTGAAACACTGCCCAAGGAGGACTGCGAGGTCATCTCGCATATGTGGAATTTGTTTGGCACGGCGTCGGGACGTCAGCGTCAGATCATCATGCGCGGAATGCTTTCGCAATGCTGCTTCCCGCAACTCAGCGACGTGTCGACGACCACGAAGGATCTGCTGCGCATCGACTTCATTTCGTCCTTGCCAATGGAGCTGTCGTTCAAAATCTTGGGCTACCTTGATGCGAAGTCGCTGTGCATGGCATCCATGGTCAGTAAGACGTGGCAGCAGCTGGCAAACGACGACATCGTTTGGTATCATCTTTGTGAGCAGCACATTGACCGGAAGTGCACGACGTGTGGCTGGGGCCTGCCCCTGCTCGAGCGCCGGCGTTTGCGCATGTCGAAACAGGCAGTCATGGAACGCCTTGAATGTTTATCGACTTTGAACGGCTCTGCGGGAGACAACAGCCATGTTCCGTCTACTTGCCCCACGAAGCGAGCCCATCACGAGATAGAGGACGAGGCTTCGGGGCTGGACGGGTCCCGCAATGCAGTGAGCCAGGTAACGCGCCCCTGGAAAGACGTGTACATTGAACGTTTCAAGATCGAGCAGAACTGGCGAATGGGTAGGTCAATTGTCAAAGACTTTAGGCATCCGGCCCCCGTTCTGTGCCTGCAATTCGATGAGCAGTACTTGATGACCGGCACGTGCGATGGGCTCGTGTCGATCTGGGATGTCGAGTCGAAGAAGCTCGTCAGGCAGCTCCACGGCCATATCCGCGGCGTGTCGGCTCTGAAGTTCGACTCACGCAAACTCGTCACCGGGTCGTGGGACCAAAGCATCCGCGTGTGGAACTACCGCACGGGCCAGTGTCTGTGCACGTTCGGCGGGCACGAGTCGAAGATCTTGTGCATCGATTTCGACTCGAATCTCATTGCAGCTGGCGGCGTCGACGCAACGATCAAGATCTGGGACTTTGTCACGAAGTCGTGCTTCACGTTGCGCGGACACCGCGGACCCGTCCACTCTGTGCGTATCCACAAGGCGTCGAACACGCTGTTCACCAGCAGCGAAGACCTCACAGTGCGCATGTGGTGCCTCACCTCGAAGAAATGCATCCGCATCTTCGGCGGTCCGGAGAATGGCTCGCTGTCGCACGCTGCTCAGATCCAGTACGCGCTGCCAGTGACTTTAGAGCATCTCGAGGGTGAGAGCGAGCATGACCACCACATTCTCACCGTCGACAACGAGAGCGAAGACGAGACTGCGGCATTTGATGCTGTCACGACTCCTTTGTTAGCGCCAACAGATACAACAGCCACTGTCAACACGGCAGGAAGCTCTGCTGGCACGTCTCTGGGCACGACGCCCGTGCCCGCGAGCGTGGGGCCCGCGGCTACGGGATCTCAGCCGGACTCGGCAACGTCCGAGAGCTTCGATGTCGTGCACAGCCACTTCAGGCGGCACCAGCCGTCGGAGGACGACACAAAGGCGACGCGGCCAACACACTTGCTGACGGCCTCGCTCGACAACACTATCAAACTCTGGGATATTCATACTGGCAGGTGTGCTCGTACTCTGTTTGGCCACATCGAGGGCGTATGGTGCATTGCTGCTGACCATTTCCGCATTGTTTCTGGAGCGCAGGACAAACTCGTCAAGGTTTGGGACGTGCAATCTGGAAAATGCTGGCACACGTACTCCGGCCACACGAAGCCCGTATGCTGCGTTGGCCTTACTGACACAGGGTTCGCTTCCGGGGGAGACGACGGGCTCGTCAGATTGCATTTGTTCGATATTTAGCCGCCTACTAGCCGCTGATCAGCGCCGCTTTTGGCAGCCGCGTATGGGACATTCTATCACGATCATCATCATTATAATTCACGCGGGCACGGCTCGCATGTGTAGTTTACGACTATTTATTCTATCTAAACTGTATTTATTTGATCCGATTTAGGACTCGCAAAACAATACACAGAAGGCCCAGAATATGAGCCGCAGCTCGGGATGGATTGCTCCTCTTGTGTGCATTGCATGCGGCGCTCATGCACGGCATGACAAATTGATGTTCATTGCGAATGGTTGCGCATCAAATATAAAAATATATACCCAAAGAAAAAAAAATAAATAGCTAACAAATTGAATTACTGATGAGGAGCAGACACGTTTGATGGGCCCAGTGATGGTCCCTGTAGTAGACTCTGTGGTGAAGCCCGCGAATGGCCACTTACCTCTCTCTCTTCAGGGAGCGATCGGTAAGCGTTTTCAGCCAGGTTCTTCAGATCCCACAATTGGGTCCGTCAGTGGGATGAGCGTGTCTGTGTATAGATGAGTTGATGTGTGTTTGTGGATGTGTGTCTTCGTGCAAATGCACATGCAAAGGAGAGAGCGTGTATGCAGGTGGGCCGCTGCTGAGTTACAAGATCTCACAGGGGAGTGTGCGGTCTCGGCTCTTGTAGGCAGCTTTGTGCCTCTCTGCCTGCTTATTTTTCAGTTGATGGTTGGTCCGTCGGCGCCGCCGGAGCAGGGGCCGCAGCAGGAGCAGTTCTTGTTGGCGTATAGAAACAGTATTTGGAAACAAACTCGTTGTAGGAATCAGAATCCCAACCATTTGCAAGCCTTTCAGTTGAGTTCGAGGTATTGAACACGCGCGTAGATTTCCCGATGAGAGTTGGTGCAGTCTCTCGGGCAGCCTTCAGTTCTACGGGCATTAGGTCGGCTCTTTCGGGGTCAATTGCGCTCGTAACAATCTGGCCATCCTTGATGGCGAACACTGGGGCCTCTTTGTAAAGCCCGGCCGCGTGTGATGACTTTGGGGGTGCCTTGTAAGAGCTCTCGAACGAGTACCTGTCGACAAATGGATCGCGTGCTTTGATGTCCTCCTTTCGCCGCATAGGGAGTCCCGATAGTTTCAGGTGTTCAACAGACGAGTAGGATGTGTCTAGATCATTATCGCGGCCAAAGGCAATCGGTACAGAGCCCATGCGAGGACGCGCAGCTGGAACCTGCCGGCCGCTCGTCTCTGGTTTCTCCGTGCCGACTTTTGAGTTGCGAAGAAATATCTCGTAGTTCTTCCCGCCATTGTTATCCCAGAACTCGCCGTGGCCCTCAGCGACATAGCGCGCACACAACTCCATGGAGCACTGGTTCAGCTGGTAGCTTGGGAACTGGTCCAACGAAATAGAAACGTCGAATCTATCGTAGCCAGCGTCGCGATCGAATTTGCGGATATCACTTGTCCAGACTCCTTGGGTCTCGCCGTATGATGCCCAATTGTTGATTGAGTACCTGAGAACCACGTACTTGTTGTACGACACGTTGCGCACATACACTGAGGCCCGCAAGTTGCCCTGCGATGGAGATAGTTGCAAAGTTTCCAAGTAGCACATGGGACGCTGCGGTCCAGGAATGTGGCCATGTGCGTAAGGCACGAAGTGCGGCGTCAACAACGTCCAGCCCTTTTTGACTTCGTTTTCGTCGTGTCGCGAACTCGTTAATCGGCTGTGACGACGGAGCCTGGGCATTCTCCGGAACCCTTCATCGTCCTCCTCGTCATCATTATCGATACCATCTTCGCTGAACTCGTCGTAGTCATCGTTGTCGTCGTCCTCGTCATCATCATCGTCGTCGTCGTAGTCGTCGCTGCCAACTCCGTGGGCCGTGGCGTTATCATCTGTCAATGAACCCTCCTCACCGGAGTCTAGGAAAAAAAGGTGTTGTTTCCGCATGCCCTTACTCACGGCACACGGTTTTTGCGTGCGCCTGAATTGGCGGACGTCCACGAGGTTTGTTGTGCTGAAATGAACAGACTTCTGAGGAGGCTCGGAATTGGCCCGCGCAAGTCTCGGACGGCCCTTTAGCGAACTCTTAACAGCGTCTTGACTCTTGTTGGGAGTGAGTGGCGTGTGCCAAAGACCGTCAGGCTTCTCATCGCGAGGCGTTTGAGTCGGAGACCCCGTAGGGCTCTGCGGTAGGCTGGAGACTGGGCTTTGCGGAGCAGTCTGGCTGATGAAAGCACGCGCTCGCTGCTGAGCTCGCAAAATAGCCTGATGCTTCACATCTTGCTCCTGGTAGTCATCGGTGTCTGCGGCCTCTAGTGGCCCACTCGTAGTTGTGGCGGTCACCGTCGCAAACATAGAGATAGCTCACAAAATTTCACAGTATGATATAGAATTGGCTCCAGAAAAATCAGCTTCCGGAGTGAGAATGGGCGGTTTAACCTTAAAACCTTAGTTGGAGCGTTGCTACAGCCACTACCGAATGGGGGCAAAAGATGATGGAAGTACAAGAAAGGAGGTCGAAGCCGTCACACCAAGAGAAATGCGGTTGGGGAATGCTTGAAGAAGCGGCGAAACTTCTAAAGGCCCTCCCGTTTGCGCTAATCGAGTGGTTAAATCTACCTCCGCGATTTCTTATAAAAAAGAGAGGGACTCCGCCCTGTTCTTATCACGTTTGAGTAGGGGCATCACCTGATCGGAACGGCGAACCACACGCATGCAGCGAGCAATGTGAGAGGTACGGGTTGACGCCCGACGTATCTGACAGAGGGGCACCAGAAGAAAGCGAAAACAACTGCATTTCAGAGTGTATTCTCAGCAGAGCCTCACACGCTGTATCGTGTCACGTCTTAAACTGGAATAAGTGCGAATCAATTGCTCCGGCACGACTAATCCGTCTGAGTTGAACCCACGAGAATTCGCGGCTGATTCTCACCCTTGCCCTCCTGTAGTCCCCCAACTATTCTCCATAAACGAGAACGCATTAATGCAAGCGCACCCACCCCCTCCCTCCTCTTGTTATCACGACAGGTGGATCTGCGCGTGGCTGGGCAGGTCGGCGTATTTGCAAAGCCTCCGGTCAAGCTAGACCTAAGAATTTCATAAACGGAGGCGGCCATCTCGGACCATCTCCGACGATTACAAATATTCCCCTTTTTCTCTGGTCTATACCCGTCTATTGGTGTTTGTGTACAACGCTTTTTCCCTAGATTTCTCACGTAAGTCACACCGATGAGCTGATTGACCCTTGCACCTCGTCCCCCACATCCTGAACCAAACCCAGCACCCTGCTGCATACGTATTGGAGAGCAGAATGAGGCACCCGCGGACGTGTACGAGCTGGAAGCAGCGACTGAATGACGCCAGACTTGGCCTTCTTGTTTTGGTGTTTACATACTGTATCTAGTGTTGACTGATCGCCGATGCACAACCGTGCGCAACGCTACGCGTCTTTTCCTTATTTTTTACTCAGGCCCGATAGTGACGCAACTGCTTGGGCTTCTTAACCTAACATCAACTTACCGTGGAGTGCAGACTCGCAAATGAGGCGAGGTGGACTAATCAATCCGGATTATCTGTCTGACCCGGAAATAATTTCACGCGTTGGAAGAACCCGATGCAAAATCAATAGCCTCAATTTCATTCAAGGGGCGCATCGGTTGACGCCTCACGCGCCGCCCCTGACGCCCTGTCAACATGTCGGAACGTTGAGCCGCAGCGACCATGTGACATGTCACCGTATCATGCACACGGTCGGCCCGACCGACATCGGCTTGTTCCGTGCATGCCAAAACTTCGCTGTCATGAAACATCTCTGCAGCCTGCCCTCATAGCAATAGCAATCGGGTAATTGCGGCCTATTGTGGGCTTTTACCACCGGCAGGGTTAACGTTGAGCCATAGCGGCAAACTAGGTGGGGGAGGCAATTACAATCCCACCAGACGAGATCGCCACGCAAGGGGCTTTTGTGGCACAAGTACCGCGGAGCAAGTACCCTTGCCTCGCTTGCTTCACGTCAGCCAATGGCCGTAAAATTGCGGGGGAACAAGTGTAGCACATGCGTCATCTTGCGCTCGCCTCATGTGATACGAGAATGGCACAATAGGGGCTCAATCAGCTTGGCGTTTGTGGTCATTAGCCATCTCTAAAGCGTGCGCTGCTCGCACTCGCCTCACGAATTAATTGACATTGAACTTACTTCATATTTGAACTTATGTAGAAGTCTCAGGGCCAGTGTTTGTTCTAGATGTTTTAGAAACCCGCAAGAAAGTGGCACAGCAATGTGCTGTACTTGAGTTACGAGGACCCGACGATGTGCCATGAGCGGTTTGCAATCGTTACCCATGAGCTCTGCTTGTAGTTGAACAGTCCAGCACCTTGGTGTTGGGACACACACACACCACACACCACGCCACGCCACAGCCTCTAGGAGGCGAGGGGAGGAGGGGGCGTAACAGGCACATTGTAAGTGACGGGTGTGCACGTGATTACGAGAATGTCAACAATAGCAAGAGGGTACGCTCTACAGAATTGTGACACGCATACGGAGCAACTAGTAGCAATCACAAGGTTGCTGTCTAGAAATTCAAAAATTAATATATAAAGGCCCACGATGGACTCTTAAGTTTTTGTACACACCAATCCATCAACACTATTTCCAACAATGTCTGACAACCTCCGCAAAGATTTCTCTACCAAGGCTGACGAGTACTTGACCGACGACAAGAGCAAGTCTGGTCTTGACCAAGCTAAGGAGAAGGTTACCGACGGCTACGATAAGGCTGCCGGTAAGGTCCAGGACCAGGGCAACGATAAGAGCTACGTCCAGCAGGCCGCTGACAAGGTCAGCTCTGCGTTCGGCAAGTAAGAGAGCATTCAATCGCCTGTTCACTCTTAAGAATACGCATATGTAGACAAATATAGTATTACGATCGAATACGCCTCATTCGCCTAGACTCAGCAGTTAACCTAGCTGTATTATTATATCGAGGTCATGAACATGTTTTGCAGCTGCGGCCATACCCGGGTGAAAACAAGACTTCCCGTCCGATCAGTCATATTTAAGCACCCGAGGGCCTTACCAAGTATTGTAGTGGGAGACCATACGAGAACAGAAGGTGCTGCAGTTTTTTTTGCGTCGTTGAGTATTAACCGCATGTCGTGTTTCTGGTGACTTAACAAATGAATTTGTTCAAGTATTGAAATATATTTTGTCAAAGTGCGTAGATATACCATAACAGCCTTTTCCAATATTAAAATGAGTGTGTTGGAGAAGGTAGCAATTGATTTTATTTTAGCCGGTTCCATAAACAAGTGTAGCGTGCGATCTTAGAAAAACTCCGCCTCGGATGCGTCCACGCTTCTAGTGATCTGAGGGCTGCTGTAATTGAGAAATTATGATGGATATGTCTAGAATTATGTCTGTAGCAAGGTGTAGACGCCGCTATTGCAACTATGCACTTCTCACTCGGCTGGAACCTGCTTAACTGGTCTTCGAGGCTGATAAGACACCTACGGAATAGTGGGTTCATGTTGAGAGTCTGATTCTACATTCTTCGTGCTACGCATTCAGTCAGTGTACAACTGTCTCCCATGCACCCTGCGTGTGCCTCTAGATGTGCCCCTAAGTGTGCTTCTGGGTCTGCTCAAATACCGACCCCACGAACCGTGACTCTCGTAGAAGGCACTCCTCACGGGACCTCACAACGACAGCTGAAACAGCGAATATGAGAACTACATATCATGATAGTTTATGTGCATTTCGGTAAAGTTCTCAAGCGCTGGGAAGCGGCGAAAGAAGCTTAATGGCATTGGGGCGGGGGACACTCTGCGACCAGCCGATGTAGAGGATCAAGGGGATCCAGCCGTAGTGGAGCGCGACGCGGGCTCCATCAAGGACTCGGGAGATGCGTTCCTTGGTCTCGTCAGTGACGGAAATGGGGAAAATCGAGGCCATTTTTGCTGAATATTCGATCAAGATAGGAAAAATTGAACAGTGATGATTACACACGGGAAATGGCAGGTTCTATCACGTGGAGACCGAACCGTGAATATTGGCATTCACCGTTGACCAGAATGAAAGGCTAGCTGCAATAACTAATAGCTCCAATAAACATAAAATAAAAAGGTGAAAAACAGAAGCAATAAATCCCATTTGTGGCTCATGTGCCTCATCACTTCGTGGTGTCTCAATTCTCGCACACTAACCATCTAAGGCACAACGTATCGAGCTATGTGCGGTAGGCGCTATTAGTTCTACCAGGCATTGTGCTTGATCTACATACTATTTGAGGAGTAGCAACCTAATCTAACACATTATTTTACGTGACCGGGCTAAACTCCTTGGGTTTACGCCATTCTCTGTCTTTTAGGGGCAGGCTCCTCTGTGCGCTCGCCCTCGTTTTCGTCATTGTGTTCGACATGGTTGTCCAGGTCTTCTGTCTTCTCAACAAGCGTTGTGTCATCGACAGCAGCATGCTCCTCTGCCTTTTCCGGCTCGACCTGCATGTTATCTTGAGCCTCGTCCTCCTTTGTGGCGCCGTCCTGCGGTTCCGACTTTTCGTGAGCCCTCGCGTTCGCACTCGCCTCATTTTCGGTCGCAGCCCGTTCAGCAGCCCGTTCAGCAGCCTCGGCCTCTTTGACTGCTCGTGACTCGGCCTGGACAGCAAGCCGTGATACTGACTTCTGAAGGCGCGAGACCCACCATTCGGCATAATCGCCCTCAAGCTTGAGGTCTGCGAGTGCCGCATTCGCCTCCGCAATGTTGGACACAAGAGTTTCCCAACCAAGCGAGCTCAGCAGCAATTCCGGATGGCTGACTACGTAGTTCACGAAGGCCGAAGGTTTCGCAAGCTGCGCGCGAATGAACTGGTTAACCACCAAAGCACCGACCCAAGGCGCCTGGAGCCAGTGCTCGAAAATGGCGCTTATCGCATGAGTTGCGACGTCATCCTCGTCCTTGTTCGCAAACTCGGTGAGAAGCTCCTCGGTCTTCCCAATCCATGTTGTTGCATGCGTGACCGACCGGTTGCCTAAGTGGCAGATCGTGTGCACAAGCAAATCTGTTCGGTCGAGTCTGTTTTCAACCGCTAACAAGAGCTGCTTCGCCTCGCCGAAGTCACCAGCCCGCAGAGCAGCTACAAGGCCATCGCCCTTGTCCTGCCCTTCGTATTTAAAGGGCGGCATGTCGGGTGGCATGGGCACGAGAGCCTGGAACTCTTCGGGCAAAATGTCGCGTACACGTTGCGGGTACGACAACCGGACCTCCTTAGCCAGCAATTCTCTGATGAACACGAGCTGTGGGTGGTCGGCGGGAAGGCTGAGCGAGTCTTTCCACTCGTTCCACTTCCACGTAAACGCAAAATTCGACACGTGGTGCGCAAACCAGTCGACGGATCTAAACAGAAGCTCTGCGTCGGCCGACTCGAGAGAATTAAACAGAAATCGCAGCCCGCGGCCCAGAACAGGAGCTATATCCTGCGGGGCCATGACGCAGGCCTCGATAAGCAGGGCGTGGTAGTACACAAGCGGCAGCTGGGCCGTGTTCGCAAGATCAAACATCTGCGAGAAAATGGCCTCGAGCGCAATGTCCTCGATTTTCCAGGTTGGCTTGCCCTCTTTCGCGGCCTCAGAGACCTGGTCGAGCCACGCGCCAGGCGGGGCGAATGCATTGCGCGAGAAGAACACGTCGAGCGCAATGAGCTGCCGTGTGACTTCACGCCGGTTGAAATCCATGTGACGGATGTTGTCCACGGCAACGTCGCGCAGCAATAGCCCGCTGACAGAGCTGCCCGACGGCACAGTCTCAACGCCATCCTCCAACGGGAGGTAGCAGCGGAAGAATGCTGGGGAGTGCAAGTGCTCAATTGGAGCCGGCAAGGGCGTCGGCAGATGGATAGAGCGGAGCGTGTGTTTCACCTGCGGCTTGTTTTCTTCAGACGCAGCCTCCTCCGTCTCGGTGTCGTTGTTAGCCCCATTCTCCGCATTGGCAGTGTTCACGGTTTCGGTGGGAGCCTCAGTCTTAGGCTGTTCTTGCCCAGACTTAGTCTCAGAGTCCGGCTCGCCCTTCGACTCGGGTTCAGCTTCACCTTCGGTCTTGGGCTCGGCTTGAAGTTCATTGTCTGCCTTAGGCTCGCTCGATTCTCGCTTGACATCGCTCTCCACAAGCTGTCCAGCCGGCTCGTAATCGTCGTCCTCCTTTCCAGTACTCTCACCAGGCCCCGCGGCCTCAGCAGGATCCGTGGACGCAGGTTCCGTGGACGCAGGCTCCGTGGACGCAGGCTCCTTGGCCTCAGCAGGCTCGACTGGATTCAAAGGGTTAGCAGCAAGAATGTCGACTTCCCAAGAAGTAGCGTCCAGCTTTTTCGCAGCCTCAAGTAGCAGCTCTCCCATGTACTGAGTCTCATATGGCTTGTTTGGTCCCTTGAAGTACTCAAAGTCCTTCGCATCCACAAGCTCAGCCTCCACGAATCTTTGACGCAGCTCGGCACTGACTGCACTCGGCGGGAGGTACAGCGAAGCAAGCAGGGCTGTTTTGTAGAGCTCGATCTTCAACGCGGGTTCGGCCTCGACCGTGAGCATCGCGGTCAAACAGGAGAGGAGAACGTCTTGATTCTCGACTATTGGGTGGAGCGCACACAAGAACCGGAAAAATAGCTTGAACCGTGTGTAGTCGCCGCCTGCCAAGGCTCGTGTGGCCTCGTCGTGGGCCATTTCGAGCACGAGAAACGAGACATGGCTGGGCGCCCCGGCAATCACGAAGCTGAGGAACCCGATTTTGTGCGGCTGTTCGTACACAACGGCACGCAGCGTTTCGAGCACGCTGCCGAAGTTCGACTCGGGAACGTCGCCGAGATCACGCATGAGACTGCGCATGAGTCCCTCGCGCGCGTAGCGAGAGGGCTCTCCAATCTGCGCAATCGCCGGCCGGAGACGAGCAACCAGCGATTCTGCTGGGCTCAGCCTCGGGCGCTGCTCCTGGTATCCTTCTCTCTTGCGTTTGAAGCCCATTCCCGTCTTGTCAAAGAGCGGAATCGATGTAGAGAGCGTTCGCCAGGGTCCCCAGGGTCGGGGTACGGCCTCACCATGGAGAAATGGCTGGCCTCACCATGGCTGGCCTCACCACGGCCTCACCATGGCCTCACCATGGCTTCACGACGACAGGCTGGTGTTGACTGCGTACTTCACGTCGTTGCCGCATATAAATGTTGTACAGCAGCAAGGCAAAAAGACTTTTCCTAGGCACTGCTTGGTTGGTGTTGTGAGCGGCCGATTCAGCTATATATTCAGCTAGATATATTGGATGTATTTGTCTTATGCCATCTGTGTTCGTACTTTTATATGTATCAGCTAGTTTCCAATGAGAATTGCATTGATTCGTGGGTTTTGACCGAGCACGCACGGTAGTGACACAAGGGCTCAGTCAAGTGTGCTGCGTAATTACCCCGCATACACAGGATAGCTTGAGCACAGGTCTTCTCTGGCCATACCAAATTAAATTCAGGATTTCGCTGTTCTAAATATCTGCCTAAAGTCTAAATGCATAGTGACAGTCAATGCACACGGATAATGTGCGTGGATAATGTGCGTGGATAATACGCATGGATGTGCATAGACACTGTGCATGGGTGTGCGGATCTATACAATCTACAGTTGTCTGATCTTAAACACTGCTTATCTTCTACATAATATATACATGTTGCTCCAGAACTGTAATATTCTAATCTGTGTTTTGTACTGGGCGGCTACAATAGCCCCGCCTTTCATATCACGAAACGGCCGGGCAACCGTTGGGCCGTGAGTAGTGGGAGGCCCTCGATAACGTGGAAGTAGGGTAGCGGCGTGTATGTAGCAGCGAGTATCTACGATCTCTGGCTCGCCGACAAGCTATCCACACGTGATAGCGAGATCTAGCATCCTGAATGCTGCCCCAGGCGCTGAAGCAGCGCGTGTTCGCATTGCTGGACGGCGTGCAGCCTGAATCCAGGTATAAAGTGCTGGTTATCGACAAGCGAGTGAAGCAGTTGCTTGACCTTGTCGTTGACCGGGCAGAACTACTCAGCCGCCAGGTCGCGAACGTCCTTATTCTTGACGAGCACCGGCCCACGGAATCGTATCTCGAGGCCGTGTACATCGTAGAGCAGAGCACGTACTCGCTCGGCTGTATCCAAGCAGACTTTGTGCGCGTTCCGAGACGGTATGCTGCGGCCCACGTCTACCTGCTCCCGCGGCTGAGATCGAGCCCCTCGGAACTGCAGCGGTTCCAGAACTCGGCGATCAAGCCGTACTTGCGGTGTGTAGAGCCTGCACCCATCTCATTTCTTGCGCTCGAGCACCGCGTGTTTTCGTTTGGGTACACGCGGGCGAACTCCGTGCTGTACACGGAGGCATGCAAGGACATTGCGCTCGAACTTGTTGACCTCACGGGCCAGCAGCTCGCGAGCGTGTGCGAGTCGCTGCAAATTTTCCCGTACGTGCGATTCTCGGCTCGCTGGCAGGCCACGCGGGCGAACGCGTACCCGATGCTCGTGGCCCAGGCGGCCGCGAAGTACATCGATGCCGCGCGGTCGAAGTTCATGACGCCCGGCACGGAGTCGGAAACGCGCCCAACACTGCTTGTTCTTGACCGGACCGTCGATTTGTCGGCCCCACTGCGCCACGAGTTCGGGTTCCAAGCCATGGCCCTCGACGTGCTCGGCAAGCAGTTCGCCCCGCCAAACACGCTGCGTGACTTCACGGCGAAAAACGCAAGCGAAACGCAAATGTTGTCGGAACAAGACAAAGTGTGGGTAGACCTGCGCCACAAGCACATTGTAGTCGTGACTGAGCAGCTGAACACGCGCATCCGCGAGCTCCGCGCAACAAACCCGCACTTGGCGGACCCGAAAACAGACGTCAGCGTTGGTGACGTGCGCAACATGCTGGCTGCACTGCCCGAGTTCATGAAAGAACGCGAGGGCGTTGCGCTGTCCCTCGACATGGCCCTCGAGTGCATGGCGAAGGTCGAGTCCCTG
This sequence comes from Starmerella floricola, assembly GCA_030579735.1. Taxonomy (NCBI): domain Eukaryota; kingdom Fungi; phylum Ascomycota; class Dipodascomycetes; order Dipodascales; family Trichomonascaceae; genus Starmerella; species Starmerella floricola. The sequence continues at coordinate 826,642 of JAKTRP010000004.1, read as the reverse complement.
CAGCTCAAGGAGCTTGCCGAGTTCGAGCAGGCAGCAACGCTTGGGTCGATCCCCGAGCATGCGGCAGACGAAGCAGCTGAGCTTGCGCGGGCGTCGGGCAAGTTCGAGGGCTGGCTCGCCGACACGCTCGTTACGGTCTTGGCCCACCGGTCCGCGGACGCAAACGCAAAGATCCGTGCGCTTGCTCTGTACGTGCTGTACCGCGGCGGGCTGCGGCGGGCAGACTACACACGGCTACAGCGACACGCAAGGCTCGCCGACGAGGATATCGCCGCCGTGCAGGCTCTGTCGTACCTGGGCTCGCCAACAACATACCTTGGTGCAAGCGTTGAGAAACGGCCACCACCATTGACGAGAGAGCATGCTCACCAGCCACTTCTGTACACGCGCGTGCAAACGGGCCTGCAAACTGTGATCGAGCAGCTCATTAGCGGTGCGTTGAGCCAGGGCGACTACCCCTACGCGGACGAGGCTCCAGATAGCACGCAAGAAGCGCTGAGCGTGGCGACGAGCCTGCGCAACCCGCGGCAGCGGGCAACATGGGCGCAGAGCGTGAACAACGCGTCTACGTCATCGTCGGCCGCGAACTCACGAGACGAAAAGCCACAACGGCTCGCGCTCGTGTTCGTTGTTGGTGGCATCACGGCCTCAGAGGCCCAGGCTGCGTACACGGTATCGGAAAATAGCGCATTTTCCATCCTTTTGGGCGGGCACGACTTGCTGACGCCGAACAAGTTCGTCGACTTCTTGAGCACTATGAATGCGACGCGCGAGGAGCTGCATCTCGACGAGGACCAGCCGGACCCGGCCGTACCGGCCTTTCTCAGCGCATCTGACCGTGAGAACCAGCGCAGCCAGCCCACGGCCGCGAGCCAGCAGCAGCAAAAACAACCAAAACAGCAGAAACAGCCCGCTCCATCGCACGGCCCGTCGGCGGCGCACGCACCCACGTCCGTTTACGCCTCGACGTCTGCGCACGCATCCTCGGCACGGTCTTCGCCAGCACGGTCGTCAGCGCGATCATCCCCGAGCGCTCCAACGCCGCCGCCGTCAGGAGCACTAGCCACGACAAACGCATCGCCGGTTGTGAACCCAACCACGAACCTTGAGCAGCCGGTGCACAAAGAAAAGAAAGACATGAAACATCGCCTGAAGGGCGCATTCAAGCTGAAACGCTAACCTACGACGAGAGATTACAACCAAGAGATTACAATCAAGGGGCTACCACAAGAGACTACCACAAGAGACTACGAGAGACTACGAGAAGCTGGGAGAAGCTAGAGCCAGGCCGCAGTCAACCCGGAAGGCTCGGATGCACTGCACAAGTACGTCTCGAGCGTGCTCGTCGAGCTTTTGTAACCCACGGCCGCGTGTAGGTACGACGGCAGGTGGTCTACGAACGATTGTGGCAAGCTGCTCGCGAAGGTCCAGTGTGCCTCTTCCGGCCGTGGGCTCCAGCTTAAACACGACTTGTGGTCGGAGCTCGCTACCGTATGAATCGAGCCTGCGCGATGCGCCTCGATCATGGCCTTGCCATACTCAATCATCTCGACTTCCAGCTCGCATCCAACTTCTGTGTCCTTGCTATGTTTGCTGTGCCAGCTGTGTCTTCTAGGCTTGCTGTGCCTTCTATGCCTCCAGCGGCTATTGTGCCAGTTGTGCCAGTTGTGCGAACTACGCCAGCTGTGTCAACCACGCCAAGCACGCTTGCTCTGCTTGCTGTGCTTACTCGTTCCCGTACGCCCGCTTTTCTGAGCATCGCTTGCATGCCTTGCCATGAGCCGGCGTAGAAACGGCCTCATGTTGTGCCTTATTGAAGGGCAGAGCTTTTCAAAAATCTCAACGTTTGTTGGGCCAGCATGGACAGAGTCCGGTGTGCCTGCACGCGCCGTGCCTAAATAGGCAATACTCACAAACCTGTTAGGAGTTCCTCACTCACAAGCGTCTTGTGCAAGCGAGCCCGCGGTCGCTCATAAAATTTGTCGTGTGTTTTGAAATCCCGAGCTTATCAATTACGAGTTTCTGCTTCTTGCTCAGAGTCTTAGCGATGGCTATTTCATTTTGCAACCTTACGGAAGGCCTATATATTACTAGTCTACTTATTTAATGTTCAAGCACTTGACATCGAAACGCAGCTCGCTGTTCTTCGGGATGCCCGGGAGCGACTGCTTGCCGTACGCCATGGGTGCGGGAATCACAATACGGCGCTCGCCGCCGGCCTTCATGCCAGCAATACCGATGTCCCAGCCGCGAATGACCTCGCCGCGGCCGAGGCCGAACGTGAACGGCTTGCCGCTCGTGTTCTTGTCAAAAACCTTGCCGTTCGCGAGCTTGCCAACGTAGCGCATGCTAACGCGGCTGCCCTTCTTCGCGGACGGGCCCGTGCCTTCCTTACGGTCCTCGATGATGACTCCGCCCTCAAGCTTCTTTGTGGGGAACTTCGACTCCGTGGCCTCGGGGCCCTTTTCAAGAGCAGGACTGAACTTGACCTTCTTCTTTTCGGAGGCAGCAGACTCCTTCGCGGGACGCTTCTTCGACTCAAGCTCTTCTTCCTCCTCGTCTTCGTCGTCGTCCTCTTCCTCTTCCTCCTCGTCGTCGTCGAGCTCGTCGCTGTCCTCCTCGTCGTCAAGAGCCTCGATATCAACGGCATCCGGAATCTCCTCGTCGTCGTCCTCGTCGTCGTCGCTGTCCTCGCCATTAGCATCCTCATCACTGTCCTCATCGCTGTCCTCATCCTCAGCAGCCAACAGCTCCTGGGTCAGGGGGTGATCAACAATGTTACCAGTGAGGTGGATCGGGTAAGAGCCAACGACTTGGAAGCACAATCCCTCCGTGGGCGCAACGTACAGGTCGATGGGCTGCTGGTACTGCGCAGACGGGCCGAGGGTGAGCAGAGTGACGGGCTCCGTGTCCTCCTCAGGCTCCTCCTCCTCATCTTCCTCTTCGTCCTCCTCCTCAATACGGATCAGACGGAGAGTTGACGGAGTTTTGCGGTCGTCAGCGGGCGCGAGCGGGTCGAGTGCAGCCATCGTGAAGTGCACGACGTACGGCGAGTCCTCGACGGCGGGGACGATATCGCCCGGCTGAAGACGCAACGTCTTAGTGGCCAACGGCAGAAGCGGCAATGTAATTTCCTCCGAATCGCTCATTTAGTTGGTAAAAGAGTTCGTTGTGGCAATGCCACTATTTTTTTGACCGTGCAAGCAGTAACTCGTGCTGAGGCTAGGGCTCTAGCGTCCGTGTGGCCTCGCACATGGCAGGCAGGCCCGAGACAGACAGGCAGGCCCAAGGCAGGGCAGGCACTCAAGGTATGGCAGACTCAAGGTACGGCAGGCAGCCCCAGGGTATGGCAGGCAGACACAAAGTGTGTAGTGGGATCCCGCTTTCGGCATCTTTATTCGATTAACGAACTAATATAATTGAACTACGTACACTTTTTTAGAGAAAATATGGTAAGAACACTAATTGCTTCGTAGAATTCGGAGAGATGAGATGAACTCTTGGCTTCGCGAAGCTCACACGTACGTCGTGGCGTTGAAACATGCGCACAGAAACACTAAGCACTGCCCGCACGTTCTGCGTGCGCACGTATTGTGTGCGTACGTTTTCTGTGCGCACGTTTTCTGTGCGCACGTTTTGTGAGTGCAGGCTCCGTGCGCGCACAGAAACTGTAACCCCTTGCGCCAGTGCTCCTCTTTGTGAACGCTTGCACTGGCCGTAAGAGTCGAGAGACGTTAAATTATGTACCGTAATGCAGGACCCACGGTCTAGATAATAAAAATAAGGTGCTTAGAACTTAAGCTGGTGCGGTCTGTCGCCCTTCTGGAGGGAGAACGTCGAGGCGAGGTACTGCGAGAGCAACGGGGTCTTCTTGACGGCAGCGATGAGGCTGGCATCGACGGCCTTCTGGTCAGCAATGCGGGACTCGTCAATCTTCGGGGCAGCGACGGGGGCATCGCCGAAAAGCTCCTCCTCGGTCGGCTTGTGCTCGGTCGCCTTGTTGCGGGCGAAGTAAGCAACGTTGAACTTCGAGGCGTCAACACCGGACACATCGACCTTTGTCGAGGTGCCGATGACGTACGACGGGTTCACACGACGGAGCGGAACGCCGTTGATCTTGAACGGGCCAGTAACAAGCAGAGTGTTGTCCTCAAGAGCCTTGAGAAGCACAACACGCTTGCCCCGGTAGCGGCCAGCAAGGAGAATGAGAACAGCACCCGGCTGCAGCGTCTTGCGCAGCTTCATGGGCTTGTTCACCTTGTGGTTCCGCTTGGCAACCGGCGCGGGCTGGGCTTCGTACACCTTCGACTGAGACATCTGGCTATGGGTGGATCTGAAATAAATCTCGCTGTCAGCTAAGCAGGTGGTGATCGTGGGCCATCGAGACGAAGCGTGCTCTGAGTCCCATGCATGTGTCAGGTGGGACCCGTGTTATGTAACAAGCCCTAGGGCTTTGCACCGACGCGCGCAGAAAATTCCGCTCGCTCTGCGGCACGGCATACGGCCAGCAGCGCGGCGCCGAGATACGGCGAGACGAGTCCACGTCCACGTCCACACCCACGAAGTCCATACCCACGAAGGACTGCAATCGTGTGTGGTCGGACACTCAGCAGTCCCAGGCCGGTCCCCAGGCCAGTCCCGTGGCAAGCCTCAGGCAAGGGCCGACGCCAAGGACCACAAGCACACACTACAAGCCACAACCTCCCCCATACACATGCGTGTGACAATTCTGGGCTCTTCGGGATTTCTCGGGTCGCGTATTGCGAACGAGGCTCGAAAACGCGGGTGGACTGTTGTGGGCGTTGGATCGCGCACGAAAAATAGTGCCGAGCTCATTGCCAGTGCGGATGCCGTGATCCACTCCGTTGGTGCGTTTATGTCCGACACAAGGTACAAGAAACTCGTTTCGAGCCCCGTCACGCCGTGCTCGCTCGTGAAACTGGCCTCAGTGCGTGTAGGGCTTGACCCGCCGAGCCCATTGGACCCGTCGCTGGACGATATCAATGTTGGCACCGTCGAGCACGCAATTGCAGCGCTGGCAACAAAATCAGGACCCACCACAACGGCACGCACTCCGTTTGTATACGTGAGTGCAGCGCATTGGGAGCTAGCCGGCTCTGACTACGTGGCTTCGAAACGGCGGGCCGAGCGACTGTTGCGGGCAGCGCCGGGCATTCGTCCCGTATTCCTGCGTCCGGGTATGATTGTACCGCCGAAGGCGAACACGCTCCTCGAGCTCACGCCAAGACACCTCATTGATCTCGCATTGAAGGCCACTAACTCGCCCTTCCGCGTGTCGGTGGATGCCGTGGCCGAGGCTGCGTGCGACGCCGTGGCAGACGAGTCCCTCGAAGACGTTATTGACTGTGCGGCCATCCGGGAGCTGGACTCCCCTTCGTTCCAGTAATTTCAGCATACGTTAGCTTATTTATATTGAGGCATCAAGAAGTGAGATCATCACTCCACGTACTCTTCGCATTTGACTCGCTCCACACTCATCGCCTTCATTGCACGTCACATAACTGCCGTTCACACAGCTTGGTGTTCATCTCTTTTGTCGCAGCTTGATGTTTATATACGCCTATGGCTCTCCAGAATAACCCTTGAGTTTTCTGTACCTAGTATTCACATACACTCTATTTAAAGGTGCCGCTTGGGTCCTTATAATACCGTTTAGGTCTTTAGGAGTGTGAATCATTATAAATAATTAATCGTTACCGGCTGCTCATGTGAAGCTACGAAGTGGGTCCTTCCGCTTCTTAGGCTTCCGTTTCTGCCGCTGCTGCCTCGGCTTGAATGCGCGAGACGGCTCCGTGAACAGCGGTTTCGGAGCACGCGCCGATGCAGGCAGCAGGTAACTGGGCACGTTCTTGAGCTCGCGGCTCACGCGTGCAGGATGGAGCTCGGCATCGTGCCGCAACGCAGCAAGGTCGTCCGGGTTCTCCTCAAAGTGCCGTTGTAAAGCCTCGCTTGCGAGCATTTCCTGCTTGATCTCCTTCACACGGGCTTCTCGCACGGACGACCGCGTAACTGCGCGGAACGCATCTTCCATGCGGTACCTGAAGCTGTTGACCTGGGCCATGTCGAAAGCGTACGGCGTCAGATCCGGGTTTGCGCGCTTCACACGAGCCAACACCTTCTCGTCGTGCTTGTTCGAGGCACATGTCGCGACTTTGTGCTTGCCGAACTCGGCCTTTGGCACAACAAACGACAGAGCCATGCCCTTCTGGTTTGCGCGGGCCGTGCGGCCAACACGGTGGACATAGGCACGCGAGCTCGGCGGAAGGTCGAAGTTGATCACGCACGCTACGCCTTTGAAATCAACGCCGCGGCTAACACCGTACTCCGAGCTCGCCTTGCCGGCTTCGTCAGTGGCAATGAGCAGGTTGAACCAATGCTTGTCGAACTGTTGTACAATGTGCGTGCGCGACTCCTGTGGGAGCTCGCTGTTCAGCACGGCACTGCGGATCCCGAACTGCTCGAGAAACAGCCTAAGTCGGTAGGCACGGTCGATCTCGTTCGTAAACACCAACGTCTTGCCGCGGATCAGCCCAAGCTTGAACATGACGTACATCAACAAAAACTTGTCGATCTCGCTGCACTCCACAAAGTACTGCTGTAAGTTTGCTTGCTCGGGCTCCTCAAGGCGGAGAAGCACAGGCTTGGCGCACCACGCCTTTTTCAGCGTGTCGACATCACTGCTTAGCGTTGCACTCATGAGCCAAGTTTGCGGGTGCGCATTCACAAGCTCCTTGCGCAGCTCGCGCAGGTCTTCTTCGTAGCCGTATGAAGCAAGCAGATCAGCCTCATCAAACACAACATAGGAAAGCCGGCCACCGTCGAGACGCGATTGACGTAGTTGCTCGAGCGCAGTCGACGGAGTGCACACAACGATTTCGTGCGGCTCAGCAAGCAGCGTGGCCTTCACGTCGTCGGCGAGCTTAGCAGCTATGTTCACAAACCGGATCTGTTTGGAGACAAACTGGGTCAATTGCGCAAGCATGCGCATGATTTGGTCAGCCAATTCACGGCTCGGAACAACCACAAGAGCAAAAGCATCGCTGCTGCTCAGCAGCGATTGCAGAATCGGTAGGAGGTAGGCCGCGGTCTTTCCGGATCCGGTTCGGGCCATAGCAACGATATCCTTGCGTTCGTTCAGAGCCAATGGGATTGCTGCCGATTGAATGGGCGTTGGGTCCGTGAAACCCATCTGCGCCACTGCCTGCAGCAGGCGCGAGTCGAGTCCAAAATCGCCAAATGCCATGGCCTGTGTCGAAATTTCAAACGTTAGGTAATTTTTTTGTACCCCGTCCCTGCCAGCCCTAGCCCATCCGGTGGGCCCATATCCCAAGCTAGGCTTGGAAGGGTATGCTTGGTTCCGCGTAGGTTTCTTGCAAACAGATTCACGGAGGTTTCAAGTTGGCAATTGATGTCCATAGGGCTCAGAGTTGATGTTCAGGAATAGCAACAGAGAAACATGGGCTATATCGTTCTCATGAAGTCTATGCTTATTCTTTGTAAGTACCCATCGGAGCTCGTCCTCCGTTCCTTATTTACTTTACTGTTAATATCGCTGTTGGCCTCCAAACGTCATGTACTTCTCGCGAATTGTGCCTGGTAGTCGTTGTTCAGCAGGGTCTCTTGTGCACGTAGCCTATAAGATACTTGCTCGGATTCGGAGCCAACCTTGGTCTCCTGGTATAATCCTACTTTGCCCTTGCCTGCATATCTTCATTCGAGGACGGCAGCAGATAGCGAAAAATTTTGAGACAGAATTTAGCTACTCTAGATTAGCGTGATAGCCACAGTGGCGTTCCCAAATTTTCTTTACGACTGTGACTACCCAGCTTAAGTTCTAATGCACTCGGAAAGCCTTCTTTTAACGAAGGAACGACCTTGCCCACGTATCTATCCAACGGCTACAGAATCTGGCAAACTTTGGTGCCTTTCAAGTCGATCTTTTCTATCTTTCTTACGTTGAGTTATAAAATCCAAAGAATGCGTAGAGGGACTTAGGAATGGGCTTTCCGATCGAGAGACACTAAGGCGGAATACTTGAGACGAGGTGTTTGTATCTTACTATGCCCAGTATACACTGCCCGGCTATCTGAACACATCGCCAGCATTTGGAATGTAACAACTCGCAAGTATGCTCTGAGTGATTCACGGCACCATTGGGTTAGGCTGCTCAGAACGTGTCTGCCCGACTCTGCTTATCAACAGAGCAGAAGAACCCTTATCACTGAGGTAGCGAGATAAGCAGCTCTAGGAGATCAAGGCTGGAGATCATTAGTCCTTTGTGAATGCAGAGAGTTGAGTGCGGGCCATAATATTAAATAGAAATGTGGCCAGTTTGGCGCGGCCAATTTGCCGCTCTTGCGGAGCCGATCTTTGTTTTCTTGCAATCGATAATCGTTGGCCCCTCTCCATGTTAGCAACTTCAACCAAGGAGACCTAGCAAGTAAACTCTGGGCACTTATCATAACAACCAGATTATGTGCGGCTGGTTCACGTGGTACCTCAAAGAAGTATATATAGAGCTATTTGGAGGCGGTGATTGCAAACACTAACACCAATACCAACCATGCAACTTGCAATTCTTTCGATCCTCCTCGTGACTGTTTCCGCCGCGATTCCCTTCCCTTGTCCAATTGATAGACCCTGCGAGCAACCGAGAGAGGTAGCTGAAGAGATCGAGTAAGACTCGGAGGCGTTCCTGATATGTCAATGTTCAGCAAAAGTTGAACTGTGCGAGTCCTGATCTCTATTCCTCGAATAGTGTCACTTAAATTTGAATTCGCGAAAACGTGCGAAAGCGGTTATGCTTTGCCGTAGCCTTTTCGCTGGTCGCTCTTTCAAGTATAGATACTCTAGGTAGCATAGCTGAGTATTTGGCTCAACGCCTTCACAGACACACACCCAGAGTATAATCATAGACTGTTCATATGGTTATGAGTTGTATGCGCTGCTATTGTCCAAAGTCCTGAGTGGTATATGCATGCAGCCTGAACACCAACCCTTAGCCTGCTACTAAGGAAAGGGTTGCGCGATGTTGAATTAGGTAGGGTACGTAACGATTTGTCGTTTAGAAATAGCTCACGCGACAGCAAGTGCATGCTCAGCAAATGCTCCGAGCTTTTGCAAGTTGTGAATCTGCATGTACCGCATTTGGACCGTCCCACTAGATCGCGGAATTCTACTTGCTAAAAACACGTGGCTCTGCCAGATATCTAGAAAGTGATATCTGTCTCCTCCACTTGGTGGAATATATATGTCTGCGTAGGAACAGGGGATTCTAAGCCTTTAACGCAGGTCACAAAATTCCTTCAAGGTTGATCTCATGTACCGAAGAGCCTTAGCATACAAAGTATATTAGTGGATGAGACCTGTTGGTCATATACGTTTTCTGTACATTTGAACGGTAAACCTCCTATGAGCTTTAAATAGTTCATCATGAATACTAGCCAGAGTGCTGAACAGTATCCTCTCTCCAAGTTCCAACGGAGATGACGGCAGTACGTCCCGGAGCGCCGTCTTGGAAATCATTATCTCTCCATGATAAGAAGGGGCACGTGCGGCGCTAACATACCCGTGTATATAAAGGACGTGTCTTCGTCAGTATTTAAAATTTGCATCTTTGCCTGTTTATTCTCGAAATCCTGTGATGTCCCTCTTCTTATTGCCTTTTCTGGTGGTAGCTGCCCTCGCTGCAAAGGTCGAGCCCACGCCGTCTTGTGAACCTGGCCGGCCCTGCCCCGCGTAGAAGATCCTCAACTGTTGCACGACCTCACAAAGGCCTGAAGCAGATTGCTGGCAACTGAGTGTACATTCAGTACGCCTTAAGAGCTTACTTCAATCGACTATATATTTTCCAGGACTGTGTACACGGCATTGTGCACGCTCTAATGCGCCGGTCCCTGTGAGTCCACTATATAGGTATGGCATTCCTCTATCGATCATTCCCCACCGCCGGAACTACGACTTGGACAGCTCATGAAAGCAGGCGCGTTTTTATGCCCTCGCTTGTTGCAGTGCCTCACACGCACCTTGGCGGTCATTCAAACATTAGGAACTTTTTTTGTACCTCGTCCCTATGTGAGCTTACAGTTCATATTGTCCCGCATAGGTGGGCAACTACTCGTGCTGAGGCTCTCAGTGCTCCTCCATTAAGTTTCATCTACGTATGAACTTACTTAGAACGATATGGACAATCCCGAATCGTGGCTCTGCCTTTCTGAGGCTACTTGTCGAGATTTCAAGGCACAAACCGAGCATACTTCGATGCGGGGTACTTCGACATTAGTGTAAACTCGGCACGTTCTCAAGTTCTAACACTCTGCAACTCTCACGTTGAGGAAAGGCTGTAACATCTCGTTAATTCGGCAAGCCTTACGGTTGAACCGAGGAGCGGCATACCCCGAACAAATGTTCAAGTCGTGGAAGTCAGTACTCCACAAACGAGAAGACTTGAGAACTGCGTCAATTAATCGAATCTCTTGCACAGCCATAATTGTTGCATCGTGTTTGCTCGTCTGGATCGATCGCAGTTGCCTTGCCCAGATTCATCGTCGAGGCAGAGCTACTAACAGAATCTAAGATAAATCAAATCGCGATCAAATCGAGCTTTCTTTTCTGGACGTGATTCAGGCTTGCCTATGAAGAAACGGATTTGAAGGCGCATTAACGTCGTCGAGGCGTTCCCGAGAAACACATCTGGCTCGATCGGCGTTGATCGTCTCTTGGACGCCCAGTGTGCATGACCATGAGGGTTGATCGAGCTCCCAAAAAGGTCCAATCGCAGGCCGTCACTAAGCGGTTCGCGGCGCCTTTGGGTTAGGCAGCTTGGAACGTGCCCTCCCCGCTTCGCTTATCAGCAGCGCAGAACCCTTATCACTGAGATCGAGATAAGGGGCTCTGAGGGTCGGAGTGAAGGCTCGAGATTGCCGACCTTAAATGAGTGCACAGGCTCAAAACTAATATACCGAACTACACTGAGGCATGTTTTGCTGTGTGCACTTACTTTGTTGATCATTATGAGCCGATCTTTGTTTTTTTGCAGTCGACGACTGTTTACACCTCCCCATCTTTGCTCAGCCACGACGAACGGGGACCCAACAAGAAGGTTCTGCATGCTCGATCTGCACAGATAGCCGATGCAATATTGCTTCACGTGGTCTCTCGAAGATTAAGTATATATATAGCTAGCCGACGCGAGTTACTTGTATAACACTAACACAGACACTTCTACCATGCAACTCGCTATTCTTTCGATTCTCCTCATGACTGTTACTGCCGTTATTCCCGATCCCTGTCCAGTCAACAGGCCGTGCATTCGCGGCAGAGAGGCAGAAGAGGCTGCCGAGTAAGACTGTCAAGTACTTGATACGTCAATGATTCGTAGAGGCTAAAGGTCCCTATCTAGAGATATTTTTCTCGGATTAGAAGGCTAGAGGTGTATCCCAACCAGCTGGAGCTGTACAAAAGGCTTTACAGCTAGTCGCTGCTGCGACCATACTCTAAGTTATGTAGGCTAAACACTAGACTCGACGACTTGCAGGATCACGCAAGAAGAACCCAACTGTCCACATAAGAGTATCGGGAAGCTCAATGAACTCAATTTATAGTGAGATAGTCTGATTCCCGATCATACATTGGTTCGTGTAACGTTGGGATCTCTACCATTTGCTTATGAACGGTGTATGCACGGCGCCTCACATCGAACCCTTAGCCACATACTGCAGCCAGGGGTTACGCGATGTTGAGTTGATTAGGGCAGGAATTATTCGCCGCCATACACGAGCCTTCTTTAAAGTGAGCCAGCCTTTTGTAACAGGTTTGTTATCTGCTTTTCTTCCGCGTGATTCCTGAATTGGAGATTCCGCATACTTGCATGGTATATGTCCCTGCGGAGCATTGCGTGTATCGGCCTAATACCTCATGTGAGCGAATGATCGCACTTACAGCATCGTGTGTGTTGCTGAGACCCAGTTTGTGCCAGACTTCTTCGGAGAGGTAGCCTTGGTAGAGGGCAGGGGCATTTGCCATGAGTCTACTATAAGCTGTGCGTCGACCCGCGGGCTCGAGAAAGCTAGCGCCTGAACGAAATCTGCGTATTCGAAGCCGGAGATCCTTCAGATCGTACCGTTCCGTTATGTAGGATGGGGCGCCAATACTTGCCTATTGAAGGGAGCAGTTCGTGGCTACAACATAATTAGGCTGCCACGATACTGCGAGGTCACTTTTCTCGTAGCAGCTGCCCTTGTTGCAAAGCTCCAGCCGCTCCGTCGTAGACCCCGTCGTAGACCCCGTCCTAGACGGCCGCGCCATAATTCTCAGTAGTCTAAACCGGCCTCCGTCGCTACGTTGAGCACGCATAAAATGACTTATATAAACTAGAATTTCTCACCCTGTATACATTTTATGAACTTTCAGAGCCGGACTTCACTTTGGGTCGCATGCATGATTCTATCGACCGCTTCGTCGCAAAAGCAGGCGGTTTTTGTCCTCGCGTGTTTCAGATCCTCGCATGGTTGCTGGCGGTATGGAGGGTCCCTAGGCACGCTCGTGCATGCAGTCTGCGAAATTAGGCTGGGGCGAGTCGCGTTCCCACGCCGGGGCATCTTTACCTAATCCTGATCTCCTGGATCCAACAACAATAACCGACGAGATCCATGCATAGGCGGCCCGTTCACAGCAAGCGCAACAACCGCTTAAACGTTCTCGTTGCCGGCAGCGGCGGGTGCGGAAAATCGACCTTGGTAAACGCGCTTTGCGGCGGCCACGAGGTCGCGAGCACGACGGAATGGCTCGACGCACACGCGCACCAGGCCGCCCAGCCCCGGCCTTTGCGGCTTCGCACGTACACGGAGGACATGGCCGACCCGCATTTGGGCAGCGTCACGCTCCGGCTTGTCGAAACTCAGGGATTGGGCGACAATCTCGACAACGGCCAGCACATTGCCGACGTGCTCAAGTACATCGAGGGCCAGTACGACGAGGTCCTTGCCGAGGAGTCGCGAATCAAGCGCAATCCGCGGTTCACAGACAACCGCCTGCACTGCGTCATCTACATGATCGAGGCCACGGGCCACGGCCTGCGCGAGCAGGACATCCGGTTCATGCGCAGCGTTGGCGAGGTCGCGAACGTCGTGCCCGTGCTCGCGAAGGCCGACGCCCTTACGCCGGCCGAGGTCCTCACGAACCGCCGGCTCATTGCCGAGGACATCGAGCACTACAAGATCCCCGTGTACCAGTTTTTGACGGCGGACATGCTCGAGTCCGAGCCCGAGTCCGCCGAGGAGGCCGAGCGCATTGCCGAGATGCGCAGGCTCCAGGAATCGCTCCCGCTTGCCGTCGTGGCCTCGTCCCGGACCGTGCAGCTCGGCGACCGCGTGGCCCTTGCTCGCGAGTACGCGTGGGGTACGCTCCTCATCGACGATCCGAAGGTCAGCGACTTCGGCGTGCTCCGTGAGGTCCTCCTGTACTCGTACATGGAGGAGTTCAAGGAAACCACGAACGATCTGCTATACGAGCGGTACCGCACCAAGCGGCTGTCGCAGGACCCCGAGTTCAACGCGGCCGTGTCCGCGGCCTCGGCACCCACGACGGCATCTCGCGCAAATCTCGCTGCGATTGCAAAGGGCGGAGCACCGCAGCCCGGCCCGGCCGGTCCTGGCTACGAGCAACGACGAACGGCGAGCGGCCACGAGTACGTAACGCGCGAGAACCGGCTGCTCGAGGAGGAGGAGCTCCTGCACCGTGACGAGCAGCTTGTGCAGAGCGAGCTCGAGCTACGCCGCCAAGAGCTGCGTCGTAGAGAGCTCGAGCTGCAGCGTCTCGAGGAGAAACTCAAGAAGGAGTCTCAGCAGCTCACAGAGGCGCGGGGGTCCGGTCTTGCCTAGGCTGGACCGGCCGGCCGAGCTTGGCCCGCCTCACACCATTACAGGTGTCCACCATGGCGTACACCATGTACTGTGTCTGCGCCGTGCACTGTGTCTGTGCCGTGCACTGAGCCGTGTACTGCACTACGTAGCGCTGTACCATGCCGTATACACTTTCTTAGTGCCAAATGCCGCGTCGTGTACGTGTCGTGCCATGCGGTTGCTGGCACTGGACTAACTTAATGCAGGACAGATCCTTGCGAACGCTTGATCATAGAGATATCTGTATTCTAAATACATGCTTCATGCGACTATACACTATTTCAAAGGACTACTTCGATGGACTGCTTCGATGGACTGCTTCGATGGACTGCTTCAATGGGCTGCTTCAATGAACTGCCTCAATGGACTACTTCGAGTAGTCGTAGAACCCGCGGCCGGACTTCTGGCCTAGGAAGCCCGCCGACACGAGGTTCCGCAACAGGTTCGCTGCGCGGTACTTCGAGTCGCCCGTCTCCTTGTGCAGCACGTCCATTACGGCGAGCACCGTGTCGATGCCAATGAGATCGGCGAGCGCGAGCGGGCCCATGGGCATGCCGCAGCCGTTTTTCATGATGTTGTCCACGGACTTCGCGTCGCCGACGCCCGTTTCGTACAGAATGACGGCCTCGTTGATCATGGGGATGAGGATGCGGTTCGCAAGGAACCCGGGCGAGTCCTGCGAGGAGCTCGGAACCTTGCCGAGCTTCTCCATGAACTCGAGCGATGCGGCATGCACCTCGTCGCTCGTTTGCAAGGCGCGAATGACCTCAACGCCCTTCAAAACGGGCACGGGGTTGAAGAAGTGCAGGCCAATGACACGCGACGAGGCGCCCTTCGCGGCGGCAGCGAGCTTCGTGAGGCTGATGCTCGACGTGTTCGAGCCGAGAATCGTGGACTTGCCGGCCGTGATCCGCGCAAGGTCCGTGAAAATCGCCGTTTTTATGTCCTCCTTCTCAGGCACGGCCTCGACAATGATGTCTGCCTCCTGAACGGCGGCCACAAAGTCGGACGACGTGGACAGCAAACTCAGCGCCTTCGTGGCTGCATCGCCCGTAATGCGCTCTTTGGCAACGTCCTTGTCCAACAGCTTTTTGATGAGCGTTTGGCTGCGCTCAAGGGCCTTCGAGTTCATGTCGTTGATCGTTGTTGGAATCCCGCCTTTCGAAATCGCGGCGTACGCAATTCCGGCGCCCATTTGGCCGGATCCAATGACCGTGAGCTGCTTCGTAGAAAATAACCGGCGGCCAAGCATGTTGTATAGCGCAGAGTGCCTGCGAACGTCTGGGGAACCTACTGATTATATGGGCCTCAGGGCTGGGGCATGCACGCCGAACCCTAGGAAGTGCCGAGGTGAGCCGGGGAGCCTACGCGGGCCTGTCAGTGGACGGGCGTACGCGGCGTGCCGGCGTGGACGCAAGAAGTCGGGCGTTCACGCGTACGGAGGGATACGAACGGGTATAGACGGGTAAGCACGGGCGTGTCTTTCGTTTGTTTTGTCCGCGCATTCAGCTTCTGTTTGCGAGCTGCTGTTTGTTGACGTGGGCGATTCCTATACAACTCTCACAAAACAACACAAACGAAATGCGAAACCCAGCATGGCTAGCTATGAATGCTCTGGTGGTGTATCAAGAAGTTCGAGCCCTGACAATCGACCACTGGTCACAGGTGAGTACGTAAATGGCCCACCTGTGAGTATGAAATCCTGTAAAACCTGAATTGCTTTGTGCAACGCAGGTTTCAGCACGACTACAAACTGCTCAGAGTATGGTGAAGGTGCATACAATTTGCAGGTTAGAGCCTTATATCACTGATATGTGGCTCAAAATGTTGTGGAGGTGTACAATTTGCAGGTTAGAGCCGTACATCACTCGTAGGAGTAAGAACCTCCCTGTGAGTGGCAAGCACAAATGCGAATTGACTCGTACAACATATAACTTCTACATATTTACTATTTCACCGCGTAGTTGTTCACCGCGTAGTTGTTCACCGCGAAGTTGTTGGCGTCATCTATGTACAGAACTACACGTGCGGGCTGCGTGGGATCTACATAGTGACGCTCAGGCTTAGAAATCACCAAACGCCACGACCGCAATGGGCGAAAGAGTCCAGCTTCTATGGAGTCGTTCTGCGGTTTTTATACACCCAACTAAGCAGGCTACGGATGAAATTGCCGGCCACTTATCATTGGTGAAGCAGGAGAATGGCGAGGTCCTAATCTCGTGGGTCCCCGAGTCTCTTATCCGGCTATCAAAGCAGGACTACGAGAGCTACGTCGAGGTCGATTTAGACGACTCCGGGTCCACGGTTATGTCCACGCGCAAGGTTTACGTGAATGCGCCACCATCGCTGCAGCAACAGGCCCGCTCAACGCATGCGTTCTCCGTGCCATTGTCCGGCATCTACAGCCTGCAGGTCAGAGAGCCGTCGCTTGGGTGGTGGTACGGCAGTGTTTTGATCTTTCCGAAATCGCAACAGCCCGTGCCAGCCCTGTTTTTCCACGACGACGAGTCGGAGGCCGATAAAAAGCGGCGAGAGGCCATGCAGCAGCAGTCGGAGACGTGGGGCGGGCAAATGTTTTTGGACATTTTGACGCATTTCGCTAAAATCGTGCCGTCTACGCTCGAAAAGGGCGTGTACTTGGTGAATCCGGACGTGCGTGACAAGCTCGCGTTTGCAGCCCCCACGCGGCAAGCAGCCTCATCATCTTCGTCCGCGAACACCCAGCCAACGTGGGCGGACCTGAAATGGGGCCTGTTCGAGAAGCTCGCACAAGTCACGCGCGTCTCGCGGAAGGCGAGTCAAAAGGTGTTCGACCGCACGCCTGTTCCTGTGCGCCGCATGATGAGCATTCCCGAGGTCGAGCAGCTCGGCCAGGACTTCGACAGTGCCCGCCGGTTCCTGGCGACGTGGGCCGTGGACATTGCTGAGGACCAGCGCGACGTCGAGCGCGAGAATCGGCAACTTGTGTGGTCGGACTCCGTGCTCGAAGAAGACTTTTCGCTCGTGTCGAAGCAGCCCGCCGTGGAGAGGCGCAACCCCGTCACGCTCGACGAGTGGAAGTCGTTTTTCGACGAGTCCGACGGCCGGCTGCTCCTCACGGTTTCCGAAGTCAAAGACCGCGTGTTCCATGGCGGGCTCGAGCCTCCTGCGCGCGCCGAGGCGTGGCTGTTCTTGCTTGGCGTGTACCCCTGGGACACGAGCAAGGTCGAGCGTGCGTCGATTTTGGCCGAGAAGCGCAACGAGTACTACCGGCTGAAACGCCGGTGGTGGGAAGACGTTGACCGGCAACAAAACGACGACTTCTGGAAGGACCAGAAGAGCCGCATCGAGAAGGACGTGCTGCGAACAGACCGCCAGTTACCGATCTTCACGGCCTCCGAGATCCCGCACCCGGATCCGGAATCGCGGTTCGCGTCGAGTGGGGCGAACCCGCATCTCGAGCAGCTCAAGGACCTGCTTGTGACGTACAACGAGTACAACGAGAACCTCGGCTATGTCCAGGGCATGACGGACCTGCTGTCGCCGCTGTACGTCGTGCTGCAGGACGACGCGCTCGCGTTCTGGGCGTTTTGCGGGTTCATGAACCGCATGGAGCGCAACTTCATCCGGTCCCAGGAGGGCATGCGCGATCAGCTGCAAACGCTCGGGCACCTCACGCGGTTCATGCTGCCGGCACTGCACCGGCACCTCGCGAAGGCCGACAGCACGCACTTCTTCTTCTTTTTTCGCATGATCCTCGTATGGTACAAGCGCGAGTTCGAGTGGGATGACGTGCTGCGACTGTGGGAAGTGCTGTGGACGGACTACTACTCGTCGCAGTTCCACATTTTCGTGGCCCTGGCCGTGCTCGACCTGAACAAGGACATCATCATGAACCGGCTGCATTACTTTGACGAGATCCTCAAGTATATCAACGATCTCGGCATGACGCTCGACGTCGATATCGTGCTCACGCGTGCCGAGCAGCTGTTCACGCAGTTCCGCATTGCCGTGGACTTGGTCGACCGCCAGCAGCACGTCTCGCGCCGTCCGGCAAGCACGGGAGGAGATGCGAACGACGCCCAGCCCGAGGTCACCGACGACCTGCGCCAGCTTCTTAGCAAGAAGATTGTCGAGCAGCACGAAACGAAGCGGCCGCCTGGTGCTGGAGGTGGGTAAGCTGCTAAGCCAGTTAAACGGGCCACAACATATTTATTCATTCTTTTAAACATGCCGAATACGACCTACCTATTTATTGATATGCACGCATTCTCGTCTACCTACAAAAATGGCCAAACCGGATCACAACTGGTCACTAAACGGCGCCAAACAGACTCACGGGGAGTCAACCCGAGTCCAGCTAATGGCCCGCGGGCCGAGTGCCGCAGTTTGGTCTCAGGCACACAGGTCTAGGGTGAAGGCGGCGTGGCGACCATTGGCGCCCTTACCCGAAGCCTCTCTCTCCCATTAGGCGCCTCTCTCCCTCACTTCGAAGGTTTAGTGTGAGAATAGAGTCATTCTTTGGGCTGAGATCCCTTCCATTAGCACCGCCAATTGTGCCTTTATAGAAGCATGACAGAAAGCCCAGCATATTCTGGGGTCCCTGTGTGGCAGAACGATACAGAGGTCGACGAATGCCCGATTTGCAGCTCGACCTTCAATTTCTGGTTCCGGAAACACCATTGCCGGATGTGTGGCCGCGTTGTTTGTGGCAACTGCTCGCCCACGCAGGAAAAGTACCTCGCAACTTCCTACGTCGTGGCGCCTCCAAGCCAGCAGTTTCTGGAGAGCCCGCACATCCCTCATCGGACCTGCACTGAGTGTGCCGATGAACTGCGCATGATTCGGCACGCATTGAGCCAGTCACCCGGCCCGCGGCAAGGAGCAAATGCGAGCTCGGGCAGTCGTGGCTCAACAAACGCCACGGCCACGTCGTCAGAATCCATTCCTGAGTCGCGAGAGTTCATGGTCCAGAGCGTGATCCCTGGCGCTGATAATGACTATTTGGGACGGTGTCCCGTGTGTGACAAGCAACTTTTCAAGCTCCCGCCACAAATGCAGGAGCTTCATATAGACAATTGCTTGAAAACTTACAGCATGTCTCCGAACACGGCGAATGGCGGCCCGCAACGCAAACGCATGCTCATTTCGAAGATCCATCCGAAAGAGACGTCGACCCTGGGGGACTGCATGATCTGCTATGAGGACTTTGAGCCGGGCCAAAGTGTGGGCAGGCTCGAATGCCTTTGTGTATTCCACGAGAAGTGTATCTTTGACTGGTTCAGCCGCAAAGGTGTAGGCTCGTGCCCTTTGCATAACCAAGGCGAGTAGCCTTGTTCGCTCATTCATCTCGCATAAACCCCCCCCTACGGGATCTTAGCATAAGGAGTTGTGTGCTGTAGACGGAAGCATGCAAGCTGTATCAGGCGATCACCGCCAATGATGCGCTTTCTAATTACTTGTCTTATTTATATATTATAACGTTCTTTCACGATCCATGAATGATGTTGTGCAGTAGATTGCCGTGTGGCCCAATAATTGGCGGCTCCATTGATCTCATCCCTCTTGCATTGCACATAGGCGGGAATATTCTATATGATGGCAGGAATCGCAGAGCATAGTTGCTCTTTGTTCTACTTAAACAAATTTGAACAATTCCCATCATGAACAGTAACTCAATGCGGCTATATTCCTATTATTCAATGTCCTCTTCTTGTCACTAAACGGCATTGGCGTGCTCCAGCCTGGAGTGGGAGGACGAAATGAAAATGGCCTTACCCTACTTATGATTTTGTCGACCGACTAAATTATTTTCACTCACCATGCATCTCATGTACACTCTGAACCAGGACGGCAAGCGTGTCTATACGCTTGCCAAGCAGACTGAAACCGGCGAGATCACGAAGTCTGCGCACCCGGCCCGGTTCTCGCCCGACGACAAGTACTCGCGCCAGCGTGTTACGCTGAAGAAGCGTTACAACCTTCTCCCGACCCAGCAGGGCTCGCAGCAGTTCTAAACGCACGCTCGCCCCTTAATTTATTTATTTTTTGTAGCAAACAAACGATTTATTCATCCGCGTTTCGGGCTCGCGCCCGTTCGGGGCTGTAAACAGTGGCTTTTCTTGGCATGGCCCTCGATTTTCGTATTCTGCCGTAGGACGGACCCTTCCCCAAGTAGGAGGAGCCTCGAACTCCCTCCCTGCTAGGCTCGACAGACCTATCCTGCTAAACTGTGTAATATACCAAAGAGAAAGCCAGAAAAAAAACACAATGTCTCAAGACACACTCTCGGAACCTATTTATCCCTCCGAGAAGTTCGGATTGCCTCAAACCGACCACACAAAATGGAGGCTTGTGACGGACGAGTTTGGCAAGCAGAATTGGGTGTACGACGAACGCGGAGAAATCGAGCCAACAACGTTCACGCGGTACCAGATGCATAATGATTTCAAGGGCCCGCAATACTCGGAGAAGCCAAAGGATGCGCACGAGGCTGCAGAGCGCAGTTTCCGGTTTCTCGCGACTCTGCAAGACCCGAGCGGGATCTTCCCCTGCCAGTACGGCGGACCCATGTTCATGCTAATTGGCTACGTCGTCGCGAAATATTTCTGTGGCGTGCCGTTTTCGGACGCAGAGTCGAAGGAAATATGCCGGTACTTGGCGAACCGGGCCCACCCAGTTGATGGAGGCTGGGGCCTGCACACGTACGGCGACTCGACCGTTTACGGAACCTCGATCAACTATGTGATACTGCGGCTTTTGGGAATGCCCAAGGACCACCCCGTTGTTGCGAAGGCCCGTGCAAAGCTGCACCGCTTAGGCGGAGCTATTGGCAACCCAATGTGGGGCAAGGCGTACCTCGCACTTCTGAATTTGTATAAGTGGGAAGGCGTGAACCCGTCGCCTCCTGAGTTCTGGATGCTGCCGTACTCTTTGCCCTTCCACCCGGGTCGCTGGTGGGTGCATACACGAGCCATTTTCCTTCCGCTTGGGTACCTCAGCATGAATAGGGCGACGTGCGAGCTCACGCCGTTGCTCGAAGAGATCCGCGACGAGATTTACACGAAGCCGTTCGCTGAAATCGACTTCAGCCAACATCGTAACACCGTCAATGGTGTCGATCTTTACTACCCGCACTCAACAATCATGGATATAGCAAACTCGGTGCTCACATTCTATGAGAAGTACCTGAGACCAGACTGGCTGCGGCGAAAAGCCTCGGACCGCTGTGTGGAACTTGTCATGGCGGACCTGCACAATACAGACTGGCTTGCGATTGCGCCAGTCTCGAACGCGTTAAACGCTATAGTCGTCTACCTCGCGAAGGGCCGCGACTCGCCCGAGTTCCAGCGGTTTCTGTACAGGTGGCCCGACTTCCTTTACATGACGCCCGAAGGTATGATGATGTGCGGAACAAACGGCGTGCAGGTGTGGGACGTGGCCTTCGCGTTACAGTACTGCATCATGGCCGGACTTGCCGAGAACAAAGAGTTCCACGAGCCGTTAGCGCGCGGATATCGGTTCCTCGTGCGCTCGCAATTCGACACTGAGGCTGAGCCGGGCAGTTTCAGAGACAAGCGCGACGGCGGCTGGCCCTTCAGCACAAAAATTCAAGGGTTCACGGTCAGCGACTGCACGGCCGAGGCCATCAAGGCGATTATCATGGTCCAGAACGTGCCTGGGCTCGAGTTCTTGAAAAATGAGATTTCGCAAGAGCGGCTCCATGCCGGCATCGATACTTTGATGTCCATCCAGAACTTCGGGTCGTTCCACTACGGCTCATTCGCGTCCTACGAACGCATCAAGGGGCCTGAATACCTCGAAATGCTGAACCCGGCTGAAGTGTTCGGGAACATCATGATTGAATACCCTTACGTCGAGTGCACGGACTCGTCGATTTTGGGCCTGCACCACTTCACGATCCATGACGACTACCGCCAAGCTGAAATCGCACAGGCTATCGATGCTGCAATCAAGTACATTATTAGCTACCAGCGGAGCGATGGGTCCTGGTACGGATCTTGGGGCGTGTGCTTCACGTACGCAAGCATGTTTGCCATTGAAGCGCTGGCCACGCAAGACCACACGTACGAGAACAGTGACGTTGTGCGCCGCGCTTGTGATTTCCTCGTGTCGAAGCAGGAGCTCGACGGCGGCTGGGCAGAGGACTTCAGGTCGTGCGAGCTGTTTACTTATGTGCGCCACGAGCAGTCTGAGGTTGTGCAGACTGCATGGGCGTTGATTGCCCTGCTGCTTGCAAAGTACCCAGACGAATCGAAGCTCACTGCGGCTGCGAACTTCCTTATAAAGCAGCAGAACGCAGACGGGTCGTACACGGCCGGGCACGTCGAGGGCGTGTTTAACCACTCGTGCGCCATTGAGTACCCGAATTACAAGTTCTATTTCCCCATGAAGGCGCTGGGCATGTACCACAAGCGCGTGAACTAGGCGGCAGGTCAGGGCTTGCACTTCAGAAATCAAAATCATATGTTACATTCTAGAAAATGAATGAGATCATGTAATTACATACCGACCTCTCGTCGTTTTTAACTGAGCTTCCAAAGCTCAAAGCTGAGCGCCTGCCTGAGCACCTGCCTGAGCACCTGCCTGAGCGTTTGGCTACGCATTTCGCTGAGCGTTTGGCTGAGCCCTTGGGCTGTCCTGCTTCGTTACGAATTCCACAACGGCACGAACGCTTCGGCCAAGCTCGGCCACTGGTAAACCGGGCTGTTTAGACTTGCTAGCTTGTTGCGAAGTGTAGGGGAGGTGCACAAACACGGCCCTTGTTTTAGCCGACTTGTGCAGAGTACCGTAGAGCACATGGTTGCAGAGGTACTGGCCCGCAGACCACGACAAGTACGCGGGCACCTCGTGTTCCGAGTTAAGATAAGACACAAGCTTCGGTGCAGGGATGGTGGAAAACAGCGCGTCAGGCCCGTTTTCGTAGATTGTGTGTTCGCGGCGAACCACGCCGTTGTTATCCGGGAAGTTTGTGTCATCGAAATTGACGCCAATCATTTCTACAGATACTCGCGACCTTCCGCCAGCCTCCCCAAGCAAGACTACATCTGTGATGTCCGGATTCTCCTCGAGTATGTGCATAATCCCGTCAATGCTCTCGAAGTACACAACCGGGATTTGACGGACAATAATGCGCACACCGTTGACTTCATGTGGAAGCTGGCGAGCAGCCTCCCACGACGCGTTTATGGTTTGCTCACCAAATGGCGCGAATCCAGTCACCAATATAGCCCGGCTCGTCATCGTGTGCCTCAGAGCCCTTACCCGTTGGCAGATATCTCTTATCGCTCTGTGCACAGTAGAAAGCGGACACCAGACTAACCTTTCGGGCGGAGAGAGTAAGCATGGCCTGCATATTTCGCTCGTTACGATTCTTCTGTTTTTGCGAGCTTAAACAGTAGTGGACCAAATCCACTAGACGCTGGCGGACATGTAAAGCTGTGTAGACAGTCTTCCTGGCCATATAAACGCAAACACCTCTACTTGATGTCTACTAGTAGTTCTCTAATAAGAATTCGGGGCTATGGCCAAATCGGTAAGGCGCGTGACTACGAATCACGAGATTCCAGGTTCGAGCCCTGGTAGCCTCGTTTTTTTTTTGGTTTCTCAGACCCCGGGCCTCCACTATACGCCCGCTGCAACTTAAAAAAAACATCGCGCCATAATTCAGGGCGTCCTTACGTGCTCCGCTACGCATGCGTTAATAACACACTACCTCGGGTCTAAACTCGCACGCAAGGGCACACATGGCTCTATGCGGACCACGTAAAGAGTTGGAATCAGCAACCTTTTTTGTTCTTTTTTCAGCCGGATTTTGGCTCTTCGTGTTTTTCACCTGCGCCGGGCGCCGTATTTGACCGGCCCGAATTGTGCCTTCCTCGGCGCCCGAGGGCCGGCCGCTCGCCCGGGGCGTGTATGTGTGGGGTGGCATCACGTGGTCCACGGATATAAGTGAAGATGAGCGAATGCGGGCCTCTCGTTGACATTGGTTCCACACCAACCCGAAAAACAGTATGAGCAGCAAGCTGAAGATCCTTGTTCCTGTAAAGCGCGTAGTGGATGCTGCATTGAAGCCGCGTGTGAACTCCGCGAAGACCGGTGTCGACGTCCAGGGCCTGAAGTTTGCAATCAACCCCTTCTGCGACATCGCGTTGGAGGAGGCCGTGAGGCTGAAGGAGCGCCACAAGGAGCTTGTGGAGTCCGTGCACGTTGTTTCTGTGGGCCCCGTAAAGGCGCAGGACGTGTTGCGCACGGCCCTGGCGAAGGGTGCTGACACGTCAACGCTTGTTGAGAGCGAGCAGGATCTTGAGCCCCTCGCCGTTGCGAAGATCCTGGCCGAGATCGTCAAAAAGGACCAGTCGAACCTCGTTATTCTCGGAAAGCAGACCATAGATTCGGACTACAACCAAACGGGCCAGATGCTCGGTGCACTGCTTGGCTGGCCCCAAGCCACTTTTGCATCCAAGGTTGAGGTGAACAGCGACGGCAAGTCCATCGAAGTGAGCCGCGAGATCGATGGTGGCACGGCCACGGTCAAGGCGGACCTGCCCATGATCATCACGACGGACTTGCGCCTGAACCTGCCCCGCCTCGCCTCGCTCCCGAACATCATGAAGGCCAAAAAGAAGCCATTGGAGAAGCTGAAGGCTACGGACCTTGGCGTCGACATTGCGCCCCGACTCGAGGTCGTGCAGGTCGTGGAACCGCCCACGCGCCAGGCTGGTGAAAAGGTGCCGGACACGGACGCCTTCATCAAAGCTCTCAAGGACAAGGGCGTTTAAATCTTAGAGTAATATTCCAGCACACAGAGACCACGCTCTCTATATTTGAGGTGAGCCCTGTGTGCTATGATGTTGATGTAATGAACTAAATAAGTTCTTTGATGAACTGGTGTTGTGCTCCGAGGATGAGTGTTATTTTGTCAAGTGGTTTGGAAAAGGTTGCGACAGTAATGATATGAAGTGTGGATCTTTACCACATAGTTCTGCAGTTCGCATGTTTGAATTTCATGCAGATGGTTTTTCTGGTCATTTTTTTTTTAGATGTAATGAAGTATGTATATATATTCAGTTACATGACGGTCCGCGAGAGAACGTGCCTCTTTAGCAGACGGCTGGGCGAGGAGTAAGCATACCGTTTCTAGGAACCCCTTTTGCCCAAGGTATTTAGTCTGTTGTGGGCTTGCCAAGCACCTAATGCCTACAATTCGTTGTGAAGCCATTGGGGTGTTTGATGTCGCGATGTGTGTTGAGCGTAACACCTAGGCAGAGGCTGTGGCCGTTGCTCAGTGGGATCTACATTGGGGAAGTGAGTGGATGATAGAGAGTTGGAGGAGAATTGCTCGCTTTATATGTTGCTCGACGATTAACTCGTGAGTTGCATCAGCAACGCGTTCTGTAGTCATAGAGCTTATTTGCAATTACTGGGCTTATCTGCAGTTGCCAGGTGTATTTGAAGTTACGAGCTTATTCAAAGTTGCGACGGAGCTGAAACAACCGCAGGCTGGGTTTACTGCTAGAGCTGGTTTTAATTTGAAGCGTGCATAGTAGATCTCCGATTGTGCCGATCTTGGCTTGTCGGAAGCAATGAATCATGCGCACAGGTTGAACAGAACAGTTGCTACAATTCGAATCGGATGAAACCAGCTGATTATTCCAATTCGCCCTTGGTGTCAGCTTCGTAAGGGCTCTGTATTCATCTAGTTATGTGTTCAGACTTATATGTACCAGCCAGGGCGGATCAGCCTACTCTGAAAACCACCTTCCCCTAAACGCACTCGCTAAATGCCTGTATTGCTCGCATTGAATGTGATCTTGACTGCAATTGTTATTTGAAAGGCATTGAGCAGATACGAAGCTCGTTCATGCCGAAATGTGTAAGAGCACGATCCGTAACGGCCATCCTCGCCTCGCTTATTCTCCGCAAACCCGTACCACCACAAGTCTCCCCCACCACGAATAATGAGCGTTGTGGAGACGATTGTATCTACGGTAATTGACGGATTGCAGCGTACGCCGCGAGCTGTAATCGCAGTTTCTGGGCCTCAAGGCTCGGGGAAAACAACGGCGACGAAGAAGGCTGCAGAGCTACTCACTGAAAAGCACAATGTTGCTGTTGTGGCTATCTCACTCGACGACTTTTACAAGCCATACACAGAGCTGCAGCAGTTAGCCAGCCATGGCAACCCTTTGCTGAGGCACAGAGGACTTCCCGGAACGCATGACGTCCACTTGGCTCTCGAACTCATTCGCGATTTCAAGGCTGGACGTGGGAACCTCAAAGTGCCCGTGTACGACAAAAGTGCGCACAGCGGTGCCGGCGACAGGACCGGGTCCATTGAGATCCCAGACTCGACGCGCGCAATTCTTTTGGAGGGCTGGATGGTCGGGTTCAGGCCCATCGGGAAGGCACACGTCGAGCAGAAGGCCGAAGGAGTTGCCGAGCAACCATGGAGCGTGAAACCCACGGCCGCTCACCTCCTCGAAATTGACAGCAATTTGCAAAGCTATACATCGTTGTGGGACGATTGTGATGGATTCGTGCGTATAATCCCCGAAAAACTCGAGTATGTGTACCGATGGAGGCTCCAGCAGGAACACGAGATGCTCAGAGTAAAGGGGTCCGGTATGACAGACGACCAGGTGAAGCAATTCGTGGACCAGTACATGCCATGCTATTACTTGTACAATGAGACTTTGCCTAATACAGGCGTCACTCTTGGTCCGGAGCACAACCTTATCACATCATAAGCCTCCCCAATTGAGTATTTCTAGACCGGCCACTGCTTGCGAGGCCCGAATACGACCCACTATGCACACGCTCGCAACTGAAGGCATCCTCAAGATGGAATTTACCTTCGAGTGTGATTACTCGCCGGTATTATCGTTATGCCGTTATCTGCTCCGCGTGTTGTACGCTCACTTCTCGAGTGCTTTCTGTGCTGATAAACAATTACATAAAATGCATTAAGACTCTCTCCATACCCCAGTAATGTTCGAGAGCATTATCAAGGCGGAAGAGACTTGCTAAAAATGTGTTTTGGAGCACCCAGCCTCGTCGTGCCTTACCATCTTCGTGCTTGACGCAAAGTATGGTTTTGAATTTGACGGTGTTTTGGGACGCTTGCTGTAACATTCGGCGCGAATTGGCTTTCCCCGCAATTGCTACGCACTAATCAAAGCATTTATTCAGATTTGCCTGTGCGGGCTTTTTCCACATGGCTCATACGGCGACAGGGCTCGGGATACTCGTGGGGTGGGTTGTGGAAGGGACATACTCCACGATACGGCTCAACGGCTATTCTCCCCTAATAGCTCCCTTCCTAGGCTCATTATATAGGTCCTCTCTATAGAGCCTACGCGAGCAGTTGATAACGGCTACGCGCAGCGCGAAAAATAAAAACCTTATTCACGGATTTCTTGGGCCATGGCTCAAGATAACGAGGATAGGGAGTCCAGTGTCGACATAGAAAACGTGTCGCTATCGTCACTTTCTAGCGTCGATCTGGACGATCCAGACCATGAAGGAACACAAAGACGAGGCCACCGCCGCAGCCGGTCTGAGGAAATCGGCTTATTGGGACAGCCCTCGTCGCACTTGATAGGTATGGTGGATGAGTCGAAGAAGTCCACGATCCGCATGGCTTTCATGAACATGGCGAACTCCATCATCGGCGCTGGCGTCATTGGGCAGTCTTACGCCGTGAAACAGGCGGGTCTTGTGGGCGGAATTCTGCTTCTCGTTGGGCTGACGTTTGCAATAGACTGGACGATCCGGCTCATGGTCACGAATTCGAAACTCAGCGGAATGCGGACCTACCAAACGACGGTGAAGCATTGCTTTGGCAAGCCCGGTGCCATTGTTGTGAGCCTCGCACAGGGCGCATTCGCCTTTGGAGGCTCGCTTGCCTACTGTGTTATTATTGGGGACACCATGCCGCATGTTCTGCGTGCCCTCATTCCGAGCGCAAACTCGAACGCGTTTCTGCGGTTCGTGACGAGCCGCCCCGTGTCTATTGTTTTCTTTGTGCTGTGCATTTCCTACCCTTTGTCACTGCACCGCAACATTGCTGCGCTCGCAAAGGCCAGTGCCCTTGCGCTGATCAGCATGATCGTGATCACACTAACTGTAGTTATACGCGGCCCGGTTGTGCGGCCCGAGGGCGTGCATATGACCCTGCCCCTATGGACATTCAACTCAGGGATTTTCCAGGCCGTGTCCATTATCTCATTCGCATTTGTGTGTCACCACAACACACTTCTCATTTACGACTCGCTGAAGACCCCAACTCTTGGCCGGTTCGCCACAGTCGTGCACTGGAGCACGGGCGTGTCCATGGTATCCTGCACGATGCTTGGTGTTGGCGGGTTTTTGAGCTTTCAAGACCACACTCTGAGCAACATCCTCAATAACTTTCCTGGAAATGACATTATGGCCAACATTGCGCGGTTCTGCTTCGGCTTCAACATGGTCACTACTCTTCCCTTGGAGATCTTTGTTTGCAGAGAAGTTCTGCTCGAGTATTTCTTCCCGCACCAGGAACGCACGACAAGACTTCAACATGTGCTCACTACGAGCGGCCTCATCTTCGTGGCAATGGGCGTGTCTTTGCTAACCTGCGACTTGGGCGTGATTCTCGAACTAGTGGGGGCATCCTCGGCTTGCTCAATGGCTTACATTCTCCCGCCAATGTGTTTCCTCAAACTCTCAAACAAGCGGAACACGCATGTCCAGAAAATTTTGTGCTGGACCTGCATAGTGTTTGGTGTTGTTGTCATGATCATGTCGACGTTAATGACTCTGCTGAACCTTGGCAAGGGGGCGCACCAAAAATGCGGTGCGTGAGAATACTATAAACTGCTCTACGCTAAAGAAAAATAAAACTAGAACCCCACTTCGATAGCTAGCGCTCAACTTCATATATTGCGTCTACTGCTGTACTGCCATAGATTGAAGTTGGTTTTGTGGTTATCGTTCATGTGACTCGCACTCGCCGGCTCTGGAACCCCTACTAGCTTAGGACTCATAAGGACTATACGCGCGTAAACGCTTGATAGTCAAGTATTTACCCAGACGGACGACGTGCATGGCGTCGTCAGTTCTGAGCGAGTACCTAAACAGTAAGTATGAGGTCAGCTTCCTCTCCCTTTTTCTTTTTCACACATTCACAAAGGCCGGTCGATACTAACACTCCCTCCTCAGAAAAAGTCAGTGTCATCAGCACGGATGGCCGTCTCTATGTAGGCTATCTCGAAGGCTATGACCATTCTACGAACATCGTACTGCGAAACACCATTAAAAGAGACGTCACGTCACCCGATGTGCCCGATGAGTCTATGGGCTTGTTTGTGATCAGGGGAGACTGCGTCTCAGTTATTGGGCTTATAGACCCGAAACTGGACGCTCGCATGGATTGGGATCGCCTCCAGGGCGAGCCCCTGAAAAGGTTCAGATGATGGACCACTTAATTTATTAATGCACAGGTTTTCTTATCCGCTTGTTAATTGCTGTAACTATACTAGTCGTCTTCGTCGTCCACAGCCGTGCGCCGTCGTATGGCTGCTATGGACTGGCTCAATGCCTCGTCGTTTTCATCATCACTCGGTTCCAAGGCGAATGCTGTGCTGTGTGATCTTTTGCCGTGATCTGGGCTCGTCTCCCTTGTAGATGGGCTTGGGGTGTTGGGGCCCTCCACGGGCGACGCAGCCACTCTTGTGTCTTCTGGTGAGCTTGGAGTCGATGTCAAGTGGTCTCTGTACGCTTTTTTATGGCTAGTTTTCGTGGAGCTCTTGGCGGCCGACGGAGCCCTTGGCACAGCATTAAGCGTGGGATCCTCCTCGTGGTTCTCTCCATCGCTGTCGTCGTCGTATCTCGATGCCTCGCCCTCAACCGCAATGTAGTCCATGGCCACTTTACCATCGTCGAACGGCACAACCTCGTTTTGGTACTTGGCCATCCACTGCACTTGGTCGATGAGTGCCAGCTCGTCGATGGTGGCCGGAATGATGAGCTGCCCAGCATTCATATCTATGACAACGCCGAGCGTACGCAAGAGTAAGCGAAGCAGTGCATCGTTATGCACGGCCTTGATTTTGTCCTTCTCAGCAGTAAAAAGGCGCTGGGGTTTATTCTGGTCTATTCCTTCACGGCTGCCGACGTACTCGGTCAGAGTCTGCTCGATCCACTTCACATACGCATCTTTGCCAATATCGATCAGGGCAGCAACGATTATGGCCATCTGGCGCTCGGAAGAAAGCTCTCGCTTGGCCCTGTTCGTGAGTGTGAACTCATACTTTGGGGGTTTATATCGCGTCTTCTCCTGGCCGCCATGATCGTAGTAAAAAGCATCCGCCGGCGTCATATTTTCGTTGATTTGGATGTGTAGCGAGGGCATTTTCTCTGCCGTCGCCACAAACTTCTGCACGTAATATTTTAGGAACTGGTCCGCAACCTTTCGCGAAGTGGAGTCCTGGGGCAAGCCACGGTGGCCAATAAGCGCGAGAAGCAGTCTCATCAGCGACATACGATAGAAAAGCGCTCGTGCATGCGTTTTGGCAAACGTGCGCCGCAAGAAAGAAAATACTTGGAGAACCACCTCCTCGCTTGTATCGCGGTAGCTCGATAGCACTCGCTCGTAAGCTGATATCGTGGGCTCGTTCACATACTTGAGCACGAATTTCTCAAATGAGAACTTGCGCTCATTCGTGACTCGTATCGACTCGCGGTGGTGCTGTTCGTCCATGGTGCCCTCTTCATCGTCGTTTATGTCTTCCTGTTCGACGCCGTCGCCATTGGCGCTGGCGTTTTGGCGCTTTCGGGCTCTTATTTTCCTCTGCTTCATTTTCACAAACATATGCGTGTGCTGCTTTGAGTACTCATCGAGCATTTTCAGAAGAATATGGGTTAGTGCGATGGTTTCGCAAGCGTAGGCCAACGACCGCCGATGAGACGTCCGCGGAAGCGAGGCCAACAGCGTGAGCCAGCTTTCTTCATAGAATATACGGGACTTCATGCCCTCAGCAATATCCCTAAGCTCCTCGCTCGTGCTGTTGTAGCTCATGTCTCGCACGGTAATAAGCATTTGACGGAAGCATGCCATGGCCGCGTGCACGAGGTCCGTGCTTCGGAAGTCTCCCGGTTCAAGCCCGCGGCGCAGAAGCGTGAGCATAATCGTGAATGAAACCTTGCTCAGGCTTCCGCCAACGAGCTCGTAGTCCATTGCACGGTTACTCGCAGCAGCTCTCGACCGCTCGGCGTCAATGAACCAGCTAGCCATGTAGCAGTAGTGGACCATAACGCCTACTGAATTGATGCGCGGCTCCTGTTGACGCTCAATAAGCTTGCGCAGCTTTACAAACAAAGGGTTGAAGCTTGTGTCGAGAAATTCGTTGACAAAGTTGCGAAGAGTTTCAAGAGCAGCGGCATCACCATTGATCGCCGCCGTCGATGGCATATAGCTCGACTTCTCGCGCTCATCCAAAGCACCTCGCAGCACCGGCTTGTGCCACTTCTTCGTCGCATCAAGCGTGTCCAGCGTTGTTTCTAAGCCGCCAGCTACGCCGCGTTGCCCACTAAGCGAGACTTGGTTGCCGTGGCCCTCGTTCATGGCGATCATTGTGCCAAAACGTGAGTGCCGCGTCGGCTTAAAAACCCCGCGGTTCATCTCTGCTTCCGTGTCGAGCATTTGCTTCAAGTTTTGGTGCATCGGGTCCGCCACGGCCTCGTCTCTTGGTCGCATGCCGTTCATTCTTGAAATGTCGACGCCGCGCAGGGTCAAGTACAGGCATTCAAGCACAAGCGTATCCTGCGCATCGAATTGCGCGTTAAAAGTGCTGCCCATTCCAGCGCCAAGAATCACAAACAGCTCCAGCACTTTTTGCTTCGCAAACTCGTGCACGGTCGTGGCACGGTCCTCCTCGTCGCCGGTATCGATCTGGAGCAGGTTGCGATAAAACGAACACACAAGCATGAGGATGCCCTCGTCTCGGGGCTCGCGATCCTTGTGGGGGACACGCAGGGCCGAACTCGCGGCTAAACGCATAATAGCACGCAACACGCCATGAGAGCGGTGCTGAAGAATGGACCGTTTGTACTTCGTTTGGCACTTCTTGAGGAACATTGTCTGGCTGAAATGGAGAGCATGCGCCTCCTTGTTGACTATATCGTGCGGCCAGGTCAGCGGAACTAGCAGTTCTAGGCAGGCCAGCGCAATTCGGTCAACATAAGGGTCCTTTCTTTTCCGCAAGGAAGTTTCCCACGTCCCCAAAATTTCCGGAAGGTCAAACGCCACAAGTGTAGTGTTCGCAATCGCACAGGCGACCTCCAAACGGTCGTACTTAGCATCGTAATTTTGGAGCCACTTGCGCAAGTCGCGCAGGCATGCCAGGGCTTCATCGCCGAGCCTGTACTCTCTAGTTTCCGGATCCGGGCCGCCCAATGCAGACACGAGATTCGAAATGCTCGCTTGGACCTCGGGATCCACGGCCCCTGCCTGGTCCATGCTCGGTAGTACTCTTTGGTTTGTATGTTTTTTGGGTGTGTATACTAGTAGCACGCGCGACGCGATCTTCTATAGAGTGATTAAGGGTAGGGTTCGATTTTTCCAGTAGATGGCACTTACAGCCAGGGTGCTATACAGCAGGGTGCTTGTTAGACATTTTACGGACTTGCAAGTGAATGCTTGAATGCATCTAGGAGAATGAATGGCACTAGTGGGGAAATTCGCTGCCTATTTCGCCATCAGGTTCCAGCCCAAGTCTCTTCATGTTGATCGCAATGTCAAACAGGTAGTCCAAGGCCTCGTGTATCACCTTGGCTTTCCATACATTCATCCCCCATGTAAATACGCCATGTCTCCGCACAAGTACGGCAGGGGCGCCTGGGTTATCCTGTAGAGTTTTAATAAGAGTATCCTCGAGCTCCTCCTCGTGTGCACGGTTCTCTATGATGGGGATTTCAAGCGTATCAAAGAAACTGAGGTTCCCAGGAGCCGTGCCCTTCGGAATCGCCTTAATGTTCTCGATATTAGCGATTCTGAAGTGCGTCTTGAAAAGCAACGTCACAAGCACCGAGTTCGTAGAGTGGGTATGGATGCAGGCGCCCGCCCCAACGTGAGTATGCAACGCCTTGAAGAGAGGGACACATGCTGAAGGTTTGTAGATCTGCGCGTCAGTTTTCACAAAAGACTGTGTTTCCTCATCGAAGATGGTGATGTCTTGTGGCCGCATGCGTTCTTTCTGAACACCGCTCGGAGAGATGAAGATTTTCGTGCCCTCTTTGATGCTCAGGCCCCCAGCGGTTCCAGGCATCCAGCCCTGATCGTAGAAGAGCTTGCCGAGTTCGGCAATGACCTTTGCCGGATCTGTTTCGTCTGGGATGTACACGGCGTTCACGTCCGACCCCATGGAACCGAGCTGAATGTAATGCACACAGTTGACCTTACCTCAGTACTCACGAATAACGTGAGTCTCACAAGAATGTGACTCGCGACCCACTATAGAAGTTAGACATAAACAATATTAGAAAATGGGTTTCTCGCCACCAATGTGCATGTTGCACATCAATGAAGACGGTGGTGAGTAAACTTGAATAAATATGTCTATACAGGTCGTGTGCGTGTGTATGGACCGCGTGTCCGTGTATACTGCTTGTATACTGCTTGTATACTGCTTGTATACTGCTTGTATACTGCTTGTATACTGCTTGAATTGAGCACCAAAGTGGCATTACACTCTATAGCATTGTTGTGCAAATCGCCTGAAACACTCTTCAAGGGCTTGAGGTGCCTCTCCCTGGGGTAACTATGCTGAATAAAGGAATTAATTACGAGCGCACCTTGAAACTCGATGCTTCAGAGCTTGCTGTACTTGTAGAAGCCTTCGCCAGACTTCCTACCCAGCCTCCCCTGCTGCACAAGCTCGTCAACAAGCTTACTCGGCTTATATTTCGGGTCCCGGCCAGAGCCCTCATATATCGTGTAGGCCACAGACCGCATGGTGTCGAGACCGACGAGATCCAGCAGCTTGAACGGTCCCATTGGATGGCCTGCAGCAGATTCAATAATCGAGTCAATGTCTTCCGGGGTCCCTGCACCGCTTTCGACAAGCGAAAGTGCCTCGAGCATCGACGTGTTGAGAATGCGGTTCACGAGGAAGCCCGCAATGTCCTTACGGCACACGCTCACAGACTTGTCCATGGCCCTCCCGAGCTCGATCGTGCGGTCCAATGTCTGCTGAGCTGTGTACTTCGTCGCAATGATCTCTAGTCCGGCCATGTGCGGAACGGGGTTGAAGAAGTGCATGCCAACTATGCGGTCGCGGTGACGTTCTGCCACAGCCTCGGCAATTTGCGTGACTGGTAAGCTCGACGTGTTTGTAGCGAGCACCGTCGATGGGTCCGTGAGCTCGCACAATGTCGTGAAAATCGCAGTTTTCAGCTGCAGGTTCTCAGGGACAGCTTCAATGACAAACTCTACGTGTTCAGCAACGAGAGCCTCTTTTAGAGACTCGTGCGTCGTGATCCGCGCAAGCACGGCCGTCTTATTGTAGTCGTTCCGCTCTGCATGCTTTCCAACGTACGCAATGGCCGTCTCAAGGGACGCGGGGGCAGGGTCCACGAGCACGACGCGCTGCTCAGCAACGGCTGCAGCCACATAAGCAATGCCGCGGCCCATTAGGCCTGATCCAATCACGAGGATAGTCATGAATGTCGTGGAGCGGATAAGCAACGCTTTCTATTCCTCTCGTTTACTGAATACGCCAACCCCAGGTCCTGCCGTTACCGATCTCCAACCCTTAGGTTACCCCTCAATCAATGCGCCGTCACCATATCTCGCGCGTGACCCTGACTTCTCCCCCGCTCAACCGTCAATTCGCTCACGCGAAGTCAGGTCCCAACGTGTGGGCTTGTGCGTGTGTGTGCTCGTCCGCCTCTTACTGTCAGCTGACCATGTGTCTGTGTACTCCCAAAGCTCCCATCCGCATACGCCAGGCGCACCCGGGTTCCGCACTTAAACCCTTGCCCGTGGCCTGGAAGCGTCCCGATGGCACGGTTCTGCCAGGGTACGCCTGGATCAGGTGACCCTTATTGTTGTATGGGTCCTTCTACTTTGGGTTAGTACTGCCGCACAAGGTTGCATGCAAAATTTTTGCGAGATGGCCCGCCAGACGCACGATCTGCCTTGAAGCAATTGCCATGGTAATCTGCACGCACGCAACGAATTGCACAAATCCCGGACCGCATGCGAGAATTTCCGAGGCCGTCTCTGCGCCACTCCCACCCGGGATCTGTGGCTGCTGTCGCTAAGCAATAACGATTCATTTCTCTCGTTTAACATTTGCAGGCCTTTCCCGTACGTCATGCATAGACAGGACCTCCTGCCCGCAGGCAGAGCTTAGATGTTAGGGTAAATCACCGTTGGCCGCCGCCCATGTGGCGACCCGTTCTTCATACAGTTTGAGTTAGTGGGACAGTCGATCGAAAGAGATGGCCAATGTAAATCATTAGCCGACTAAATAGGTCAGAAGGCAAGGGTGCCGGATGCTTCCGGCGCTCTGCGGTAGCGATTGCGTTGCTTCCCATCTCCGCCGGGACCCCGCAATGCGTCGGCCCGCAGCTAGCAAACGCAACGTTTTTTTTGCCCGGTTGCTTTATTCATCACCGCCTGCAAAGACCGGCACCCTTACCCTTTGTCCGACTAATGAACGCTTGCATTGGGAGGGTTAAAAAAGGTTCTCAGAGGGGCCGGCTCGAGCCGGCTCGGTGTGCTGCTACAGGCGCGGGCGGTGGACGGGGCGCTTGGACTGTTGACAGTACACTGTATAAGTCGTCTCTCGGGCGCCATACGGACCGCAAGACCCGTGTTGTCGGGGCTCCGGGACCTTGAGGCCTTACCCTCAGGGCAGTGGGCCATGCGGAGACAGCTACCCTGCATCTCGATCGTTGCCCAGGTCTCGCCCTGCTCTCTCTCATCGGGATCTCCAAGGGTTTGTTGCGCAAAAGTATATAAGGTCAACGCCCGGATGCGGGCACGGTTTACAACGTCCCGCTTCTTAGACTTCACAGTTGCAAAAAAAAATGGTCTCCACGCTGGGAATAGTCAACGCAAGCCTTCGTGCTGTCCTCTTCGTATTCACCGTCATTTCTCTTGGTATTGAGGGCCACCTTCGTGCCAGCAGATACCACACCGCTCGTGTGAACCTCGGTGTCGCCTCGTCCGTCATTGGTCTGGTGTTCTCCGTGTTCGTTCCATGGGGCCTGCTGTTCGTCGAGTCTGCCTCCATCTTCTACCTCACGTTCGGCCTCGACTTCATCAGCTTTGCTCTTTACCTGTCTGCATCGGCATCGCTCACGCAGCAGCGCCACATCTGCCACCAGCCGAGCCACGGCAAGTGCGGTGAGTACCGCGCTGGCATCGCCTTCCTGTACATGGACTGGATCATCCTGCTCTTTGTTATGGTCCTCGAGCTCTACCAGGCGTTCTCCGAGAGCCGCATTGGTGGCGGTGGTGGCTACGGCCGTCGCGGTGGCTACTACGGCAACCGCCCGCAGACCGGCCTCCCCACGGGCGCTGCTGCTGCCCCCGTCACTCCGGTGTCCGCTCCGGCTAAGGAGCAGCCCGGTGGCTACGCTGATACCACCGCCCAGGTCTAATCATACCCGGATCCTTAACGTACTAATACCAATGTCTAATTGTATAAACTTTAATCTTTCCACGTAAAGGACACCCCTGCGTCTGATATGGCTGCTTCATCGCCTATTTTCTCAGCCTGTCTTCATGGCCTTGTGTCCCCCGCCTCGAATTTATGAGTCCGTAATTCGCGCGGCACAAATCGATCGCCTTTGTTTGCGCCGCACCCTGGACCCAGATCGATGCGTCTTGGAGAGTCTGCGTCTCTAAAGGGAATGCTACTTGCGTCCGGCCGAAAACCCTGCGCCAAATGCGTCGTAACTCTCGTAAGCATCATTGACCACTGCGGATGCTTGCTGACCGTTCATAACATGACGCCCCTGGATCGCGGTACTTGGAGCACCTAATAGAGCTAACGACAAGCAGTAGCGGGGTGGCCCATCCGGGGCCGCCGGTTACAGCATGCCCTCATAGCTCAATGGTAGAGCGCAACACTCGTAATGTTGAGGTTGTCAGTTCGATTCTGACTGTGGGCAAATTTTTTGGTTTTTTTTTGTGGGTGTAAGTAGAAGTGGAGGCAGGAAGGCGACCCACTACTACGTCTGACCCTCTAAGGCAATTACTTTTTCGCTAGTTGCGCTGTCGTAGTATACGTGTGGCTCTGTTGACCGCGCATTGCAAGCTCGTGTGCTCACCTTACTTTAAGCGTCTTGTTCGCTGTTGAAGCATTGTGTACACATTTGTCGATCCGTGTCAGGCTCCTCTTGTATTCGCTTAGCAATAGCCTGGCTTGTATTTCTATCTGTGCTCTTTTGTTGTCTTTTCTTTGTTTCCGTCCTGTTTTGTCCGTGTCCTCGTACTAGACAGGATCTTCGTGGTCTGCTCACCCATACACATCCTATTTGGCTCGCGCAAAGTATGCCGGCACCGTTCCGAATCACAGGAACCGCACGGTTCCATAAATCAAGAAAGAAACCGCAAATGCCACTGCTGCCTGGAGATGCTGGGATTTTAAAGGAAATCGAGAAGAAACGAGCCGAGGCTCTGGAAAGCCGATCCGTGGACGGGCCCCTCGAGTACATTGGTCCCCTGCGCGACTTCACGCCCTTTGACGCCCCAACCAAATCTGGGGTAACGAAAAAGACGCAAGAAATGGATGTAGGGCTCGTTGTACGCAGCCT
This sequence comes from Starmerella floricola, assembly GCA_030579735.1. Taxonomy (NCBI): domain Eukaryota; kingdom Fungi; phylum Ascomycota; class Dipodascomycetes; order Dipodascales; family Trichomonascaceae; genus Starmerella; species Starmerella floricola. The sequence continues at coordinate 788,912 of JAKTRP010000004.1, read as the reverse complement.
ACTACTGCATATGTGGAGCGAGTTCCCCACGAACGACAAGGGCTCGTTCACCATTGGTCCAAGAACCGTAGCCGAGACGGCCGAGTTCCGTGCCTCGGTCCCGGCGGCAGTCACGCTGAGCCAGATCTACGGCGTGTTTCCGAGCCGGACTACTCAGGTCGACCGTGCAATTGGCGATGCGTGTCGTGCGGGCACGACACGCATTGTGCCGATCAACGCGCACGATGGCTCGCTGGACCTCATCATTGAGAGCAGCGAGTTTCACAGTCTTGTGGATCCCATAAACCCCCACTTCAGCGAGTTCTGCCGAGCGAGACCCGACAGGACGTGGTTCGATGCCGTGGATTTGCGCAATGCTGGCGTCGATATCCAAACAACCGTGAGCCAGGGCTTCCTTGTTGTCGACCCGGGCCGGCCGGGCGTCCACAGTCTCGCGATCCCGAACCAGGGCCGGCTCCTCAAGCTCGTGCGCCAATGCCGGGCCTGGCTTCTCAAAACCATGACACAGGCGAACCGCAAGTTCAAAGAGCTTCCTGAGTCGCAGATCCAGGATAAACTCGAGACGACGAAGCGCTACTGGACACAGTTCCGCGGCGTGCGGCTCGAATGGATCCTTTACGACGCAATTGGAAGCGGATACGTAGACGGGTTCTCCACTCCCGTGGGCCGAGGCTGGAAGGTTTTGAGAACGTAGCGCGTCAAACCAGCATTTGCAAAAGGAAAAAATACGACGAAAAGCTTCGTGACTACGCTGGTTCGCTTCCCCTGTACATAAAACCTACTGACACATTTACATTCACGTAGCCAAACGCCGGGCGGTCAAAGTGGGCCTAAAAAAACAAGCCTTTACAGATTATTTTTGTGCATAATGGTATGTACTGTTCTTGTTCTTGCTAGAGCCGACTCTCGCGTACAGGAGACAAAGGCAGCTCGCTAAGCGACGAGACTGAACCTTATTTGCATTAACGGCTCCGCACACACTAAGCGCACATACTAAGCCACGCGCTCAGCTGCGGCGAGTCATCTTCTGCTTCTGCTTGCGGGCCTGCTTCTCCTGCTCCTTCTTCTGGAGCCTGCGCTGCTCCTTTTCGCTGAGGTTGCGCTCGCGGCGGGCCGCCTCACGGCGTTCCTCAGCCTTCTTGGCCTCGACCTCCTCCTTCTTCAGAGCCTCCTCGGCCTTCTTGATGCGAGCAAGCTCTTTGTCACGCGTGGACTTGATCTTCTTCGCAGTGGACGCGCGGTACGCGGGCTTCGCGACGAGCGTGTCGACAAGATCGAGCGAGGCAGCAACGATCTGGCGTGCAGCCTCGTACTCGGCCGGCGTCGACGGGTAGTTCAGCGTGAGCACAACCTTGCGGAAGCTGCTGATCTCCTGCTCGGTCTTCGGTGCCTTCGGCGGCACGTCGCTGAACGCAAGGAGCCGGAAAATCTTGTCGGCGCCTTCGAGAGCGAGCGCACTTTTCAGGTCCGGCGTGAACAGGAGCCCAACTTGGTCGGCGTGCTCGTGCAGAAAGATGTAGGTCGGCGACGGAAGCTCGCTCGAGTCGACGGCCGTGGCCTGCTTGAGGAAGTAGTAGTCGTCCTGGACCTGCACGAGGCTCTCCTTGTTCGCAATGGCGAAGATGCCGGCCTCGAAGGCCTTCGGGTCCTGCGGCGTGAGCGTGATCTCGATGTGGTCAGGCAACCCGTCGGGGCTCGCGAGCGACGGCACGACAAAGCCGAGCGTGTAGTTCATGATGTTTTGGCGGTCGACGAGCCTGAACCGCGCGAGGAAGCTCTCGATATTAATGCGGCCGCTCGCGTACGTCGAGTAGCGCGTGTCGCTGTCCTTCACAATGAGCTCACGGCGAGACGCCCCGACGTAGCCGAACTGCTCGTCGAGCACGGGCTTCACGGCCGCGTAGAACCCATCAACCTTGCGCTTGTTGATGTTGCGGCCCACGAAGTACCACCCAAGGAACACGGCGAACGTCAGAAGCACCCAGACCTCCGTCGTCCAGTCGTACACCTTGACCCGCTCCATGAACGTGAGATCGGCCCACGTAGGCCCGCCCTCGGTCGCCGCCGGGATACCTCCCGACCGCCAGCGGCCAAGCGTGGCCAGCAGGCCCATGAGCTTGCTCTCCTCTTGCGCAGCAACAACCGATGGAAGCGCCCAGATACCAATCATGATGGGGAAATGATCAGTCAGCGCGAATGTGGAGATAGTGTGGTCAACGTGCAGGTCGCGCTAACCAAGAACGCAAATAGGCCTGGAGCTGTGCTTTTATTGAGAACGCGATTTTAGTATTGAGTGTACTGTAAAATCTGTTCGGATCTGTTCGGGACTTACTCACGTATACTAGCTAGTGCGCGGGAGCAGTGTGTTATGGCTACTAAGTGCCTGTGTTCCAATATAATTGCACATAGAATATGGATACAGATATGTATAGAGATGTATATATGTATAGACATGTTTAAACATGTATAAATATGTACAAACATCTATCTGTGCATATACATACACATCTTTACGTATGTGCACAGCGGGGTGGATCATCACATGATGGTGAAATTTCACTCACCTTCATGCTTGCCCGTGCGCTGCATGGCCTGAGGAGCCCATGGAAGTACCCCGGGCGCTTAAAAGCGCGTGCTTTTAGCCACGTTCGCATGGCATCAACAATCAAACAGAGCGGCGACGTGCACGAGGATCTGCAGGCCAGAATCGATGCAATTCCCGCTGAGCGGTACCGCAGCTTCTGCATTGTGGCCCACATTGACCACGGCAAGAGCACGCTCAGCGACCGCCTGCTCGAATTGACGGGCGTCATTGACAAAAACGACACAAACAAACAGGTTTTGGACCGCCTCGACGTCGAGCGCGAGCGCGGGATCACCGTGAAGGCCCAGACCGTGACAATGATCTACAAACACACGGACAACAAGGATTACTTACTGAACCTTGTCGACACGCCGGGCCACGTCGACTTCCGCCACGAGGTCTCGCGGTCGTACGCGTCATGCAGCGGTGCTCTGCTGCTCGTCGACGCGAGCCAAGGCATCCAGGCCCAGACCGTGGCGAACTTCCAGCTCGCCGCCGACCTCGAGCTCACGATGGTGCCGGTCATCAACAAAATCGACTTGCCGCACGCCGACCCTGCGCGTGTTACTGAAGAAATTCTCGACATGTTCGAGCTCGAGGACCCGCTCGAGATCTCGGCGAAGTCCGGGCGGAACGTCGCCGAAGTGCTCCCGGCGATTGTCGAGCGTATTCCACCGCCGAAGGTCGCAAACAGCACGGCCCCGCTGCGGTGTCTGCTCGTGGACTCGTGGTTCGACACGTACTTGGGCGTCGTCATGCTTGTTTACGTTGCTGACGGCCGTATAACGCGTGGCACGCGCATTGTGTCCGCCCACACTTCGCTGAAGTACGAGGTCAAGGAGGTCGGCATCATGCATCCGGACCGGCACCCTATGAAACACCTTGTTGCCGGCCAGCTCGGGTACATTGTCACGGGCATGAAGCGCAGCTCCGAGGCGCACATCGGAGACACGTACATGCGCAGCGATAAACCGCCCGTGCCCCCGCTACCGGGGTTCGAGGAGGCGAAACCCATGGTGTTTGTAGGCGCGTACCCCGGCGAGGGCACGCAGTTCGACCGTTTGGAAGAGAGCATGGAGCAGCTGACGCTGAACGACCGGTCCGTGGTCGTTGAGCGCGAAAGCTCGAACGCCCTTGGCCAGGGCTGGCGCCTGGGCTTTCTCGGCACGCTGCACGCGTCCGTTTTCCAGGAACGCCTGCAGCGCGAGCACGGCGGGAACCTCATTTTCACGGCGCCGACCGTGCCGTACCGGATTGTGGACCGCAAAACCGGCGAAGAAACGGAGATTACGAACCCGGACGAGTTCCCGCAATACACTGCCGGTCTCGAGATGCAGGAGCCGTACGTCGAGGCGACGATCAACTGCCCGCCGGACTACGTCGGCCCCGTTGTCCAGCTGTGCGTCGCGAACCGCGGGCAGCAAACCGATATCGAGTACCTCTCCAATGGCCAGGTCACGTCGAAGTTCATGCTCCCCCTCGCCGAGCTTGTTGACGACTTTTTCGGCAAGCTCAAGGGCGTCACTAGAGGGTATGCGTCGCTCGACTACGAGGACGCAGGATACCAGGCCTCGCAAATCGTGAAGCTCGAGCTGCTCGTCAACGGCGAGGGCGTCGACTCGCTAGCCCGCGTCATGCACGTATCGCAGGCCGATGTGCGTGCTCGCGACTGGGTCAAGAAGTTTCGGCAGTACCTGAGGTACCAGCTGTTCGAGGTCATCATACAGGCCCGCTGCGGGAAAAAAATTCTGGCTCGCGAGACCATCAAGGCGAAGCGCAAGGACGTGCTTGCGCGCTTGCACGCCTCTGATATCAGTCGCCGGAAGAAACTGCTTGCCAAACAGAAAGAGGGCAAGAAAAACATGCAGAGCGTGGGCCGTGTCGCGATCCCGCAGGAGGCCTACCAGGGGTTCCTTTCGAAGGACTAATGTATATAGTTACGCACGCGAGAGAGAAGTTGTACACCATCAGGTCGAGCTGCTCGTCGAGCGAGACGCTTTGCCAAACTCGTACAAATCCAGCGCCCTGCGAGCGCTCGAGCCTTGCGAGACCCAGCGCAATTGTAAGATAAATTATTAAATACAGTGTAGATGCTCAGTCCGTCTTCTTCTTCTTTGCTGGCTCGTCCTCGCCCGGGCCGAGTACCGTTTTTAGGTACTCCTCGAAGTCAGCGTCCGTGCCGTGCTCAACAATGCTTGCCAGCCGTGCCCTTTGCTCTTCGGTCACTTGCGGTGCCGAGTCCTCGGCCTCGCTGGGGGCCTGCATCGTGAGCCTGACGTTTTCCGGCAACGCAGCGCCCTCGAACCCGGCCTCCGACCGGAAGTAGGCTATGAGTTCTGGGAAGTCGTCGTCCTCCTCGGCCTTTTGCAGGGGCGTAAGGCCCTCGTTGTTCTTTGCCTCGAGATCCGCCCCGAGACTCACGAGCCACTTCGCGGCCGAGACCTGCTCGCACGCATGAAGAGGAGTGTCTCCGTCATTGTCTCTAACGTTCACGTCGCCGCCCTTCTCAACGAGCAGTTTCAGGAGGTCAAGGTGCCCGTACTCTGCCGCAGCGTGCATTGGCGTGTACCCGTTCTCATCCTTCGAGTTCGGCGTGAACTTGGACCCGGCCAAGAACGACTCGACCTTGTCCACGTTGTTGTCCGCTGCAGCAATCCAAATGTTCATTTCTGGCTGCCTACAAACCGTTCACGAACACTTCTTCACAACCACGAGATGGCAGCCGCCCCAAAACCAGCCAGGGCCTTAGTCACCGAGCGGGCCACAAACTCGACTGCGTTCACAGCGTTCGGTACTTCGAGCACGCGAATACACCGGTTTTGTACTTGTGCGTTTTGCCGCAAATTTTGGTCAGGCTCTGCTCTTCTGCATTTGTGACCTCTTTCTCCGTTGACTTGCTTCGTTGACTTGCTTTGTTGACTTGCTTTGTTGACTTCGCTCGTCGACTTCTCTCCTCGACGTTTCATTTCCTTCTTGAAGTCGTGCTACGTACACTAGACTTTTCATGCTCGAATTCCTGAAAAGCAAGCTTTGGAAACAAGAGGGCCTCGAGGCTGTGGCTCACGAGGACAAACAGGCGGCCGCCGAGGACAAACGGGTGACTCGCGAGGACAAACGTGTGGCCAAGGCCGACGCCGATGCGTGCCGGCAGTGCAACGAATACAAAGACTGGCTGCTGAGGTACTCGCCGAGCGTGCGATTCATGCAGGAGCAAGTGCAGCGCATTGGCGGGAATATTAACTCTACGAACATAGTATGTGGGAAGTGCGACGAGATGAAGAGCGGCGGCTTCCACCCGGAGCTCGGCATTCTGCTGTGCCAAAACAAGGTCTACTCGCGCTCGCACGCCGAGGACACGCTGACGCACGAGCTTGTGCATGCGTACGACCACTGTCGGTTCGACGTCGATTGGGCCGATCTGAGGCACCACGCGTGCTCAGAAGTGCGTGCTTCGAGCCTGAGCGGTGAGTGCCGCATGATGAACGAGTTTCTGAAGCACGGCCACATCCAGTTCGGTCGCGGGCACCAGGACTGCGTGCGGCGGCGGGCCACGCTCAGCGTCATGGGCAACCCGAACTGTCCGAACCGCGAGGCGGCCGAGACCGTCGTGGACCAAATTTTCGAGCACTGTTTCAACGACACGCGGCCGTTCGACGAGATCTACAGGTAGTTCGGTCCCTAGATCGTTCGCGAAAACGTCTGTGGCCCTCGTGTCTTCATCGATCTGCTTTGTCGTGTCCTCGACAGTCTCCATAGTGACATTCGTGTCGTTCGTACCTACCTAGAACGTGAGGTAGAGCGAGCATAAAATCGACGGGCCGAGCGCAATGCCGAACCAGAACATGACGAGCCCGAGCGTTGGCCGCTGCTTGAAGAAGCGCAGGCCCGACAGGAACTGCATGGGCAGCTGCGTGAGCTGCATGAGCAGGAGGTACCCGCGGATGCGCCCGAAGATGACGTACATCGCGAGCTCGTGCACGAGCGACGAGAAGAAAAATGTGAAAAATAGGGCCTGCCCCGGCGTCAGCTTCAGAAACAGCTGGCTGCTCTTATAGACGTGGCGCTGCAGGAAGTTGTGCACGGGCACGTTCCAGTCGCGGGCAAACTTCGCCCACTCCGTCGAGTTCCACCACGCGCGGTAGAACTCGCGGTCCCCGTACATAGTCAGCTCCGCAATGCTGTTTAAAATTGCGTCCCATATAATATAGAACGTCAGAATGTACAGCATGATGAACGGCGGGAACACCTCGAGGAAGATCATTGGGTACCGCTTCATGCGGTACTCGAACGAGGCGTGCTGGCGCAGCTCGTTCGCGTGCACGGCGACGGGGTGCATGGCCTGCTCGGCAATGACGATCATGAGCAAGAAAACGCCGAGCGTCGCAATGATCTTGCGCAGCGCGTACTGCCACCGGATCTTGTCCGTGCGGGGGTACTCCATCTCGTATACGACCGTGGGGAACATCGTGTACATGAAGAAGTTCTTGAGCGTGAGGTTTTGCGGGTAGACGTGCAGCTCCTCGCGCATTTCGGCAGCAAGCTGGCACTCGAGTTCCGACGTCGTGGCCTCCTTCGTGAGGATGTCGTCGTGTAGCCGCTTCATGAACCCATTGAACACGGCAAACGAGTGCATCTTCATGATCTGAACGAGCGCGTGCAGGGTCAAGAAGATCTGCGCAATCCAGGTGAAGTCAGACGCACGCGCGTACCACACACACCCGACGAGGTACGCCGTTTGGTACAGGTGCTGCATGATCCACCCGTACCTCATCCAGTTCAAGTAGCCCGCGGCCACCAGCTTCTGGCCGAAGTACACGGGGTACATCATGAGGTACATGACGAGGTCGACAAGCGCAACGTGCCACAGATTTCTGAGCAGCGTGTTCACGATGTTGCGCTTCAGCAGGGCGCCCGTCTCGATGTAGTTGAGGAGCAGGATGCGGAAGTGGAACACAAACACAACGACCCAGAACAGCACGTAGAACCCGAAAAACTGCGAGTTCTTCCACTCGGGCGAGTCGAGAATCGTGTACGGGTGGAACTTCGCCGTGGGCCGGAAGTGCCGGCGGTACGTCACCGGCGGGCTCTTCAGTTGCGCAAGCTTCGCCTCGGTGTCCGCACCAGACGCCGTTTTTGTGGCATTGCCGCCTTTCTCTTTGCTCTCAGTGCGGTTGCGCACTGACATTCGCTCGTCTTGCTTCGCTTCGTACAGGCCTGGCGAAACCGCTTCAGACGTTACAACCGTACGTGTGTGTGTGGCCGAGGGGTAGCGGGACCCAGGGCAAGGTTAATGCGGGACCTCGCGGAAGCAGGTTAGTGCATTGCCAAATGTGCGCATACATTAAGTGCGGCGGCGACTCCTGAGGGTTCGAAATCGCAAGTATGTGGGGCTGCATGGGCGTTTGCACTGGGCCTGCCATCGAAACCGGTAAGTTCGGCTAAATGTAGGGCGAATCGTGCACGATCTTGCGCGCAGTAGGGGTGCTTAGTTGCGGAAGGCTAGGACTGGCCAGGGCCGGGCCCGCTAGACGCTGGCCTGCCAAATGCTGGCCTGCTTGCTACATTTCTTATTAGATTGTACATTTTGTAGTGTGCAGCCCGTGTTCTCACTTTTTGTCCTTACGGATTTCGCTTTTTTTCTCGGCTCGCCTGCTGCGGCTTCGAGGCAGCCTGTACCTGACCGTGTGTGACTGCCTCCGTGCTCCGTGTGACTGCTCCGATGACTCCTCCGATGACTTCTCACTATGTGTCGTATGCGCGTGTCTGTGCTCGAGCCTTTGCCAGTGGCCCGTCCTCAATGGTAGCCGCATGTCGCAGTCCTAGTCAAGCCACTCTATACTGCTAAGCAACACCTACCTAGGACCTAACCTCCAAAAAAATCGAAAGGCCGTGGAAAATCTACGAGCGCTATACTCTGCTTGTTGTGCGATTAATTGAAGCCGTTGACTGTACTTTCTGGCTAGTCTTTTGCTTTTACAGGTTGGGAAATGTCGAGACCTGAAGAAATTGCGCCGCCCGAGATCTTCTACGATGCAGACGAGTCCGGTAAGTACACGCAGAACACGCGTGTGCAGCAGATCCAGGCCGAAATGACGCTGCGCGCACTCGACCTCCTCAATCTTCCGCCATCGCAGCTCATTCTCGATATCGGGTGCGGGTCCGGGCTGAGTGGCGAGATTCTGACGGACGAGGGCAACCACCAATGGATTGGCATGGACATCAGTGCCCCAATGCTCGGCAATGCGCTCGACCGCGAGGTCGAGGGCGACTTGTTTTTGGCCGATATGGGGGCGGGCGTTCCGTTTAGAGCCGGTACGTTCGATGCGGCCGTGTCCATTTCCGCGATCCAGTGGCTGTGCAATGCGGACCACGCAAACGCGAACCCGAAAAAGCGGTTGCAGCGGTTCTTCGAGACGCTGTACGCGAGCTTGCGCCGTGGAGGCAAGGCCGTTTGCCAGTTCTACCCCTCAAACCAGGCGCAGATTGACCAGATTCTGCACTCGGCGAAGGTCAGTGGCTTTGGCGGTGGCATGATCATTGACCACCCCGAGTCGAAAAAGCATAAAAAGTACTATCTCGTGCTCACGGCCGGCGAGGGCGGCGATGACTTGAACCTCGAGGGCGTTGAGCTCGACAAGTCCGAGGCGAGAAAGAAGAAGCGGAAGCAAGACGAGACGAAACGCGACTTCATCCGGCGCAAAAAGGATCTCATGCGCAAGCGCGGCAAGGTTGTTGCTCTCGACTCGAAGTTCACGGGCCGCAGACGCCGTCCAAAGTTCTGAGCACGTTGGGCTGGCCGAGACAGACCAAGCCGAGCCAGACCAAGCCGAGCCAAGGCAGGCCGAGCCAAGGTAGGCCGGGCCAAGGCAAGCCAAGCTAGAGCCCTGCATGCCATAATTATGTAGCACTATTTATTGATCCTTATTCCTATACTCAGCAAAGTTTTGCACAGCCGCGTGTAAAGGACCACTTTCGAGTCTGAAAGGCAATGGCTACGAAAGTCGACCGGCAATACAATGCAAGCGTAGCAATGCATACACAAGATATAATGCATGATTGGTTGAAATGGGCCTAATAGATTGCCCATTTTTATGCGTGGCTTCCCCATGTACGGCCATGATACATGCACGTAGTGAGTATACGCGGCGGTATATGCGGGAAGTAATGGCGTGGGGGTGACAATAGGCAGGTATATGGCAAGAGTAAATACAAGCAAAATGAAATTTATCGATGCGGGTGGTGGGTTTAACACTAAAACTGGTGAGCAGTCGTTCTGCGATGAAAGGACCACGCAATTGAGCGCTTCCACAATTTCGTCGTACTCCGCCAAGGGAGCTTAAGGGTTGGGTGACTCACTCACAAGCCTGTTCGAGACCACACAGAACCGTGAAATGCGCACTGGATTGTACTTTGGCGCCGGCCCCGCAGCGCTTCCAACCGATGTTGTGACGCAGGCCGCGGCCGAGTTCGTCGACTACGCCGATGCCGGCGTTGGTCTTGGCGAAATGAGCCACCGCTCGCCTCAGGCGAGCGAGGTCGTGAACACGGCGAAGGCCCAGGTCAAGCAGCTTCTTGACGTTCCCGACACGCACGAGGTCCTGTTTGGCCAAGGTGGCGGTACGGGAGGCTTTGCGAGCTGCTTGTATGCGCTTGCTGCGTACAAGCTCCACACAGCCGGTGCGGCGAAGCTCCACGGCGACTACGTAGTCACAGGCACTTGGAGTAACAAGGCGTACGGCGAGGCCGTGCGCCTCGGGTTCGAGAGCAAGATCATTGGCAAGCCCGCGAAGTACGTCGAGATCCCGGAGCTCGCCGAGTCGAAGGGCGACTTCGTCTACTACTGCGACAACGAGACTGTGCACGGCGTCGAGTTCCCTGGCCCGAAGACGACGCCGCCTGTTGAGAAGGACCTTGTCGTGTGCGACATTTCGAGCAACATGTTCAGCCGGCCGATCGACGTTGCGAAATACGCCATCATATTTGGCGGTGCGCAGAAGAACCTTGGCATTCCGGGCGTTTCGCTGTACATTGTGCGCAAGGACATTCTTGAGGCCCAGCAGCAGGTCAAGCCCGAGACGCTGCTCGCCCACGGCGTCCCCGTTGCACCCTCGTTCTTGGATCTTGGGCTCGTGGCCGCGAACAACTCGTGCTACAACACCGTGTCGATCTTCGCCATTGAGGTCGTGAAGCTTGTGACGGCCCGCATTCTTGCGAAGGGCGGCCTTAGTGCACAGACAAAGGTCGCGAGCGACAAGGCTGCAAAGCTCTACAAGGCTGTCGATGCACGCCCGGACCTGTTCCTTGCATCTGTGCACCCGGCCGTGCGCTCGCGCATGAACGTGGTGTTCAATTTGAAGGACGGCGATGCCGAGACGCGGTTTGTGAAGGGCGCCGCCGAGCGCAAGATCTCCGGGATCAAGGGCCACCGGTCTGTCGGCGGCATTCGCGTGTCGAACTACAACGCGATCTCGCCAGAGGCCGTCGATGCGGTCGTCGCCTTCATGGACACGTTCGCATAACTCCATTTTCGCAAAGCCCCCGCACATAGTATGTAAATAACCTGTTTTTGCGACCTTCTTCAGTCCTGGTGCCAGAGGTAGAACGTGGCTACGTCCTGCATAGACACGCTCTTGCCCTGCTTCAGGAACCCGTACGCGACTAGGCCCTGGCCATCGAGCACGCCCACGACGAGCCGCCGGCACATTTTGCGGGCCTGCAGCACCGTGTACCAGTCACGCGCGAGCACTGCACACGACTCTTCGTTACGCTGGGCGCGTACGGGCCGGCCCGTCTGGCTGCCTAGATCGTTTTCGTCCCGGTTATCTTCGTCACCAACAAACAGCTCTTCGTCCTCGTCTTCGGGCTCGTCTGCGCGTTCGGCAAGGTCAACCCGCCACGACGTGTTTGCAATTGCATCGGGCGTCTCGGAAACAAGCGTAACAAGGCCCATTTTCGACACAGTCACGCGCACAGTATCGCTCATCTGCTTGTACTGGTCGCAGACTTTGGACATTTGGTGGAGCTGTTGTGCGTTCGGGTCGGCCCAGTACCGGATCCCGGTGAGCGACGGCTCGGCGAGCGCTGCATCGCGTTCTACAACCTCGGCATAGATGCGCTGCTCAATGGCCTTTGTGGCAACGGCGTCCACGCTCTTGTTGTCCATGGTGAAGCTGAGAAGCCGCGTGCTCGGCGTGGCTGACTGCGAAACGGTCGAGCCGACATCGCGTCCCTGGTCCCGGGCCTCGCGAGACACTGCCTGCTTGCGGGACACGCGCATGCGCACCTCGGTCATGCTCAGAAGCCCGGCCTCGTTGCGGAACGCATGCGCCAGACTATCGGACTTCACCTCGAGCCACTCGGGCTGGCCGAGCGTGAACTCGTTGAACATCGTTTCCGACGACAAGTGGACCCACATTTGGAACGTGTTCTGGCTGTTGATTGCACACATCAAAAGCTCGTCGTCGTCGGCATCCTCGGCCTTTGCTGCACATATCGAGCACGACTTGCTGACCGAGGCAACGAGCGAGCATATTTCACGGAACAGTTCAGGCGAGACCAGCTCGGCACTGAAGCTCTCAATTCGGTTCATGCTAGCAAGACGCCACGTCAATTAGCCGTGGGTTTGTGTCTCAGACTCGCACGCGTGAGTTTGTGTATATACCCACTCGGGGCCTCGAGGTCTGGTGGTACACGCGTTTGTGCGTTTATGCGTGCGTGTGTGCCGGCCCTGAGTAGTGCATGTTTACCTGTGAGAGTGTGCGGGCAAGCGTGGGCGTGTGGGAGCCTCTTCGTCAGCACCAGCAATTGCGAGTCCCCTATTGGAAATATGCGTGCTTCGACTGGCTGGAGATCGGCGTACGAAGTATTTTCCAGAGCAACAAAAGTTGCGCAACGGAATAGAGCGGCCCTCAATGTTTCTGGCAGCCGTGAGGTCGACTACTTGAGGCGCGAGCTTGCTGCGCGCACAGTTGACCGTCTCTCCGTGATCAAGCGGGACTTCCCCCAAATCGTTGATCTTGGCGCCGGCGCCGGATACATTGAGCAGGAAATCTGTGCTCCCGTCGAGAGCGCAGAAATTGTGAAGGACAGGCTGCGCTCGTCGCAATTCCACCTCGTGGAGTCGAGTAAGGAGCTGCTGTACAGAGACACGGACCGCGCGTTCAACGGCGAGCTGAATCTCGTGCGCACGAACGTCGACGAGGAAACGTACGCACCCGAACCGAACTCGATAGATGCAGTGCTTACGAGCGGGTCCATGCACTGGATCAACGATCTGCCCGGTGTGTTGCGCGGCATCGAGAGGATGTTGAAGCCCGACGGCCTGTTTCTGGGGAATATGGTGGGCGGGGACAGCCTTTTCGAGCTGCGCACGTCGCTTCAGCTCGCAGAAATGGAGCGTTTTGGCCGCGTCTCGCCGCGGCTGAGCCCGCTGGCCGGGGCAAGCGATGTTGGCAATCTTATGCAGCAGGCGCAGTTCAAACTTCTCACGATAGACGTTGAGGACATTATTGTCGACTTCCCGGACATGTTTGCGCTTATCGAGGACCTGCACTCCATGGGCGAGTCGAACGCCGTCAAAATGCGGCCGGCGACTATCGGCAAGGAGCTGTTGCTGAGCGCAAACGCGATCTACAACGAGATGCACGGCAACCCAGACGGCACGATTCCAGCAACGTTCCGTATTGTGCACATGATTGGCTGGAAGCACTCGCCGAACCAGCCAAAACCGATCAGCCGCGGCTCGGGCGAGATCAGCTTCAAGGACCTTGACATGCTCTCGGAGAAGGAAGAGTAAACAATGGAAGTTTTGCAGCCGTACGCAGCTGCATGCACAGTCGTATAAGCGTGGATACACACGCAACAGCCTTGGTACACAAACAGTATGCGAGGCACGATGCTAGATGTCGGAAGATATGGCCTCTGGAAGCCGGACCTTGATGGGGCTACGAAACGGGTCCCTTCCCTGTGTCTCAACAGCTCTGCTGAGGCGGGGCGTGCTCGTGCTGAGCCTGCCAAGCTCGCCGGTCGTGTCCATGCATGCTCGCTTCACACGCGATTGGCCCGCGGCCGTATATTTCTGGAGCAAGGCGGACCGCGTAACTGACACCGCTGCAGTTGTATCCGTAAAGTCTCGCTCAGTTTCTGCTTGAGCGAATGCCCGCTTTTGTGGAGTCTCCACGGTGAGCGTTGAGGCGTGCGAGTCGGCTGACCGTTTGAAGTGGCTCTGTGCCTGGCGCAGCTGGGAAACAATCTGTTCGCAATCGTCCATCAACTGAGAAGTGATTGACCATACGGACGCGTTCAGTTGCTGAATCTCGTCGGTGCTGGTATTCATAGTGAAGAGGCCGATGAGAGGTTTTGTGGCTGCTGTGGCTGCTGTGGCAGTGGCTGTGGGGTGCCCCAACCCGGCTACGGAATCTGTATATACATAATGTGTGTAGAATACCCACATGTACATATCTCTATCATACATAAATCATGCGGGTAGCGCTATATTGAGACCAATGTATTGAGGCAAATATTGAACGATTCAAAAGTTGCAGCCTACTTTCCCTGGATAGACGTGCTGGGAGCAACGCTGTAGCTGTACGCAACGGAACCCACATGATCAGACTGCATCGAGCACCAAGAAATTCACAAAAGCCTCGTAATCCTGTTTTCCGAACTGGTTTCCAACTTGGGTCTTATTTCTAGGTTTAGCGTATCCTGTTGTCCACATGAGTCGGTTCTGGCATGTGCTCTCCAAATGTGACTGCAGCGCGCCCTGACCCTCGAATATTTATAATTCCAAACCTCCTCAGTGGAGAAAGATCCGGAGTTGCGCTCGTGAACTATTACACCAAACAATGGGATTCAAATCTGTCCCAGCTTCGAAATTACCGTCGGGCACTCAAACGCCACGAAAAGACGAAGACTCGTTCGACTCGGACTATGCGTCGCCCCTGTTTTCTGCGCAATTGCAGGAACGGCTCCGGTTGCTTGACGTCCAGAACGGAGGCGAGTCTAGTGGCAAATCGCACACGGGCAAAAGCAGGCTCGTGCACAGCATTGAAGTCTTGAGCGAAGACAGGCGCAAAACCTCCGAACTCGCGCGGGAACAGGCTCTGGGCACGTTGCTCCGCCACCTCGTCATGAAGTACGACCCGGACGTCATCAATTACGACTTGTTCCACACGATTCTGCAGTCTTTCACGACCTCGAGAACAGAAATTGAGGCGAACACGGCACTGCAGCTTATTTGCGTGGCTGTCACAATGCTTGACGGCAACGAGCATGCGCGAACCGAGGACTGCTTTGATCTCGTTAACCAGCTGCACGGCTCGCTTTTGAAACGCATCGATGACTCGAGCCCCGTGGCAGTGAGACAAACGCGCGTCACAGCGTACGCCGTGCTGACGTATTTCTTGAATGCTGGCGGCGGTGGCTACGGCATGGAAGCCGTTGTTAGCCAGTTGATGGAGCTTGCCGAGTCGATTTCGAACCCGGAGGAGGCCCCAATTGCGGCTGCTGCTCTTGGAGGAGCAGCCCTAGTGGCTACGCTGACGTCCCGGGGCTCGGCCTCGGAGATCGCTGAAGGGTGGCTGTTTTCACTCGTGCCAATGCTCGACGTTTCACAAATCACGGCACGATTAGCGGCCGTGAAGTTTGTTGCGGTCATCTTTGAACTCGCAGATCCTGAACTGCTGCGCAATGGCGAAAATCGCGAGGCTTGTGAGGACATTGTCAGCACTTTGGAGACGATCTCGCAGGAGTCTGTTGCACGCACGGCGAAACGGGACAAGCGAATGCAGAACCTGCTTGTAAAAAGCGTACTGAAGTCGTGCGAGCGGACGCTGGCTGATCCCAGCGACGAGGATAATGTGCCATCGGATGCCGTGTCCCAGTACCATAAGCACACGCTCACAAAGAGCCTTGGCGTAACGACTTGGGCCTCGTTGATCGTTGTTGAGCACCTGGGATGGGTGTTCGGGCCAGGAATCCACGCCCAGCTCGCGAACAACCCGTATATTCGTTCTTTGCTTGACAAGGAAGACGTGCATGTTGAGAGCTCTGCGCCCACTGAGGACGACGAGCAGGAATCTGGCAAGCTGCATTCGTTCCACGACTCCCCTGCACACAAGCTCGATGCCGCAAAACGCTCTAAAGACCTGAGAAAGCAGCAGCTCACGAAGGCCGAGAACCAGGGGATTATTGAGTGACCCCCTAACGTTTGGACAATGTAATAATGCACATACATAGATAATCGCAGGCGTGCCATACATGGCTAGAGTCTGCACTTTAATGCGCAATGTATATTTTAAGTCTCTAATCTATCGCTAAATCATCTCTAAATTATTGCTCACAACTGTGTGTGTAGCAGTGGCCAATTTGTACCCATGATTGGTACCCGAGTGGTATCTGAGGTACCTGAGTGGTGGTGCCTGACTGAGACTTACGGGAAAAGCGTGAGTGGCTAGCAAGGAAATGCATGTAAGAGAGTGAGTTTGACTGTCGACTGCAAGCCTCCTGGTAGAGGGGTGATGAAACGGCTATTTCTAGCTACTGTTATCTATGTACATTATATACTCCTTATTTCGGCGTATAAGGAGGGATGCTAAGACCACAGCGGTCCTTTATGGTTTTCAAAGTGCTATCGCGAATGATCGACTCGGCCAGATCCTCAGTCATGATCCAACTGAACGAGCTCGCAGACACGACTGGCTCGCTCTCCTGTTTCGAGCGGTAGGCATCAACGCGCGGGTCTGTGGGCGTTTGCGGGAACTCGATGTGGTCGCGGGCGTGCTCTACGAGCCACGAGATTGGGCGGTCAGTTTCGGAATCAGTGGCCTTGCTTTGCGCCTCGGCGAATGTCCCGGAGACTTTTTTACAGAATGCAAGCACGGAATCACGCCTCTGCCATTCGCTGTAGACTTCATTGACAACCTGGCCACAATTGGCCTGTCCCAGCCGGTTGCGCACATTATCGTCCGAAACTTTTCTGCTGGCTTTCAAAAACTCCACAACTAGGCTCGCAGAAGCGCACGCCTCCGGTGTTTGGACCGAGCTGGCGTCGATCAGCATTGGTAGCAGAAGGTTTGTAATCCCAACATCGACAAACTATGGTGCTTTGGGGGGTGCTTGTGCGTGGCGACTCGAACCGGCAAGACCCACTATGCTAGACATTGCCTTTTGCTTGAATATTTATGGTCTTAAAACAATACACGAAATACTCTTAAATTTATCAATTGGGTTTAGTCTTGGCTGGCATCTAGATGCTGGCATTTAGTCGAAGCAACATTGAGTAAAAAATTGGCATTGCATCAAACAAGAATGCCGAATGCTAGAGCAACAAGGAAGTACTTCAAAGTATTCGACCAGTTTCGCGGTCCGCCCTTGTGGCCTTCGTTTTTGTCCTTCTTCTTGCTGGACTTCTCCGACGTAGTGTCGTCCTTGGACTGTGCCGTGGCCGTCTCCTTGCGGGGCTTTGTGGCAATCTCCGAGGCATGAGCGCTGAAGTTGTTCACAACAGTGATTCTCGGCTCAACAATTTCCTTGCCCGTAGAGTCGTAGATCTTGTATGGTGCAATCGGCATGGAAGACAACATGCTTGCATTGTAGGCTGCGCGGTGGGTCTTGACACCGTAGCGAATCATGTCCGTGCCAAAGCTGCTGGGAATGCTTTTCCCCGCTCCGCTGAGGTTTGCGTAGCTTGCCTTGCACTCAGATGCTTTGCTTGCACGCGAGCCCGTGGGCCGGGTTGAGCTGGAGTTGCCTGCGTTCGCGGTCTCGCCCACGAGGTTCGTTGCGTTCCACGCCTTGAGGTACTGGTCGCGCAGAGTCGGGAATTCCTCGCGTTGCCAAGCATCGCCAGCGTCATCAATTGACACGATGCCGTAGTCGTTGGCTTCCTGGCTGAACTCGTACACTAAACCTCCTTCGAAATGCGGTGTCATTTCTGGTGAGAACATGGCCTCGATTTCTTGGAACACGCGCGGCTGGATGTGGTTACATCCGAACTCAGAAAACATAACGGGGAATGCAAAGTCTTCGTGGTCCTTGATGAGGGTATCGTAGCCCGACGACTTGATGGTTTGCTGGCCACACCACTGGTACGTGTTTACGCCGTAGAAGTCAACTGCCGTGTCCGGATCTCCACAAGTCAAGTAGCTTGCAAGCTGCGTGCGGTAGCGGAGGTCATCAGCGGCCGAATATCCAATAGGAATTGTTCGCGGGCAGTTCTGGTGCATGTAGTCCTTGACATCGCGAGTTACGGCGCGGATGTATGGCGGAGACACGGCAGCCGAGCGCTCGTCGTTCACAATCTCGTTACCAATAAAAAAGCCCAGAGTGTTGTTGTACTGACTGAACTGGTCAACAACCGAAAAGACGTGCCGTAGGTACTCGGGCGTGTACGTGGTCCACGGCTCATAGCGATTGATTGATTCGGAGGCGAGCGGAGTGTTCACGTCCAGCAGCAGATAAATGTTCGCCGCAGCCAGCATCGTCATGCACTCGGAGTGGTCGAGTTCGGGGTTCACAGTGTAGACGCGCAGCGTGTTCACGCCGAGTTGCTGCATGAGATACACATCGCGTGCGCATACGCCCGCATCGCTCAACGGGTCAGAGTCGCGCGTGTATGCCGAGGCACCGCCGGGCTGATAGTCGACGCCGCGAATATAGAAACGCTCTCCAGTAATAGAGTCGGCAAAGTGCTTTCCGTCAATGGCAATGGGATGCACGAACGAGTCCGTAGCTGAAGTCGCATTTAATACTTGTGCGCATACAGACAAGGCTGCCGTTGACCACACAATTAACGAACGCAGCATATTTCTTGGCGAGCTCAGTGAATATTCTTAGTTCCTAGACAAGTCTTTCGTAGTTTCCTTTTTTGTCTCAGAAGAGGCTGAGCGCGCGCCGTATTTCTATTTACTTCCCTCCGCAGCACCCTTGCCCTCCAATAAAGCGCATGTGTTCCTGAGCCAAGCCGTATCACGGGAAAATATGCCGACCACCCCATAAGTGGTACTAGGCCTGACGCGGGGCGTACGTCCACGAAGAAGACCAGCAACCAACCCTTGACCTTGTCACCTAGTCAGTTCTTCCACACTTTAGTACGTACTACCAAGCTGCACACGGCCACAACCGGGGGCACACCACACACACACCCACATACCCACACACGTACACACGTACACATACCCACAAAAGGTCTCGAAGGTTCCACACACTGCACTAACTAGTGCCCAAGTTCAGACAGCCCAACTACAACTGCAACCTCATGAACGCCAAATCCCAGCTAGTGACTGATATTGTTGGGTTTCTCGAGCAAGCAATTGCAAAGGGAGAGATCGCCGAAGACGAGAAGGAGTCCATGGAACTCGCCATCGACTGCATTCGAGACTCCTTCCAGGTCTCGGATAGCGCGAAACCGGGCGACCTTCTAGCAATCTACGAAAGGGGCCTTGCCGGCGCCAAGCCTGCCTCATCATCGTCGACGCAGGGCCATTCGGCGTCAACCGCCTCAACTGCTCGCGCTGGCTCGGCGGCCACGGCGAGCGAGAGCGAAGCCACGGCTGTTCCGGAAGTGTCCGAAGAGGTCAAGGCCGAAGCAGACGCTTTGAAGGCCAAGGGAAACAAGCTCATGGGCCAGCGGGATTTCAAGGGAGCGGCGGACGCGTACTCTGAGGCAATTCTCAAGAACCCGGGCAACCCGCTCTACTATTCGAACAGGGCTGCCGCCTTCACGCACTTGAACTTGAACTCGCGAGCTGTGGATGATGCAAAGAAGGCTACCGAGCTCGACCCCGGCTACTCGAAGGCGTGGTCGCGACTTGGTCTTGCTCTGTGGGCCCAGGGCGACGTCAAGGGCTCGCTCGACGCATACGAGGCTGGTTTGAAGGCTGAAGGAGACTCGCCGAGCGAGGCTATGAAGCGCGACTACGAGAACGTGAAGAAGCGTTACGACGAGGAAATGGCAAAGTCCAGTCTCGAGAAGACGAAGGAAGTTCCCGAGGAGTCCACAGACCCCGACTCCAAACCGCAGGGCTCGGGAATGGGCGGAAACTTCGATTTTGGCCAGCTTTCGAGCCTCATGTCGAACCCGCAGGTCCAGCAGATGGCGAAGAGCCTCATGTCTAACCCATCAGCCCTTGGAAACTTGATGAACAGCCCCATGGCCAAGCAGATGAAAGAGCAGATGGGCGGTGGCGGCATGCCGGACCTCAGCCAGCTCAGCAAGATGATGGATAACAAGGACATGCAGGATTTCATGAAGGACTTCAAATGAGCGCTAGCCCCGGCTCTTTTTGGTTTGGAAGCACCTCTGAGACCTATGCTAATTTACCAAGCTAGTAACGTGCTAACATTTCGCATATCTCAAGACTGGTACATATGTAAAGTGCAAATCCCTGCTGGGTAGTAGGTCCTCCCACGAAAACCGCGGAGAGAGATGTTTTATTAATTATCGTACGCCTACATAGATACTTAAATACATATGCATGCATGAACTTTCACACAACACATAGACATTTTCAAAGTTTCTGAGCATTTTCGACTTGGTTTACTCGAAAGGCTGGACCGTACGCTCGCATGCCACACTCATGGTCCAGGTTTCACGAGAACAAGGTAAGGGCGTTCTGCGAAGAACGGTCTATAATCACACTCTGTGTATTGGGGACAGGCGGTCACATATTGTTTGCATACAACAACGCAGCATAATATCAACGCTTGAATTCCTCTACTACATATTTAGAGGCGCATGTAGGTTGATGATATGCGCTCATAACATTTCGTACAACTATGATAAGTATAAATATAGACTGCCGAGGCGACCACACTTCGCGAATTGACTAGCTAGAAATGTACCCGTAACGTAGCTTTGTCAGGGTTTCATGGGCGCTTTGGAGCTGGTTGCCGCTGTAGATTCTTATTTGGTTCAGGATCTCCTCTTCTTGGGCCTTGTTGAAAGAGCTGAGCTCGTTCGCCAACGAGAAATGTGTAGCTCTCATCTCGGCCTCTAAGTTTCCGATTGCCTGTTTAGACCTCGTGATTTCCGCTTCGAGCACTTTCATTTCTGTGTTGCGTTTAGTCTCGAAGCTCGCCAGCCATGCTGGCTTGGGCTTGACCTCGGCAAGATTGCGTAGCCTCTCGCGGTCCGCCCTCAATTTCACACGCGCGGCCTCCAGCTTTACTGCATGTTCATGTGGCGACCGCAGTCTAGTGCCTAGATCGCCAGCAAGCTGTGAGAGCCCCGAAAGTGAGTTCAAAATGATTTGCGAGGAGAGCGACTGGAAAGTGCTTGACTGCTGGACTTTCAAATTGTACCCTGTTATTTGGCAAAGCTGTCCTACTCCTGCATCCAGGTTCACGCGGAGCTGCGTATGCGCCTTCTGCAGATGCTGTACGCGCGAAAAATGGCGGACGAAGTCCTCTATGCCGCGCTGAACAGACTCGAGCTGATCTATACCCAGCTTGAGAAAGGCCAGCATCGAGTCTTCGCTTTCACAACCAAAAAGTGGGAACAAGGTCTCACTTCGAGCAGACTCCAAACTACCACCGGCTTCTCTTGCTGTGTCTCCAGTTTCCTCCTGAGCCACTGTGGCGTTATTCTGTTGTGAGGGCTCGCTTGTCCTGGGCTTGAAAAACCCGTCAAGTGTGTCCGAGGATCCAAAAGTCGCATGGTCTTGAAGCTGGCGAAGCCAGAGCCCAAGACGTTGCATCTCTAATTGCGAAAGCGAAAAGAAGAATCTCGACCCAAATTTAGTGTTCTGAAGCTGGACGCTATACGTGTATTGCAGCGGCGGCACCCATGACGTTGGACTGAATGCTTGCAACTCTGAGCTTAAGGTTGCAAAATCGAGAGCAGTCTTCACTGAAGAAGTCCTAGCACTCGCTGGTTTGAATACATGGAGCCGTGTACCTTCAATATCCACGTAGGGCCGCTCCCCAGCGTTCGCAGCTGTACTTGCGGCGTCTTCGATGTTGACATTTGCAGGGCTTTGACCGAGCCTTGCACTCCTCAGAGCAGGGCTTTCAATGACACTGTGATGCACAAACCATGGGTCGGCGCCGTGCTCAAGGAGGGCAGATATGACCTCTTCAGATTGAGCGAGCCTGAGCGGAGTCGCACCTTTGCGATTCGTCCAGTTCACAACACACGATGGTAAGCTGAGAAGATCGCGCACAAGGTCAAGGTCGTTGTGCAGTACGGCGTAATGCAGGGTAGAGTTCCCGTTCTTGTCAATATGCTGCAGGAAGTTCGTACAGTGCTTCATAAGATCAGTCGAGCTGCGCTTGCGGCCTGTCTTTATGTGATGCAACACCGGGGTATCGTGCTCTACATCGCGGATAGTCCAGTCAAGCTTATCGGCGATGCGATCAAGAAGGCGCTCGGGAGTTGAATAAAATGCGACCGTGCGTCTTGAAATATCACGGGCTTGGAAAAATAAATCGTTGTCACCTACTTTGTCGAGTATTACGGAGGCAGTGGCCTCGTCGGCGGCCGCTGCCATGAGCAGGGTCCGGCCATGGATGTCGCGGTCCTTTAATGCGAATTCTTGCGTGAAACTGTTCGGGAACTGTTCAAAGAGGAATTTGAGCAACCCAGAGTTGTGGTCCTCGGCGGCCATGAACAGCACCGACTTACCCGAGCGGCGGCTAACTAGCGAGCTCGGGTTGTGCTCGCACACTTCTTTCAGGGCCTCGCGGTCATCGCCGCGAACTGCGGTCCACGCTCTGATGTTGCTCGCGGCAAGCTCTCTGAGTCTCGGGTATTCAACACGCAACTGCAGCAGAACGCTTTCGACAACCATGAGTGTGTAGGAAAGGCGGCCAGCGTTTGCCCTTGTGGCCACGGTATCTGACGCCTGGAAGGAGAAATGAGTGACGAAATAAAGGTCTCTTTCGAGAACCATGGCCGCGTCTTCCGACGTACGCAGTACCGTCAGCATGAACAGCCCCAACAGCGTGTCGGCAGAAACCGTGCCGAGGGCTGGGTTCGCGAGCGTTTTCAGAGACGTCAGAAAAACGGTACACATCTCCGTCGAGCTTCGTGCGTTGCTGAGCCGGCCAAGAATGAGGGCGGCTTCTGCGACTGCACGCTCGAATGCAGGTTCGTCCAAACTATCAAAGTTTGGGATATCGACTTGACGGATGTCCAACTGTTTCAAGTCCTTGTATAGTTCAATAAAGCTCGGGGGCTTGGACTCGATGTGCAGCAGAGTCTCGAGCTGGTTCAAGAGGTGGCTTCCGAGGCGGGCCTCGGCATATTCATACACGGACGACAGCGTGAACGAGGTCGTTTGCAGAAGTTCAGGTCGTGAGGCTGTGAAGTCTCCCTCCAAAACGACGTCCCCGCTCGCGTCGACCTCGACCGTATCCACGTAAAGTCCGCCTGCCTCGATGAGCGTAGACCTCACTGCGCTCACTGCCTTGTGGAACCGCTCAGCAAGTTCCCGGCTCGAAACAACGTCCTGCTGCAAGCAGGCGAGCGAGTAGTCCACTTTCGCCATGTTCTGTTCTTTCTGCGACTTCGTCCTGCCCAAATCTGAGGCGGGATTCCGCCGCCGGTTTCTTGCCGAGGTTACCGCATTTTTAGTTTCAGGCGACCCAGATTTACGAGCTGTAGCGACCGTTGCGACTGAGTTCGCGGCCGTCGTGCTGGCCGACGAGGAGTCGTAATGGTGAGCCATGGCCGAAGCATGTGCAAGCACGGTGTTTGGATATTGCTCATGAGGTAGCGCGGACATATGCGGGGTACTTCGGCCGCCGCCAAACCATGCTGATCGCTTCTGTTCGTTGCCGAGGATGAGGCCATCAACGTGTACAACGAGAAACGCTGCATTGTACGGTAGCCAGTCAATCCCAGGACTCCAAACATACGAGCCGACAATGTTTACAGTGGAGCTTGTGGCTGGAAAGCCGCGGCCTGGAATGATTTGCGTGTCCGAGGCCGAGATCTGCCACTGCGAACCGTTCAAGACATCAAATACTTGAGTTTCATGCATGTGCGAGACATCAGCGACGTGCGAAAGCAAGAACGAGTCATCGTAGAGCCATTGAAAGTCAATAAAGGAGGCAACAACTCGTTCTGGAGGGAGAATGAGGAGATAGCGCGGGCTCTCGAGCGTGCTTGAGGCCAGGAGCTCGCGCACCTGGCCTAGCTGCTTGCTCGGGTCTGAAGCGTGTTTATCAAATAGTGCATCGAGCAATGGATGCATTTACCAGTGCACCACACAGCCGTTTCTTTGTGACAAAGCCGCGATTTAAGTTGTTGGACTGGGCCACGCTCGAGCTACCTGTGGAGAGGCCCCAAGCGTGATTTTGTGGATGGGGCTAGCACGGACGCTGGGACGGTGTGGGCTGGGCAGGGGCGGTCAGGGAGATTGGGCTCAAAATATTTTGTGGCTCTCTTCCTCTATTTCACACGCAAAGGCGTCTTACACGCGTTCCCACTCTTCTATTTACACAAAACCGAGTTTGCTTTCGCACACACAATGGCCAAGCAGCGCAGGTACGAGGAAAAGTTCCGGCCGAAGGCAGACTTCCCTGCGAAAATGGCCATGTGGGACTTCAACCACTGCGACCCCAAGCGGTGCAGCGGGAAGAAGCTCGAACGGCTCGGGTTTATGCGGTCGCTGCGCATTGGCCAGAAGTTCAATGGCGTTGTAGTGAGTCCCAATGGCAAGATTCCTGTGTGTCCCGACGATGACGAGGTTGTGGCGAGCTTGGGCGTGGCTGTTGTCGAGTGCTCGTGGGCCCGCATAGACGAGATTCCGTTCGGCAAGATTGGAGGCAGACACCTGCGATTGCTGCCCTTTCTGTACGCTGCAAACCAAACGAACTTTGGTAAGCCGTGGCGACTGAACTGCGTGGAGGCGATCGCTGCGTGCTTTGCGATCACGGGCCACTTCGACTGGGCTGACCAGCTTATGAGTAAATTCAGCTGGGGCCACTCGTTTTTGGAGCTGAACCAGACGCTGTTGCATGCATACGCGCAGTGCTCGGACGCCGAGAGTGTGAAGAAGGTCGAAGCCGATTTTCTGAAACGCGTTGAGAGCGGTGAAACCGTTGCCTGCTTCGGAGGACACGGCAGCCACCCTGCCGAGCCCGAACTAGAGGCCGCTGCGTTGAACGAGGATGAGGAGGCGTATGCGGACGATGAAGAGAGTGACGAGACCTCGGCCGACGAGACAGGTGCGCCCCCCGAAAAAGAGCTGAAGGTCCTTGTTATCGGCAGCGGCGAGGTCGAGGATCTCGAAGAGGAGGAGGAAGAGTACACAGACGAGAGCGAGTTCGAAGAGTCTGGGCCTCTATACTAGCGAGCCTCTACACTAGCAGGTCTGTACTAGCAGGCCTCTGTATCAGTATTTATTCGCGTGCACATACACAGCATCGCACGTTTAGAAGCAGACACATAAGCATGCCACTCCTGCGACCCGGAGTTAGTAAACGGTTTGTTCTCCGAGCTCTCACGGTCTGAAAACTTAGGTTCGTGTATGCCTAACATTGCTATTGATCGTGCTAACTGAACAATTGAATTATTGCCAATATTACAAGTACGCAGGAGGAATTAAGGGCCACTTGCTTACTGACTGTAGCACGCGCTACTCTATTTATATATATCGTGGAAGGGCCTTGCAGCTTTTCGTGCCATTGCACGTATGGCAATATTATCACAATTATGTACACCTCGGCTATCCCTCAGCCTCTTCGTTGTTTGCGTCATTATCGGACTCGGAGTCGTGGGTCGCGTCTTCGGCCTTCTCAATAGGCGCGGCCTCGACTTCGAGCAAGTAGTTCAGGATGCCCTGCAGCAGGTACGTGTCCATGTAGCCAAAAAAGGCATGGAACTCGTTTTCCTGAGCCTCCTGTGTATAGATACGGTCGTACACGAACTTGTGCTTGAACGCATCGATCTGGCCCTCGTACTGGTCGAAAGAAATCGTTTCGTGCCCGAACTGCTTCAGCTTCTTGTTGTATGCGTCGTACATCGGCCGCTCCAGCAACAATCCCAGAGCCGGCGCCTTTGGAATCGGGATTTTGCGCTCGCTGTACAGCCCGCTCACTTTCTCGGCGGGGCTGTTTGTGCGCACGGCGAGCACAGCAAGGGCTATCATCTTACGGATCTGGTGCAGCATGAACGACTGGCCGTGGATCTTCACAGAGACCCACTCCGTGCCGTTGATCACAAACGGGTCCGAAACAGTCAAGGACCTCATGATCCGCGTCGCACTCGGGTCGTTGAAGTGCTTGCCAACCGTGAAGTTGTGGAAATTATGCACGCCCTCATATGCTTTCAGGGCCTCGCGGAACAGGGCAAGCCTCTCAGGAATTATACGGTAGCTTCGTCGTGCCTTGTTCTCGAGCTTGCGCAAGTACCTCGCTTCCTCGGTCTCTTCCTCTTCAGCTTCCTTAGCGTCCTTGGCCGCCTTACTGTCTTGGGTTTCGGTTGTGTCTTCAGACTCCTTGGGCTCCTTAGGCTCCTCGGGGGTTTGAGCAGAGCCGGCTTCGGTTGCTTGAGGCTCACTTGCTCGAGCTTCGCTCGGCCGCGAGTTGAACTCGGTCTCGACTGCGCTCCAGAAGTTATTGCACTCCACGTCGAGCGCAGAGTCTCCGCCTAGCCTTTCAGTTTGGGTACGCAGGACCTTGCCTAGCTGCGAGAACGGCGACGGTGCCATTAATGTGTAAGTTGGAAGCACGTACTCGTAAATGCGCGAAGAACAGACCTTGCGGCACTCAAAGGCTCGGTTCGTGCGCGTGAACCCCCACACGCGGATCTGTTCCGGAAGATGGCTGTTGACCTTCGCAACGATCTCGGGGTCTTCAATGATCATTTTTAGCGAAACGACGTTGCCCGCAGCGTGCACGCCCTTGTCTGTACGGGCAGCCCGCAAAAATGATGACTTTTTAGGGTCGTCGGCGTTGTCCTCGCTAACTGCACCGGCCTTCACGAGCGCTTCGAACAGGTCGCCCTCGATGGTCTTGTGCGGAGGATTCAGCTGCATGCCGTGGTAGCCGGTGCCACAGTAGCCAATTTGAAGGGCAACCTTGCGTTTCGGCTGCCTGGCCTTCTTCGCGACGTTCACGGCCTCGGTTTCTGCTGCTCGTTTCTCTGCCATGCTCGAAACCCACTGGAAAATCCTCGTCCAGATCTTTGTCATGTCGAACCCTGCCCGATGATCCCACCACAATCATGGCCCGCCCGGGCGACGTCACCACGCAGGGATCCACGCATCGGTGTCAAATATACTTTGACTGAAGCCGAGTTTTGGATGAAACCGGCTACTGGTTTATGCATACTAGCGTATGTATACTGGTGTATGTGTACTAGTGTATGTGTACTAGTGCATGTGTACTAGTTTATGCATAGTAGCGCATGTATTCTAGTGTATGTATTCTAGTGTACGTGTTTGAGTGGGCAGGATCCTTAAAACATGCTCTTCTTGTTAGTGTATGTGATGCTTATATACATTAGAATCCTAGCTTGCTACCAATGATGCCCTTCATTGCCGAGGACTGGGCCTGCGACTTGCCCGTGTTCATCGATTGTAGTGCCTCGTCGAGCGCTCCGTTGACCGTGTCTTCAGCAGACTCGTAGTACTGCGTGAACGTTTGCGTCCACGTCTTTTGCGGGGCTGCGCGCTGGTGGACGTTCGGGTGCTCGTACGACGGCACAGACTTACCGCCGAACCAGCCCTTCGTGCCTACATTGCGGCCCTTACTCTGCTCGCTCTCCACCTCAATACCGGCCTCGTCAACAAGCTGGTGCCTTGCGCGCTTCGAGTGGCCACGCCGCTTCCCGCCAATGATCTTGTCGACTTCCAGCGGCTTCACGAACTGTCGGCCAGCCATCCAATTTACTGTCGAGATCTCTGGCCGGCCAGGAACACGCCGCTTCAGAAGCCACACCTCGTCGTCCTTCGGGACCTGGTCTGTGCCGAATATGCGCATGACTTGGCCCGCGTGGCTTTGCGGGTCGTACGGAATAAATGCGTCGCCCATCTCAGAAATGTGCACGCAGCTTCCTTGCGGCGTCGCCGGACACTGGTAAGTGGACATTGTCGATAAGTGAGGCAGCCCGTAGATCCCGCATTTCCCGGCGATATTGATGGTTACGAGCGCAGAAGATGTGCCCCACCGCAGGTAAGCGTAGCTAGACCCCGACAATGGCGTGCTGAAGTTCTTGCTACCGACTTTCTTGACTGCTTTCGGGCCCGTCATCATGAAATATTTCGCGTCTTGGACGGTCGTGCCGAGAATGGCGCCCTGGACTAGAAGCCCCGCCGCGAGCCGTGACATAACGTCGGGCAGCGCTTCAGCTGAGCGGCCCTCCTTCGTGTCTATGTGTGCGACGTGCGTGATCGGGTCCTTGCCAACGGACAGCGAGATGACGTCCTTCGACTTCGTGCTGACTTGGTACCCGCCCTGGGGCCGCGGCACAATGCGGTACACGAGAATATCGCCGACGTTTGTGCCTACTGACAGCAAAATGCTGCTGTACGGGTCCGTGCCCACTGCGATAATGCCGAAGTCTATGCACGAGGCAGCGCCCTTGATGGTCTCGTCCATGATGATGGCCGGGCCGCGCTTGTCGATAACGACAATGCGTCCGTTCTCGAAGCCAGCAGCCACGAATCCAATGTTCGAGTTGCACAATGCCGTCACGGGGGCGCCGCCCCGGAAAAGCCACTGCGGAATAAAACCTTGGAACAGCTCAGGAGTTGTCAAATGTTCCACGTTTTCTATCTCGGGCTGCGGCGCCGGTGGGCCGGGCTGTTGCATGCGGCGGTTCTTGCCGAATGCGAGCATGAAAACGTTTCCTGACTCCGTGGCTACGGACATTTCTCCGACTTCGCGACCCACGGACACTTTCATAACGCGTTCCACGGGCTTTTGCGGGTCAAGATGGGCGACGCTCGTCGTAAGCACGCGGTAGTCTCGCGAGTCTGCGCGTGTCGCATCAAACAGCTTAACTGTGCCGTTCGCATAGCCGAGGCAGTTGACCGTGGACAGCTGCAGCTTTCTGATCTGCTGAGTAGCTGAATGGCCACCCGTGATTTTCGCGTTCGGCTGGGCGGCGGCCATCATACCAATCCACTGGTTCCGGCTGATGCTAACTATTGAGGAGTGCGTGATGGGAGCAGACCTCCAAGCTAAGGCCGCCGGTAGCACAGCGGAGTCGATGACCGTGACGTGCAGGTCTGGCAAACTCAACGTCACGATATTCTGCTCGCCAACGGGAACAACAATATGCGAGGGATTGTAGCAGCCCTGGAAGTGCGGGTTCCCGACTTTCGGCATGACCTGCGGCTCCAGCGAGATGGCATGGCTCAACATGAGCTCCTTTTGTTGGGCCTGCGGGGACTTGAAGAAGTTGCCCATGTAGTCATACGAGCTTGTTGACACAACTGGAGTCACACCGAAGTCAGTGACACTAACAGTTCGTCCGCCCCAAGAAACGAGGTAAGTGTCCGTGGGGTCTTCTCGGCAGCACCATGCAAGCCCCTCTGGAATGCGGTCATGCTGGAGGTCCATGTTCTCGAGCTGCGTCGAGAAGGCATTGCGCGCACCAAGACGGACTCCCTTTTGGCCGTCCCAAAAGACGACGAAGCCATTGACGTGAGCCGTGGCGACGTGGCTACCGCTGGGGTGCCACACCGCGTACGTGAGAGGGAACTCATAGTGCAAGTCGTAGAGAAGCTCGCTCTTGGCGATGTTCCACACAACGGCAACCTTGCGATAGCAGATAAGCAACAACGATGGATCTCTCGGATGAAGCCGCAAATTGATAACGTCGCCCGTGCCGAGAGTAGGGTCAACAATACGCTCGAGGTTGTTGATTTTGTATGGAGTAGGCCGGCCTCGGTCGATGTCAAAGACGGTTGTCTCACCGTTGTAGTGGCCCAGAAACAGCCAATCCATAGCCGGGTCTGTCCAGCAGCTCGAAACGCTGAATGGCGACTGGTAGCGGGCCCATTCGGACCTCGTGTCCAGCGCCCACACGATAATATCTGAGCGCTCGTCAATACTGACCAAGTAAACACTCGTTACAAACCTCAGGAATCGAATTGGAAGGCTTGGCGTCTTGTGTTTCGGGTTGGTGTCCAACAAGCACCGGATTTCGCCAGCTCCCATGACGTGGACCATACCTACGTCAGTTCCCACGGCGTACAACGACTGCACGGGGTCGTAGGCCATTGCCGTCACCTTCCCCGTGAATCCGCATTGCGTGATGAGGTCAGGCCGAAAGTCTTGGTCGATTGAGGCAGACAGATCGTTAATCTTCTTCTTCAACATGACTGCAGCGAGTGCCAGGTTTGAGGCTGACCTCTTGGTCTCTCCCCATCGGCTGCTGACACATGCGTATCAGGTCGGTACAGCTCCCAACCGATCTGGCCGCGCTACGCCTACTCAACAACACATACGTCACTTCAGCGGCACGCGAGGCTGTAAATAAGTGAATGTGTGTAGGCGTCTATAAAATATGGACGAGATCGTTAGGAGGCCTTCAATAACTTTATGTAAAGCTAGATATCGAGAGTATGTGCGTAATCTTGAAAGGCCATCCATTGCGTGCTGCGCAGAGGCCATCACCCCTTAACATACGTATAATGCGTGTTCCGCCCACGCACTATTGTGCACAGGTCCTGGGTGTATCTATGTTCTCACTGCTCAAGTATAGGTTGCTGCTGGGTAATTACAGACTTGAATTCGAATGATTAAGATGGTTAACTACAAAAGTGGAAGTAAAGATCGTGGTTTCTAGGGGGGAGGGGGGGCGTTCAGACCAATCGACCGCCTTTTGCAAATGCTTTATGCGTCCAGCAGATCTAGTGCGTGTTCTGCAGGGCAATCATATGAATAATAAATACCAATCGACAGGGAGGAGGGGTTGTGCGAGCGGCGAGGGGTATTGGAGGTTGTTTCCCTACTTATTAGGGAGAGCGGCGGCGGCCTCGCCAGCGTTGCTCACAGCTGCGTTTCCTGTTCTTTGGAAATGGTGTTTTTCTCCAAATGATACATCGTTTGATGGCTCGTGGTGTATGGGACGGACGGCCTTCCAAGAGCTGAGTGACCAACGGCAGGGGTGGATAGTGCTTGCACGCATATGACTGATGTGTTGAGAATGTTGCTGAATTCTGAGTGAATCGAGAGATAGAGATGTACTTATATACTTTTCCCCCTTGGCGAAACGACATGGGTGAAGCTGGCTGATGTAGTGGGTGGGATTTCTTGTGCATATGCGGCAAGGGTGCTGCATCATATCCCAGGAACGCGGAATATGTCTCGAAAGTCGCTTTCAAACGAGAGAGTGCCACATGAGTTTATTCAAACCGGCTGCTCTCGCAAAAATATTTTTTCAGACGGAGCCAGAGCTCCTGTTAGCATATCCCGATGCACTGCAGTACACTGTAGTGCAAAGCCTTGACGAAGTCCAAAGCTTGCGAGCCGCACAGACAGCAACGTGGGTGCTTATATAAGTTTTCGACGTGACCCAGTCACGCCGACCTGGGGCGGGCAAAAAAGATCCAGTAGCCCGAAAAATGCGGGGCGATACTCCTTTGCTTGAACTTGGACGAGTTTATAAACCTATTGCGAAAGGCAAAGTTCGCGAAGTTGGAAGATTGTAAACTATACACCGCTGCATCATCTACTATTCACGGCATCAGAGGTGGGTGGATTAGAAAATCAACCGTGTACACAAATTCGTGAAACGCGCAGAACCCTAAGCACTCCTAGCACAGACGGGCATGCCCGCTCCTTCGCCTCCGTGAACCGCGTTCACCGCCTCTTCCGGAAAAGATTATGATAGCGCGTCGCGTAATGATTGTAAGATACATGAGCTCAATATTCTAGGTAATAATGATTTTCGTCATTTTTTACGGCCTCCAGATACTCGCTTTCTACGCGCATAAGCACCGAACCTCTATCGTGCTTAGTAGCTTGTAAGCATATAGCAACCTCCCAGTATGCGTCACACCTTCCACTTTTGCTGCCACCCTGCATAATGTGCAGAACGTTGGCGGGGTGAGATCTCTAGAAAAAAAAAAAAGAAAAACATGCAGAGCCCGATTGAGATCATGCTGTGCAGGTGATCGATAAGGTGCGGCGACCAATAGATTTGGGTATCCGCAACACCATGATGACGCCACTCTGCATAGGTCGCTTGCGGAAGCCGCCTAAACCAGCATAGCCTAAAACGATGATGATCATCACCTGTCTCAAATGTTTTGCGGCAACGCTAAGAGTGTGGCGTTATGTCTCAATTCGTTGGCCGGTGAGCAGGAGCGTCTGCGGATGAAGTGCAGGTAGGCAATGTACTGATCATGAAGGCTCCACATTTATTGAAAATCGGCTACAAGAACGCACAAAATGTCGTTCACTTCTGGTACAGGACTTTGCAAGACTCATGGTGCCCAAACGGGCTAATCATTAATGCCAACTATAAAAAAAAATATAAATAAATAATTTTCGTCGTAAAATGAGTGGCAATATGCTCTCAAACAAACTTTTGCTGTTTGACGAAGCACGCCTTCTAGTCGTTCATACGGGACGGAGGCTCGCCCAATTCTGGAGCTTGATCCTCGTTGTTCGTGCATTGAGTTTCAGGGCCAGCAGACGTATGGCCGGGCTCTCCTCCCACAGTCGTGAGATGGGAACTGAGCGTCGCCTTCGTATGAAGAGAAGCCCAGGAGCTCAGCGACCAACGGCACGGATAGAAAGCATTGGTGCCCGGCATTGAATAAAAGAAAGAAAGCAAGAAATGAGTGTATGTTTGTGTGTGGACCTCCTACGTCGATGATTTCCTTGTTTATATATCGGCCCTGAAATTATTTCTCCCTTGCCACAGCACACAGAGCGCAAGGGCAAGGAATAGTGGACAGAGAGGCGAACATGCACCATGCATGATTGGGCAAGGGTGCGCTAAACGCCAGGAACAGGCTAAACGTTCGGCTCCAGCTCGATCGCGTGCTGGCCGATCGAGCTCGAGATCCCGAGCTCCAAAAAGGCCGGAGTCACTTCTCATAGCGTTGAGGCGGTAGTTGTTATTGCCTCTAAGTCTTGGCGGACGCTCCTGCTTACGAATACGTCCACTTTTCATGCTGGGGTCAGGGGTGCGGCATGGGATGTGTGACTTAACTAATGTCCAACGTCAGCCAGGGATGCGTCACCTTAACCGAGGTTAATGTTTTTTTGGCCTGAGGGCGGGAAGAAATGAGCCATGCCCGAGATGAAACGTAAGGCGCGGGTACAAAGCTTTTTCCAGAGATAAAAGTGTAGATGCATATAACACATACGAACATTGCAATACCATAGCATATCGTACTTCCTTCTAAACAGCAAGGCCCGGGGCGTGTGAGGTAATTAGAGCGTGCTGCCCGCACATGCGTGAATGAATCATGGGCAAGAGTCCGAGCGACCTGGGCCTGCAGATATGCCGCCGTGTACACACTTTTTGCATAAAGCGGATCCTTCGTTAAACCTTTCGCCATGCTTATGACAGTTATGTACGTCTACATACGCAAATTCTAGGCTGGCAATCAACTGGATGTCCCTTTTGAATTCAATAAATGGCTTTCAGCAATGCACAGGAGCCATTAATAGACTCTTTACTCCCTGCCCCTGTTTTGTGTCCATGCAGAGGAGCCTCCCACAAAACATGGTCTGGCTTCTATGTTGGGGTCAGGGCGCGGTACACTCCAGGGCACGGTTTTTGTGGGTGGGCATTGAGAGATTTACACGCGTCAACCCGCCGCGCCGTAAGCGACCCGGGCCGTGGTGGAGGTTAGAGGCATGTAGACGGCCACCGCCCTCGCATGTGTGTGTACTTAATATAGACTCTCCCAACATATTTTCCCAACACAATATTGCTTTTCTATGGTATTTTCTAGCTTTTTATTCTTATATGGAAATGATTGTCCTTTTAGTATGTCTTGTGTAGTTGCAGCCCGTTCTAGCGAGCGAAGGGGGGAGTGTTGAGCTGAAT
This sequence comes from Starmerella floricola, assembly GCA_030579735.1. NCBI lineage: Eukaryota > Fungi > Ascomycota > Dipodascomycetes > Dipodascales > Trichomonascaceae > Starmerella > Starmerella floricola. Next base: position 755,361 of record JAKTRP010000004.1, on the reverse strand, counting down.
ACGACCGCTCTTTGCGGGGCAGCAGCCAAACCAGACCCATGCTTTCAGTACACATGTTAGCAACATGCATAACAATAACATGCATTGTTTAGAGGTAGGGAGGAAGAAGGGGGCAGGGAAGCTCTTACCATAATAGCTCTTCGCGCCGTCTCTTCTCTGCAGCAAACACGCCGTAAGTTACGAATTCCTCAAAGTGAGTCCCGTACAATGAGGCCCTCACGCTGAGCCTACGCTACTTCTCTATGTCGGTGAGGCAAGTCTCGGAATGTCTGTTTCGTGAAGTCATGATATTTATTGAGTCTCCAATTAGTAGTTAAGCCCCAGCTACAGCTTGGGGCGGTCCCTCAATTGGACCTCGAATTTAGCACCGGTCTTGGCCTTGATCTCGTCGAGGCTAGACCCCGGCTGGATGTCCACGAGCGTGAGGCCCTTTGACGTGTCTACTTCGAACACCGCGAGCTCGGTAACAATGAGGCTCACGCACCTTGCTCCAGTGAGCGGGTTCACGCACTCCTCCACAATCTTCGGGTTGCCCTTCTTGTCCGTGTGCGTCGTAGTGACAATGACGCGCGTATCTTCCGGGTTTGACACGAGGTCCATAGCACCGCCCGTGCCGAAAATGCGGCCAGGAAGTCCCCAATTTGCAAGATCACCGAACTGCGACACCTCGATGGCACCAAGAATGCAGGCATCGAGCTTGCCCGCACGAATCATGCCAAACGACTCGTCGCTCGAGAACCCAGACCCGCCGGGTAAAAACGTGCACGTCTCTTTCCCGGCATTCACGAGATCAGGGTCGGCCTGCTCTTTTGTTTCCGGGTACGGGCCCATACCAAGGATACCGTTCTCGCTCTCGAGGACGACCTCGACGCCTGTCGGCAAATAGTTCGGAATCAAAGTGGGCAAACCAACGCCGAGGTTCACGTATGAGCCATGCTGCAATTCAAGAGCTGTTCGCTTCGCGATTTTCACGCGCGGCGAGTCGCCATGGTCTGTCGTAGTCGAGTCTTCAGACGTGCGAAGCACCTCGATGTGCTTTTCTGCCGTCGAGGGCACGATCATGTTGACGTGAATGCCCGGAACGTGGATCTCGTTGGGGCCGAGCTCGCCAACCTCGACAATTTCATCCGCCTCGACGAGCGTGAGCTTCGCAGCCTTCGCAAACAGCTGGTTGAAGTTCGCCGTCGAGCCCTTGAACCACAAGTTGCCAGCCTTGTCGGCCTTCGAGGCATGGACAAGCGCAACATCCGCAGACAACGGATACTCCATAATGTACTTGACGCTGTCAATGACTCGCGTCTCCTTTTTGGGGCTGTGTTTCACAACGTTGCCGTCTTTATCGTGTCGGTACGGCATGCGGCCCTCTTCAACCCAAGTATCGACGCCAGTCCTCGTGAAAAAGGCCCCAACGCCTGATCCGGCCGCCCTTGCGCGCTCGGCAATCGTGCCTTGCGGCACGAGCTCTATGTCGAGCTCCCCGGTCATGTATTGTCGGAGCGTTTCCTTTGCGCGAGCACCGATGTACGACATGATCATTTTCGAGACTTGGTGCGCCGTAATCAAACGGTCAATGCCGAATCCAGGAGCGCCTCCGTTGTTTGACACAATCGTCAGCTTGTTGAGCTCAGGCCGTTTCGAGATGGCCGTGAGAAAAGTGTCTGGAATGCCGCACGTCCCGAACCCGCCAGACATGATTGTCTGACCGGGTTTCAGGCTTTTCAAAGCCGTTTCAATTGTAGTCACTTTCGTGTGTGCATACCTTCGAAATACGGCGTTTCTTAGGACCCTCATTGAACCACTCAGAGACGTCTATTTGTGGTAGACGGCTGTGGGATGCGGGTAGGTGTGGGTTTGCCCTGAGTGGGTGTGGCACGCGGCTGTGGCAGGCGGGTATGGCAGGCGGGTCGGTGGGTGTGGCAGGAGTGTGGCTCGTCGTGCTCAACGGTGCAGAGAGCCACGCAGTCCCGCGTACCTGTGATGACATAAGCTCGTCGACACAATATAAAGCAGCCATGGTCCACAAGGTTTCGCCTCATACAATCTCTTTGCCTTTTGGCTAAGATCATGTGTAGTATCTGTTCTTTTCAGTTTAACAGCTGAAACGATGCCATGTGCATCATTGATTTATTTTGAATTTTTGTAACCCTGCCTCTGGTCCGCTGGGCTTGCCTATGGCTGGGGGCGCTTGTGTCGTTGCTATTGCACTTCTGGCTCCTGACGCTTTCCCCAACTGCTTATTGCGGGGTCGCACTAAGCCGGTGGAGAACGCGCCCGGCTCTGCTCCATGGTTCTGCTCCATGTTTTAGTCTTTTATAGAAGTAGTAGTGACTTCGTCAAAGTACGTTAGTAGTAAGTATGCAAATTTCTCAGGTGCGGTCAAGTTTCGACTCGTTTAAAATGTTCTCCATGGCATGTTTGCGCACGCCCGTTTGACTGCGTTGTTCCTACAGTGCCAACCATCGCTCATACGTACGTTATGTTTTATATGCAAAGGTACCAAAACTGCCGATACCTGTTATTATTTATTTATGTTGAAGTGTGTTTTCCAGGTCCATGTATTTCCTGAGGCACCCCGAGTTTCGTTATTACAGTTGCGTGTCTAACTGCTCGTTACAACGTTCGTGTGTATCTGTCTTGTTTTCGCACACAAGCACGAGCAGGACGGCACGGGGCACATATCGTACTTCGCGAACCACTGCCGAGCATGCACGGAATGGAAGCCGTGGTTGCATTTCAAGCAGAACGTCGGCCAGCGGTCGGACTCCTTTTCGTCATCAAGGCTCGGCCCCAGGGGAAGCGCACAAACACCGCAGGGGGGCAGCGAGTGGTTGCACGACGGGCACCGGTTCCAGATAGGGACAGGCGTCTTGCTCCGGAGCTTGCGGGCTGCCTCGACGCCAATGAGCTGCTTGCAGTTCGAGCACTTCAAGAACGCTTGTCCCGAAATTGGCGGTTTTGTGTGCGCGTATTTCGACGCGCCGAGTCTGTTCCGTGCAATGTCTAGACGCGCCCGTTGCGAGAAGTACTGCCACGAGTTCAGGAGCAGCCTGTACTCGGAGAACCAAGTCGGGAGCCGCTCATCCTCGAAGTAGCGCGGCCATCCAAACGATGCAAGCAGGCACACGGTCTGCACATCTCCCGTGCGGTCGAGGTATGCCTGCAACAAGTCGAGAATCTCCGGCGTGAACCCAGTGAGGACAATGCCCTCGAGGTCGCCGTTGGCCACGGCCCGCGATGTGAGCAGGGCAAAGTACTTGCCCACGTCCTTTTGCGGCAAAAACCGCAGGGCAATGCCAATGCGCTCGACCAAGGGCAGCGACCCGTCATCGAGGACGTCGAGCCACGACCCGTCCGAGATGTACGCGAAGATTGCGCGCAAGTACGGCCCACTGAGCTCGGAGGCGAGGCGTCGACACTGCTCGCGCCACACGTTGTTCGTGGGCACGTCCTTGTACACGAGGTAGCCTGCCACGGCCGTCGACATGAGCCGCAGGTTCTTCTTGCGCGACTTCGCGAGGCTCTCGACGGCCCGCTCGATGTTGTTGTGGAACACGGCCCACCCGGCGGCCTTCTCGAACTGGCCCTTCTCCTCGAGCTCAACTAGCCGCGGCTCAAGCTCGCTCAGCCCGAAGTCCCAGCCCGTGAGCCGCAAACACAGCTCGCGGTGCGCCGTGAGCCAGTCGGCCGTGCTCACGAACACGGAACCGGGGGCCCGCTTCACGGCGTACTTGATTGCGTCGTTCACCGTGCGGCCAGACAATTTGGCGCTGTGTGCGAGCCGCGGCTGCAGCGTGGCTGGCGACAGACCCTCCCAGACGTTGAGCACGCCAATGTAGCGCAAATCGACTTCCGGCGTTTCGAGGTAGCTTCGCGAGCCGTTTGCACCGGACTGCTGGTCGACCCATTTCCACACGGCCCGCAGCCCCGGGCCGGCCCCGCTACCAACGGCGGCCACGATCTCGATGTTGCGTGCGGCGTCGAGCGAGTACCCGGCAAGGGCACGCTGCTGCATCGTTGACGTGATATCGCCGGCCAGAACCCACTCGGGCACGGCGTCCGTGTCCGATACATCTGAGTCCGAGTCTGATGCGTGGTCTGAGCCCGAGCCCTCGGAGTCTGCGTCGGCAAAGCCGTCCATGCCCGTGGCGTCGAGCTCGGCTGCAATGGGCGGCTCGATGTGCCCGTCGCGGATTTGCGATGTTGTCAAAGTGCCGTCCCGCGACACCTCGAACAGCGAGCTCCCTACCGTCATCTTGAAGCTGTTGAACGGGTCGAGATAGATGCTCGACGGCGGGTCGGGCACGGGCGCACGGAACAGCGTCCCGGACTGCCGCAAGCATACGAAGTCCTTGTTGTTTGCAAAGTCGAACGACACAACCTTGTCGACGTCCGTGTGCATGTCCGTGACCTTGTTCACAAACAGCGACACGTCACACGCAGCGCTGAAGTCGTCGTGTGACGGCGGCACGCCGAGCTGAGCGACCGACCCGCGGCGGTTCGGGCCCGAATGGCCCGAGCTCTGGCTGCCGTGCGTGCCGGCGCCGACCGATCCCGAGCCGGCGTGCATTGAACCCGTTGCATGCGACCCGTGGGTCGATGTTGTGTACGCGGACGTGGGGCCAGCAGATACGTGGCTAGCGGATGCATTACCAGCCGATGTGAGGCCACCAGAAGTGGGACCAGAGTTGGGGCCAGAATTCGAAGCTGGCTGTCGTGTGCTCGAATCGGCCGCTCCCGAAGCCGTGCCAGACGCCGTGCCGGGGCTCGTAGGACTGAACACTGGTCCTGGCGACGAATACTGCGAATCGTGGGCCATGATCCCGCTCGAAAGCGCCGACTCAGGACCGTGAAGCCCGGACGTGAGCTGGCTTGCCGGGCCGCGGCGGCTCGGCATCGTTGACAAGTGCCATTTCCGGATCGTGATGCCGTCTTGCAAGGCGGCTAGCTCGTTTTCGTTGATGTGCGAGAACCGCAGGCAGCGCGCGTCGAGCTTCACCGTGTCTCGGAACACGCGTGGGATCATGAGCAGCGGCTCAGGCTCGGAATCGCCGAACGTCCGCCGGTCCCACAGCGCAACCGAGTGCTGCTCGCCATACGTCGCCACAAGCGTATCATTGTGGGGGCTGAACGAAATCGACGAGCACAAGGGCGACGAAACAGAGCTCGTGATCGTGTTTGTGCGCGTGTCGAACGTGCGGAGCATGCGTGCACCACCGACGAGGCCCGTGACGGCATCGGAGGGCACAAACTTCACGGCCGCCACCGTTTCCGAGATTGGAATCGACGCCGCCGGCTCGTGGCGGTCGCTTGCACCGAGGTCCCACAATAGCAACGAGTCCGAGCCGCGGGCCCGGTCGTAACCGGCAGCAAGCAGCCCGCCCGAGGCACCGAAGCTCAGAGCTGTGCATTTGCGCGTCGTGCGCTGTTTGAAAACGGCCGCACCCGTCGCATTGGCCTGCAATTCACGCAAATGCACGGCGCCCGAGTTCAAACCGTAGGCCACGAGGGGCGGGGCGGCCACACTGTAGTCGAAACACCGCACAACGTCCTCCGTGTCAAATCCGGCAGTTCGCGAGCCCGTGCCTTCGCGGTATTCGTATAAGAACACCTCATCGCGGCCGACGCCGAGGCCTACAAAGTGTTCAACGTCGTCAGTGTCCCATTCGCGCGCATGCACCAGCGCCGCGGACATTGCCAAGCCAGGAACCCTCGAGCGGGCTCTCCACAAGACGGCTCGCCGACCCCAACCCAGAGGCACCTCATTTTTCGTAACCTTCGTCCACAACTGTTTCCACTCTAAAGTCTTGCAAACGTCTCCACAGCCGACCACAAAGACGTGGAGTACACAAAACAAAAACACAAAAACAGCTTTGGGGTGTTACTCTTTGGCTCATTAGCTATTTTGGGGCAGTCTGTACTATCGCAAGGCTTCAATTGCGTAAGATTCATTATGAATATAAGTCGCCCTGCTAGCCGACTTCATGCCCTCACTTCCTCACTCGCAAGCACGCCGCGTGTTTGTACACCTTTAGTTGTGCAAAATAAACGGCCCAGTTTTCTGGCGACTTCTTGTTTGTGTGGGCCTGCAACGCCTCGTCCCGTCACGCTCGGCGTGCGCATGTACGCTAAGTATACGCTGCAAGACCTTGTAGACAATATACCCGAGCCTGCACCAAGCGAGCTGAATGCAGAAGATTTGGACTGGTCACATCTACAGCCCTCAAAGGAGGGGGATCACCCTGCAGACTGGCAACCGGCCGAACAGAAGGAGGACATGATTTTCAAAGAAGTGCTGAACCATGTACTCGCGAACCCGCAACCATCTTCTTCATCCTCATCTGCCTCTGCGTCGTCGTCCACGTCCTCCGGAACGCCGCTTACAGACTCGATTCTCGCCCTGTTCGACCGCTCAGACCGTAGAGAGCCGCAAAGCCAGCTGAACCAGCCACGCGCGAAGAAAACGGGCCCGAGCCCGGCCGAGCTGCGCGCGAGCCGGCGTATTAAGCAGGCGCTTGCCCATGTTTACGAGCACATCGAGGCTCTGCGAACGAATAAAGACGTCATGGTGTATTTCGAGACGACGGTGGCCCCGGCGTTCAGCACTGCAAGCGTGTTGCCCTCGGATCACGCTGAGAAAATTGAGCCGTGCAGTGCTTTGGACCCGCTCGTTGGCCCAGACACGGCATCGCAAATTTTGGGTAAGTGCATCTCCGTACTCGCGTCCGATTTCGAGGACTCGCTAGGTGCTATCCACTTGTTCGAGCGCTCAAAGCGCCGCAGCATCGAGTTTTTCAGCTATGCGTGTTCTGCAGACGTCTATAACCAGATTATCCGCATCCGGTGGCACCATTACCGAGACTTGTACGCCGTCGTGAACCTCGCTGCTGAGCTCGCCATCAACGCCATACCACCAACGCTCGAAACCACCGAGCTTCTTGCCTCTGTGTACCGTGATGCCTTGGATAGCTCAAAGGGCATGGGGACGACGCCGTACGGCATGCCCTTGTGGACGGGCCAAGACGTAAGGCGTCTTGAAGAGTTGAACCGATACCGCACGCGGTTCCAAAGCACGTGGGCAGCGAGGCCCGTCCGGCTCTGATCGTTTCGAGCAATTGCTAAAACAATGGCAGCCCACGTTCCCGTCTCCTTGGTCTGCGACGATGATTCTTGACGCTTTCATTCATTATGTGTACATAGTTATGACTTACGATTGCTTTAACTCGCCGTGGCGAGACGCTGTAGTGAGGCACTGCTTGGCGGTTGTGCGATTCCGCTATTCAATACATACGTGGGGCCCTGCTCACCGAATTATATCGCCACGGGCATTATTCTATTCGTACGTGCACATGCTCGTTCCTGCGTTAGCCTTGTTTGAGGAAGGCTACTCAAGTCCAGGTTTGGGGTCGGCCCGCGTGTAGGGAGTGCCCAAACGGGAAAGTGCCCGGTAACGAGCTGGTACCGCATATAAATGCGGAATTTTTCCCGAATTCGACCCATAAACGTGCACACAAGCTACTGCAAACTGTAATTAGCCATGCGGTTTTTCGCCTTCATTTCAGCGCTCGCCCTCTTCGCGCCTTGCCTTGCGGGAGGTGGGAAGCACGCAGCTAATAGAGAGCTTGCTTCCAACACTGGTACTGCTACCAAATATGATACTACAGCTACTACTGTGCTCGGCAATGCCCATAACGAGCCGCCTGTGAACTGTAAGGATGCTTCCACCCATTTCTCTCATGTGCTCGAGCCTATCTTCTATGTTGTTGACCACCCATTTACAAGGGCCGCTGTTCAGTTTTTCGATATTCGCTATGTGTCTCAAAATGTTTTTCACACGGTCAGAGGTGCTGTTGCTGAAGTCTACAACGGATTCCGGGCCATTGCTGCAAGCCAATGGCACAGATTAGCTCTGTCAGAGGCCTTTGCCACAGCCGAGGACCTGTCTGTGCACAAGACATCGTATGCGAAACATGAAGGCCTTCCAGAAAGTGTACATGCTGGATACGGAGAGCATTTGCCACTATCGTGGAAGCAGCTCTCCAATGAACTTGACAGGAAGAGCACTGCTGGCCAGAGCTTACGTCGTCATGATACGGCACTTCACAATGATCACATTTGGAATGCTACGAGATTAAGCAAGGGGCTCGAGAACATACCTTTGGAGAACGCGCCTTTTATCTTTGTGACGTGGGCTATTATCCGGTGGAGATGTAGAATCGCACGAGGAGTGAGCTCCTGCTTCCGTGTCTCTCTCCTGGTCGCAGTCAAGGTACTACAACGGTTAGACCGTGGTTCCACGCTAGACCGAATTCCCTCCTTGGACTCGTTGCATGGAATGAGACGCTGCTCTCAAGAACGTCAAACAAGTCATCAATCAGTCGTGCTCAGTTTCAATGGCGCTACGCAAAGTGTCACTTCACTGGATGCCACAACGTGTGCTCTAGAAAGTAGTGAGCATGAGAGTGCCTCGCTAGTCACTACACCTACTCAGTTCCCTGGTGAGGTATATGCCTTAGAAGCTCAAGACGATAGTGAAAAAGAGTCCAGCGAATACTTGACCGCTCCTATGAGCTTAGGCGCTGTAGAAACGGTGATCGAAATAGTCTCTCCAGACTTTACGTCGGAATGGAACTCGGCTTCCCTCTCATCTGAATCTGCTCTCACAGTTCCGGCTTCTGAAGAGGAGAGCTGCGGAAGCTTGGAGGGCTCTACTTCGTCAGATAATTCTGATCGCTGCTCTGTGTACTCCCTTCAATGGCTGGCATCCAGAAATGGCTCGGACTCTTCATCAGCCAATTCTTCGTTCGCAGATCTCGGAGTTGGTTCTATTGCTGAGCCAGCAACTCCTCTCTCTATGAATGAGGTTACTCCTCCTGAAGATAAATTACCATCGAGCTCAGAAACATTACAGTGTTTCAACGACCTTCCTGAAGACCTTCAGAGTTTGATGCTGAGGACTTTCACGGCGGGCGTTTGTGACTACGACCATGACGCATTTCGCCAACAATTCATTCACGCTCACTCACTAGATTCTGCAAGGAGGAAGATCGGCGTCACTTCAAGTGAAGATTTGGCTAGCTATGTGCAACAGAACCTGCCATTGGTGCTCAAAGTTTCGAAAACACTACTGTGGTGCGACACAAGCTGCCAGGAGCTTCTAGGAGGCCTTGATTGCCTGGTCAGCTTGGAGGAACGCTACACGGAAAGTCATCAGCGAAGGGCAGCAGGTATCAAGGAAAGCATGCAGCGCCTTAATACGAAATGCTCAATGGTGGTGGACCGACGGGTCGGAGTTCCATATGGCCGTTTGGTCTCAGATGGAATTGAAGTCAGTAGCTTACTGGACGCCGCCGGACGGCTCCGCCTGAAAGACAGGCTGAAGCAGAGCACTAAGATCCGTCACACTGCGGAAGCTATCGAGAAGTTCCTAGCACTCAGAGGCTCGCTAAACGTCGAGATCGTCGAGCTGACCATGAGTATTCTTTCTCAATACCAACAATGTGTGGATACAAATCGTGTAAGAATTAGAACAAGTCCTCGCATATTACAAGACTTCCTAAAAGCTGTCAATGGGTGATTGTCTACATCTAGATCGCATGCATATTTAATATCCAGCAAATAGTCTCTAACTCTTCCGAACAACTTTATTGCCTCTATGATAGCGTAGACAAAATATTTACGAGATTGTGAATTATGTATGCATATGTACATGAACCCCATGCTAATTTGCATAGACGGGCTCGATAGTTGCGAACTCAGATCCCTGAGCCTTCACGGGCTCATCAAGAAGCACAAGCCAAAGCAAATCCTGCAAACTCGGCTTTGCATTTGAGAATGTGTTCTTCAAGAAGCCGAATTCTCCACGTAAAAGCGCCGGCCTGTATGCAATCAGGCCAGACTCTACAGCCTGCAATGAAAGGTCTGGTACGTACTGGACGACCTTACTGAAGAAGCCCGCTAGACCACTGAGCGCGCGTTGCTCGGGTGAGAACTGAGGCCAGCGCTTTCTCAACAAAGGCGCATACTTCTTCATGAGTCTTGGCCACAATGAATCTATGCGCGAGGCCACAAACGCCTCGGCATATTGTGATATGGAGCCTAGGCATGCAAGGCTCTGTTCAACGACATAGACCTCGTCATCAAACACTCGGGCTACAGCCTCAGGCCATGTCTTGTGAACAAGCGGAAGAAACTCTTCCTTGTTGACAGCTAAATACGGCATCAGCAAATTAGTGAGGGATAGCGTGGCCAAGCGTATTTCAGGGCTCGAGTGTGTCATTAGGCGATCACAGTACGCCACAATCCGCTGAATTATCAAGTATGTCGGCTTTGCTATGGGGAAATCCCACTTTTCAAGAGCATCTTCCGGCTCGTCTTTTATGTCCTCATCGTCCTCATCTGACTCTCCCAGATTCTCCTCGTCTTCTCCATCCAGGGCCTTGATTCTCTCATCTTGATTCACGACTCTATCTTTGGCGTCGCTGTCCTTTTTCCCCAAGGTTTCGGCAAGCTTGTTGATGTCCACTTTCTTTTCGAGGATCGAAGAGTCAACTTTGGGTTTTCTCTCGAGTTCAGTCAAGAGTGCCGCGAAATCAGGAACCTCTACATCTACTTCAGGGTTTTGCTCAATCGAGGGCAATGAGGGCCGGCCAAGGACGCTCACTAGGGCAGCAAATACAGTGAGAATACCGGTCACTAGTCGCGAATAAGCGTGGTAGTGGTCCATTAAGACAAATAGTGATGAAAATACATCGTCAAGATGCGGCAAAATTTCACTGCCACTGACATAGATGAGACTGGCCAGCGCCTGCATCGTTCCGGGTGTGAAATTGAGCGTGTTAAGCTGAAGGGCCATGCCATCAACCAAGTAATCTTTGTTGTCGATGGCCAGCTCAGTTGGTGATTCATAGCCGCAAGCATAGGCGACCTTCGAAATAGCAAGTCCAGCTTGCTCTCGAACATAGGGGCTGCTCATGCTGCCGAGCATCGCGAAGAGCGGGTGGATTAGGTCCACAAAATACTCTTTAAAATCTGTCCCCTGCTTCAGCGCTGCCTCTCCAACGAAGTAGCAGGCAAGCGCAGTGTGGGCAGCAGAAGTAACGCTGTTCGTACTATCAGCACCAGCGCCAGGATCTTTTTCTTGCACGTTCAATGCATCAAATAGGTCTTCGTAGCAGTAAACAACAATTTCGTGCACATCTGTAGTTCTTGGCATTCCAGACATGATGCTTCCGGTGATCCAGAGTAGAACCGCCGAGTCTAGAGAGGCTTTTCCTCGTATCTTCAATGACTCAAGTCTACTTGCAAGCACCTCGAGGATGCTCGGTGGCGCTGACTTGCCCAGCTCGCCTAGTACTCTCGCAACAGCATCTTGCATTGCACCGCTCAGAGGCGAGTTCAGGCCCAAGTCGGCGAATCGCACCGTATGCTGTTTCTGAGCATTGTACGGTTCAATAGTTCGCATAGTGACCTCATTGGCCGAACTCTGTTTTTTGCTAATCGACAGTGGAAGTGTCGACTCCACAGCCTCCACAAGGACATCCGAAATGCTCGTCCCTCCCAAAAGTTCTATCGAATTTTGCAGCGACTGTAGGCCTGTCAAGGCTTTGGTCTCGTTCGGACTACTCAGCACGGCACCGAGGTTGTTGACCTGCGACAGAAACTCGCTCATGAGTAAGTCACTTGTTGTATTTGAGGAGCTGAGGAACGCTCGAGCCCGTTCAGCAAGCTTGGAGTCCTGTTTTTGCGACGTTGTGAGTAGCATAATCTGAACTAGGACTCCTGAGGCTTTCTCAGGCAGTGTTTTGTGCGAGCATTGTGAGAAGGCTTCATGGGAAAAGTCGTAGATTGCCGCTAGCAACTCTGGCCGCGAGCCCGTGCGATCCAACAGCGATTGCTGGAGTTCAGAAACAACTGTGAAAGAATCTTGTAATTTCGTTACTGCCGTCTGTAACCACTCTTGGGTTCTCACCTTCGGAGCGCTGTCATCTTCGCTCCACGTATTATCGCCAATTGTGCCGGCAATCACATCCGCCAAGCACTCCAACGCCCGTACCTTTGCCTTGAAATGTCGCCGGTTCGCAGGACTTACGAACTTTGTGAGTTTGGACACGAGTCTTGGCAGTACAAGTGCGCGATGGTCCGGAGAGCTGATAATCCTGGTCATGATCGTGTGCAGCGCTCCTATACTTGCCAGTTGAGCATCGAGATCATCTGTATCGTATTGAAGGCCATCAAGCAAGAGCGTGAGCACCTGTGCTGTTGTAGGCGATTGCCCAAGTTCGGTCCCGAACCGTGCATTGGCTGCAGCAGTGTAAAGGGCCTCGATACATGCGAAACCGGCCGCGTGCAGGCTTGTGGGTTTCTTGAGAAAGGCCCTCGGAGGATTGAGACTTGAGTCGTGCTTGCTTGGCGTAGTTCCAGCCAAATGGAGGGGCGGCTCGGGGCTTAAAAGAAACGTTGACACAGCAAGCAGTTGTTGAGCCCGGTCGCGGTCAAGGCCGCCTTTGTTCCATGCAAAAGCAAACAGTTCAGTGAGAACACGAAACAGAAGTTCTGTTTGCCTGTCGCCTAACGAATCTTGCTGTAATAAACTACGCAGAGGGAAAAACACATACTCGGCCACATTTGGGTTGAGTTCAGAGCGCAACCGTTTCACACTCGCCAACAGTGCTTCTAGCCGCTCTGCAACAGTTTTGCTGCGAGCATCGAACAGATTCGCGGGCTTTAAGGCTTCTTTTGCCAGTGCCAGGCACGCAGCCTTCAGCTCGTCCATGATGCTACGCCGAACCCCGACCCACACACGCCGAAGGCACCTTCAATGAAGGCTGTCAAGCAGCCCTGTGCTGAAGGCAAGCCATAGAGACGAGAACGTCTTGCGTTTTCCGCTCATATTTTATTGGGCAGGTTTTCACTATATAGAAAATTATTTTTATGTCAGGAGATTTAATGAGAGCATGGATTAATGTTTTTTCTTAGTTTTACATATTTACTTATTACCTGAACCTACAAATAGTTTGATGTTGTTCCCAAAAACGGGCTGCAATAATCCTTTCATAGTCTTTTCAGTGTATAAGACTCAATTGTGTCCATTAAGAAGGCGGAACTCGTATTGGTGGTCGGCAACGTATGCGTTCATACTGATGGATCGCTTCTCACAACTGCGCCCTTTTGCTCTATTCAAAGCCTGCTGTCCGGATTGTTCCACGCAAGTACCTAATTGGTTCTTGTCCGCTTTGTCCTCTTTGCTTTTGGCTTCTCAGGCGCCTCAAGCTCGCTTGTCTCACCCGGTGCCTCTTCTTTCACCTCTTCCTTGGCCGCTCTTTTTGCGATTTTCTTTTGAAGGTCGGGCACATAGCAGCTTGTTCGACCTCCAACCGTCACGAAGCTCACAACATGTCCCTCTGCGGTTTTCTGGGGCTCCTTTTTGCTCCGAGCTTTGCCCCAGCGGTGTAACATGAGCCAGTGTTTCGGGAATGCAGCGCTATTGCCCAAAGTCTCGGCCGCCACGGAGCTCACTTCGAGTAGTTTCGCGTACAGTGTCGAGGCGAGTTCTGTGCCGAGCGTGTCTGCGTACTGTTCAGGGTGTAGCCGCGCTTGATAAAGAATCTCGTCCGCCATCCAGTTGCCGATGCCAGAGAAGAGCGTCTGGTCGAGCAGCAAGGACTTGACCGGGACCTTACGTTTGAGGATTAGAGGAACAATTTCCGATTCGGGGGGCTGCTTTTGCGAGAAATCCGTGCCAAGTTTCGAAAGCGGCTCGTGGTCGTACGACTTTGCGAGAGCACAGTCGAGGAGTCTGATACGAGCGAGCCTGCGCGGGTCCACAAACGCGAGCTCGTCGCCGGCCTCGGTTTCGAGCGAGAATTTCGTGAACTTTGGCGGCCATTCTGCGGTATGCTCGACAACCTGGCTCGAGTCTTTGCCCTCGGCGGCGAGCTTTGCAGCGATCTCTTTCACTTTCCGGTCCCCACCGCCTTCCATGCGAATCAATGCGCCAACATTCCGAACATGGATCCATCCCGTCATCCCGAAATGCAGAACTAGGGTCTTAGCACCTCCGATCTCGATCATAAAGTACTTTCCCTGGCGGCCGACCTCGGTCACTTGTTGGCCTGTGGTGGCCGAGGTGAAGACCGTCGACGTCAGCGGTTTCACAAATAGCAACTCATCGGCCAATGCATTCACACGCTTGATTGTTTTGCCGAGCAAATGCGTTCTCAGCAACGAAACTGCGTGGGCCACTTCACCCAACTCCGGCATCTGCAAGGTGACGTGAATCTCACGCTCGCATATATGGGCTAGGTCAGCTGATTTCCTCGGATGGGCCGGCGAATGTGTCGTCAGAAGAGTTCGAGATGCGTCTCCGTTTTTTTGAAAGCAATGATTTTTGTGTGCCAATGCTTGTGCCTTTCAATCTGATACTCAACATTTTGTTCATGAGCCGTTGCTTTCTATGGTAATAAATAGCCGCCCTTTCTATCCGCCTTCATCATGGGCGCTATAAGCTAAGGTGGCAATCCACCCAATCTTTATCAATATTCTGGTCTACATAAACATATTACAGTGCGTACGTATGTGTACTCATAGTGTTGTACATATGTGCATGTGTACGTGTGTGTGCAGGTGTCTTGTCTGCGGGTGAGGGTGACTATCTGCTCATGTGCTTGTAACAGTGTCTACTGCTGGAGACTCATCCATGTAATTTCTTTGTCGTTAGCTCAACTAAAAGCTCAAACGTTTCTGTATGCTCGTGCCCTGGCCTACCGATCTCATCTCTAAACTTCGAGTCAACTTTCCTCGGCTGTGTGTTGGAGATAAGACGATTTTAGGAAGCGTCACATGGCACTGAAGCCGGGTGTTCCGATCTAGTCGATTCCTGTACAGAAATACAGCTCTTTTCAGGGACCTCAGACTCGCTTCTCTTGACTGCCTAAATATGCGTAGGCGTCGATGGCTACCATAGACACACAAGCGGGCGTACAGACTCTAGCGTGTTTCTGGAACTTGGTTGGTAGTTGCGGCTGAAATCGGAGTCATCGGCAAACCAATCACCCTTGAGCCGAAATCTTGCGTCGATGGTCATAGGCGTGCATGAATAATGCATATAGGGCTCGGAGCCGGGCTTGGGCATATTTACGATGCAAGATCCCACAGGCACAAAGAACGGATCCGGTGAGCAAAGCAGCATCAAAAATAGAGCTTTATGTATTGCTGTGTTGAGCCAAAAGCAATTCTGGCACCCGCAGCTATAGTGTGACTGGCTGCGGCCACCTGTATCTATCTATCGCAGTTAGCGGGTTTACCGCGAGTCTAAGACTGGCAGGATCTGCATGCATGTTTGTGATGCATGTTTGTGATGGCCCAGCACGCAAGCCCATTACATATATATGCCACCGAGTAAGATTGCGAGTGCTAGCTATAGAGGCCTGTACGAAGAATAATGAAGCTTGCTGTCTTGATTTCGACTTTATTGTTAGCTTTGCACGTCAATGCACTGGCGTTGCCGAAGTGGTTCGAGAATCATGATTCTCGAAGTTCGCTCGAAGTAGCTCGAGAAAAACGAAAGAGCAGCGGTGGTAGCTCCGGTGGTGGACGCGGTGGTGGTAGTTCCGGTGGCAGCTCCGGTGGCAGTTCCAGTGGTGGACGCGGTGGTGGCAGTTCCGGAGGTGGACGCGGCAGTGGCAGTTCTGGTGGTAGCTCCGGTGGAAGTTCCGGTGGACGCGGTGGACGCGGTGGTGGCGGCCGAGGTAAAGGCGGTAAAGGAGACAGAGGCGGAGGACAGAGCGGAAGATTGAAGAGCACGGATAAAGGCTACGGGAAGAAGAAACGCCCCGACTACTCTGGTGAGTCGATCGACGATCTGCCTCCGCCGTATTATCGCGGCACTGATGCTCCCCCACCTCCTTATCATGCAGGGTCCTATGGTCAACGAGGGCAGCAATCTGGCTATTGGAATGGACAGTACTATCCATACGCGGCTTATGGCTTCGGGCCCTACTTTCCGATTGTGGGCGGTTATTATCCTTATTTGGCAGGCCCTTTTGGTCTCTATGGACCGTTCAGCAGTGATGGCCGCAACAGCTCTGTTTCAAGCTTTTACTTGAACGGGAAGGTGGACGACGCAAAAAGTGGGCTAGCGAATGGAACTGCCAATAGCTCCGTTTACGCAAATGGATCTGTTTACACAAACGTATCTGTGTCTAGCAACAAAACGGTTTACTTGGCTGGAGGTACCTACTACGTTATTGAGTGGGTAAACTCGTACTACTATATCAAGCTTTATGAGGGCTACGATTACAGTAATGGAACTGTTCTGAACGGAACTAACATGGCAATTAGCGGACATATCGTGACAAACTCCACCAGTATCTACGATTACACTTATCCCAATGAAACCTATCGCATCAACCCGAATTATACGATTAACAACACCCTGTTGGTGGAGAACACATCGGACCCGTCTGATCAATCGTCGTCAATGAACCTCGCGTCAAGAGCCCCTTCCCCACTAACTTGGGCACTAATCCCTGCAGCCATTGCAGCAGCGATGGTAGCCATTGATCTCTTTTGAAGCAAGTTGGGATCTTGCTCTCGCTAACCTCTGAGACCACTATTCGCCCTGGAAGTCTAGTTTCGTCTCACCGGCCAGTAATTCATAGCGGTATTCTGGATCTGCCGTAGACCCTCAGGCTCTTTGAAACGGGTGGGCTAATTTCCCACGACGGCCGTGCATATAGAATTAGGGTTATGCATAAGGAAGTCTCATGTCTATAGGATCCCCAAGTTTCACGACTTGTGCAAGTTTCACATGCGCTAAGCTTCGCAAAAATGACAAGCTCAGAGTGTTGTACATGCATTAGCAATTGCAAAGTCCGTAGTTCGGGGACAAGAAAAGGTATATAAAGGGTCGATGACCCCCACCCCCCTCCCCAGGTTCTTTCCACACCAGCTCACCGTCTCTCTCTTTTACAGACTACTACTCCACTCTTTTCAACAATGCGTTTCTCTCCGATTGCTCTCACTACTCTTGCCCTTGTCTATGGCGCTGAGACTAACCAGCAGATTGCACAGCAGCAGATGCAGACCCAGCACGCCATGAGCGGTGTTGAGGGCTCCATGACGAACGCTCGCCAGGTCCAGGACACGCTCAACGAGCGCTTGAGGGCCGACGGAGGCGTGCACGCGAACGAGGAGCGCCTCGTTGCCTACATCACTGGTGCCGATTCGCAGATCGACAACGCCATTGCCACGGTCTCTGATGCGCTTGCGCCCTTTACGTTCGGCGTGTCGAAGGCCATTGGTAACTTCTTGCTCGGCCCGTTTGTGCAGTCTGTTACGAACGGTGCCGAGGTTCTTGTGGCGAACCTCATTGGCAACTCTGAGGACCGCCTCGATGCCGAGATGATTGGCCGCATGACCGGCGACTACTCGCGGTTGATCGAGCTGTCGAAGACCAACAACGTTGACACGAGCCGCCTGCAGAACCTGAACAACCAGCTCATGAACACGCTGCAGAAGGTCAAGCGTGCGACGGACGCTGACCTGTCTGGCGTGCACGGCGCCGTGACGAACGCTGCGCAGGTCCAGGACACGCTTATGCGCCGTCTGCAGCAGGCCGGTGGTGACCCGCACGAGCACGCCGACCGCCTTGTTGCCTTCATCACTGGTGCGGACTCGCAGATCGACAACGCCATTGCGACTGTTTCCGATGCGCTTGCACCCTTCACGTTTGGCATCTCGAAGGCCATTGGCAACTTCTTGCTCGGCCCCTTCGTGCAGTCCGTGACGAACGGCGCTGAGGTTTTGCTTGCGAACATGATCGGCGGCACCGAGGATGTTGTTGATGCCGAGATGATCGGCCGTCTCACGGGCAACTACTCGAAGCTCACGGAGCTTGCCTCGACGCACAACGTCGACACCTCGAGGCTGCAGAACCTGAACCAGCAGATCATGAACACTCTGCCGAAGATCCGCTAAGCGCATTGAGCTTCCATGTAATATTTCTTCCCTGTAAATCAGTAGATTGCTGCTCACCCACATTTATATGCACAATCCTATATAGCTAGCGTGATATGGATGTCTATCCAGGCTGACGAGAAAGCTAGGTTTAGAAATAATATAATTTATCAATAATTTTCTCATCTAAGACAGCGTCAGGAAATGATCCTCACCAATTCTGCTTCGCAGTCTGAAAACTTGTGTGTTTGGCTTTGGCAAGACTTTAGTACTCAGCTACTCAGCTATGTTCACTTGTAGAGTATCTCATACCACATGCCGTAGTCACGCCACACTATGAGTGCAGGGAACAGGTTCATATGGACTATGTTGAAACCCATAGGGATCTTGGGAGTGAGCGACCACGTCTTAGGGCTATCCCAGGAGGTATGAGAAGGCGATGCAGCTATATAAAATAAGTAGCCAATCTTACTTATATATTGGCAGTTAAGGTGAAGTTACTCTTGTACATTTGGTTTCAGATGAATTATATTATTGAGCCCCGTGGTGCTTATCCTTGTCAGCAGGAACTATTTTCAACAGACTAACCAACCCTACAGGCACTCCAACGTACCAACGAGGCCAATTTGTGTGCTTTTCATAGCGACTATCAACTGCTGGAGACACGATTCCGTGGTTGCTCGCTCAACTAGATGATTCTCAGGCGTTTCTGTATGACTGCTCGTCGGCCCTTGCCTACCAAATTACAGAGTCAACCCTTCTCGGCCGGTTGCTGGAGGCAAGATGGTTGATAGAAATCTTCACACAACACTGAGTCCCGACTTCCTGTTCTAACCGACTCCTGTACAGGATTATAGCTCTCCTTGGTGGCCTCTGACTTGCGTCTTCTCCTCAGCCTTCATATTTTTACGCATAGATGGTTATCGTAGACACTCAATAGGGCATACATGTCTCTAAGATGTCTCTCTGGATGGCTATCAGGTGGTTGCGGTGGACATCGGGCATCGGCAAACCAATTACCATGAGCCGAGATCTTGCATTCGTGGTCATAGCCATGCATGAAGAATGCATATAGGGCGCAGTGCTGGGCTTGGGCTTCTTCCGTGATGCAAGGCCCCACCGCACACAGTATGGAAATAGTAAGCTTGGTGGCCCATAACAGTGAGTCTTTGCATTAATTCGTATTAAGCCGAAGCATTTGGCGGACCTAGCTATGATGTCCTTGGCTGCGGTTACGCGTACTTCATGTATCTAGCGCAGATGGCTGAATTTTCGTGAGTATAAGGTCTGGGCAGGATCTGCATGCACGATGGTGATGGCTTGGCATGCAGACCAGTAATATATATGCAACTGAGTACGACTAGAAGTGAAATCCATCCAGCTATAACCCAGTATTGATGAGGCTCGTAGTCTTGATATCGACTCTGTTACTAGCATTGCACGTCAATGCTCTGGCTTTGCCGAAATGGTTTGAGAGCCATGGTTCCCGAGGCTCGCTCGATGCTCTAGAAAAAAGAAAGAGTAGCGGTGGCAGCTCCGGTGGTGGACGTGGTGGTGGTAGCTCCGGTGGCAGTTCCGGTGGCAGTTCCAGTAGTGGACGCGGTGGTGGCAGTTCTGGAGGCGGACGCGGTGGTGGCAGTTCTGGTGGTAGTTCCGGTGGACGTGGCGGTGGTACTTCCGGTTCTGGTGGCCGCGGCGGTAGAGGCCGAGGAAAAGGAGGTAAAGGAGACAGAGGAGGAGGACGGAGCGGAAGATTGAAGAGCACGGATACCGGCTATGGAAAGAAGAAACGTCCCGACTACTCTGAAGAATCGTTCAAGGATCTGCCACCACCTTATTATCGCGGGACCGATGCTCCTCCACCTCCTCATCACGCAGGGTCTTACGGTCAACGAGGGCGTTCTAGTACTTATTGGAACGGGCAGTACTATCCCTACGCAGCTTACGGCTACGCAGCAATCCTTCCGATTGTGGGCGGCTACCCTTACTTGGCAGGTCCTTTTGGCCTGTATGGGCCATATAATAGGGACGGCAGCAATGCTAGTATCACAAGATTCTACCTCAACGGGAAGGTGGACGAAGCGAGAAGTGGGCTTGCAAATAGAACTGTAAACGGATCCGTTTACACAAATGGATCTATTTATACGAACGCGTCCATGCCCGCGAACCAGACTTACTTAACTGGAGGGTCCTTCTACGAGCTTTTCTGGTCAGATGGAACCTACTCTGTAGAGGTTTATGAGGGCCATGACTATGCGAACGCAACCATCTTGAACGGAACAAATATGGCGATCAACGGGTATCTCGTCACTAACGCCACCAGTATCTTCAACTATCCCCCTCCCAACGACAGTTTCCACATCAACCCGAATTATACGATTAACAACACGCTGTTGGTGGAAAACGCATCGGACCCGTCTGATCAATCGTCGTCAATGAACCTTGCGTCAAGAGCTTCTTTTCCACTTACTTGGGCACTGGTTCCCGCAGCGATAGCAACATTAATGGTAGCGGTTGACGTCTTTTGAAGGAAGCTGAGACCTTGCATTCGCTAACGTTTGAGGCCACTCTTCGCCCTGAGAGTCACATTCGACTCACCGGCCTGTACTCATAGCGGCATTCTGGATCAGCCGTAGACACTCAGGCTCTTCAAACGGGCTCGGCTAATTTTATTGCTAGATCTGATGCTACGCACCAATATTTATATGCACGGCACGGATGTCTATCTAAGCTGGCAAGCAACGTTTATAGGAGATAAAATCTAATTTAATTAATTTACACACTCAAGGTCGCGCTAATAGACAATTCTCACCAATTCTGCTTCGCATTCTGAAAACTTGTGTGTTTGACTTTGGCAAGACTTTAGTACTCAGCTACGATTACTCGCAGGATGTCTCATGTCCAAGGCCCCTTCCCTACATTGTGAATGGGTTCGAATGACCAACTCTACAGGCATTGGAACCCACCACAACGCCAATGAGATTGAATGCACTGATACTCGCACCGGCAATAGTAGCTGCCGGCCAAAATGCCAACACTGCGAAAGAATCAGGCTTGAGCACTATGAGCAGCACGAGCCGTGAACCATTGTTGCAGGCAACTAACATAGACCTGTCGTCACAGTTTCAAGACATGCATCACATTGGCGATAAGCGCGTGGGCGATGTAGACCAAACCGCAGAGAGTCAATTCATGCTGGGACAGGAACAAATTGATGCTACTGTAATGCACGAAAGGGATTCCAGTAACGAGGACGTCACCGATAACGGCAAAATGCCATATGGAGACAATAAATGGCGACAGCATCTCACGACAGCCGATTCCTTGCTAGTCAAGGTTCGTGACTATGCAAATCATTGGGCCAGTTCGGCGATCAGCGCATTTCAAAGTGTCCTGTCAGGCCCTCCGGCTCGCCCTTCAGCAGCTGATTTATGTGCTTCACGAGTGTTTGCGTTTGAGTGGTATTTCCATTATTACCAAGTGGGGTTCTATACGTTCAAAAAGCCTGGGACCTACTGCGAATACAGGCAGGACAATAACGAGACTATGCGGGCTCTACAAAATGACTTGTACAATGCAACGAGGGAGCGCGTTGAAGCTATATTCGATACGAATTTGATAGGCGAGTGTTTCTCAATCGCACATTCAAACAATACTGTCACCTACGTCAAGTTGGTCAAGTATACTAGCACGCATGGCCCTCTATCACTTGGTGACATTCTCTGCGTGCCCGTCGAAGGATTCAGTGCTCCAAATCCTTGGTTGCCAGAGTAGGATCGTGATGACGAGAAATAAAGACCAGAGCAGCGACGCTTGTCAATTGGTCAAACTTTAGGCTTTTCATACGAGTTTCACCGCATTGTTAGTAGATGGGCTGAACTCTTTATGAAAGAAGGTGCAATCACTATCCAGCAATGGTGGCGATTGATCTCTTTTGGAGTAAGCTGGGATCTTGCTCTCGCTAACGTTCAAGGCCACTACTCGTCCTGGAAGTCCAATTTCAGTTCACCGGCCTCTAAACCAAAGCGGCATTCTAGATCTACCGTAGGCCTTCACGCTCTTTGAACGGGTTTGGCTAATTTTCGTGCTAGATCTGGCCGCTACCCACCCACATTTATATGCACGATCTTGTATGACGGCACGAATGTCTATCTAAGCTGGCAAGCAAAGCTTATAGGAAGAGTGATTTAGTTTGTCAATAATTCACACATATTATACCGCGTTAAGAGAGGATTCTCACTCATCTTGCTCCGTAATCAATGATCAAGTCTGTTGCCTTCGGCATGGCTTAAATACTCAGCTACCCTTTACTTGCAGGGTTTATCATACCACATGCCCGGGCCCCCACACCAAACGTGCAAGGAACGGGTTCGATGAACTAACCCTACAGGCACTCCAACATACCAACGAGGCCAATGAGACTGAATGCACTGATCCTCGCATCGGCAATAGTAGCTGCCGGTCAAAATGCCAAAGCTGCGGGAGTATCAGGCTTGAGCACTATGAGTGGTACGAGTGAATCACTGTTGCAGGCAACTAACACAGACCTGTCGTCACAGACTCAAGACATGCATTACATTGGCGGTAAGCGCGTAGGCGATTCAGACCAAACCGCAGAGAGCCAATTTATGCTGGGGCAGGAAAGTACCGATGCTACTGTAATGCATGCAAGGGATTCCAGTAACGAGGACGTCACCGATAACGGCAACATGAAAGGTGAAGACAATAAATGGCGACAGAATCTCACGACAGCCGATTCCTTGCTAGTCAAGGTTCGTGACTATGCAAACCATTGGGCCGGTTCAGTGATCAGCGCATTTCAAAAGGTCCTGTCAGGCTCTCCGGCTCGCCCTTCAGCAGCTGATATTTGTGCGTCACGAGTGTTTTCATTCCAGGATAATAATTATTGGGCATACAGAGTGGGATTCTATACGTTCAAAAAACCTGGGACCTACTGCGAATACAGGCAGGATAGTCACGAAACCATGCTGGCTCTACAAAGTCTTGCGTACAACGCAACGTGCGAACGCACTGAAGCTTACCGTGGGCTGTATGTAAGAGGTGAATGTTTCTCGATCGCAAATTCAAACAATACGGTCACGTATGTCAAGTTTACCAGAGATGATAACACCCGTAAACCTGTACAATTTAGTGATGTCCTCTGCGTGCCGGTCGAAGGCTTCAGTGCTCCAAATGTTGAGTTATCAGGGTGGTGATGGAATCTCGATGAAAAATATAGACCAGCGAAGCTTGTCAGTTGAGCAACCTTTAGGCAAAAAGGTTTGACCGATACGCAGTCTGGATGCTTTATGGAAGAGGTGCCTTCCCACCAATCGTATGTGTTGAGGACAACCTCAATATGGCCTTCGAAGCACCCTTACCTAAAAGCAACGGTCCCGGAAATCGTATAGTGTCTTATTACTTCATAGACATGGAAAACGGTGTCGCGAAGACTCGCAAGAATCAGACAATGAATGATGTCCATTGCATTCGGGTCATAGGCATTTGCTGCCAAGCCAAGTAAGCAAACGACTACACGACTCTCTCCTCGCAATATCAATACAGTGTCAGCATCAATCATTGAAATTAGGTATCGGAAACCTCAAAACGATCGCTTACCCGGACATCCAATCAAGCTCAAAGTGGCTCTTCGACCACGTTGATACTTCAATTACCTCCAGCTACGCTGCATAATGGTTACATACTTGCAAGTTCTCTGCTTTAGTCTGTCTCACTGCAATTAAAGACGTTACGATTTCATGGATTTTTAAACGCCCCGCAACATTTTAGTGCCGGAATACCGTACCCCGCGTTTTGCGTATTCACCGACTCGAGTACCTCCGTGTACCTCCGTGTACCCGCCCGGCCATCTGCCCCTGCCCTGTCGTTCCCGCCGTCTTTCAGGGCTGTGTGAATCCTGGCCTGAGTTGCGGACGGCGATTTTTCACTTCGTTTGCCAGTGGTTCCCAGCTAAGATCCCCGAGAACTGCAATTGTAAACGGCTGTATGCAATTGCCCAAGCTGGAAGACTATGGGGTGTCGCCCCTGACTGGCTTCTTGCCCGAGGATCTGCCGCTGGCCCGGCTGCCGGCAACGTACGCTCCATGGGAGGCCATCGCGAACGATTTACCGGCGCTCATCCGACGAAGGGCCGTTGTTCCGGCCGTGGATGCGATGCCCCTTTTGCCTGCCGGGAAACTAGCCACGATTGCCGAGCAACGCAGGGCCTACTCGATCCTCGGCTTCATTGCCCACGCATATGTGTGGTGCCCCCCAGCTGTAAACAGCCGGATTCCTCCGCAATTGAGCATCCCACTCCTTACTTTAGCCTCTGAACTTGGCCTTCCTCCTCTAGCGACGTACGCGGGGCTTTGTTTATGGAACTACCGCGTGAACAGCACGGGTGGCCCAGACTGGACACTCGACGACCTCGAAACTCTCAGCAGCTACACGGGCGACCCTGAGGAGGCCTGGTTTTACTTGGTGAGCGTTTCCATGGAGAAACAAGGAGGCCCGTGTCTGAAACATGGCCTTGCGGTGCTGCAACGGTCGATGCAGCACGACGTCGATGGGTGCATTGCTGAACTCAAAAGCCTCGCCTCCGATATTACGGTGTTGACAAACGTTATGATGCGTATGTCAGACCGGTTGACGCCAGACTTCTTCTACCACACTATGCGGCCTTACTTGGCCGGCTGGAAGAGCATGGATCGTGCGGGGTTACCGAACGGCGTCGTGTACGGCGACGAGACCGAGGCTCGCCAGTACTCCGGCGGTTCGAATGGCCAGAGCTCGCTCATCCAGGCCTTGGATATCATTCTGAACGTTGAGCACCACGCTTTGGGTCATAGACAGCCGCCAGCACCGCTGCCAGCATCCCGCCCGGCCGGGGAAAGCCCGCAAGCTCCGCAAAAGAGCAACGCGTTCTTGCTCGAAATGCGCAAATACATGCCTCGAGAGCACCGTGAGTTCCTGCAAGCGCTCGAGGAGTGTGCAGCACTGCGACCGTTTGTTATGGCTAACAAGGACCGGTGCCCCGGCCTCGTGCAAGCGTACGACCACTGCTTGCAGACGCTGCGCGAGTTTCGCTCGAAACACATACAGATTGTCATGCGATATATTTCGCTGCCAGCGCGCAAAAGCAACCAAGGCGTGGGTCTCGCGAGTAGCGACGGCGGACAAACTGGCACAGGAGGCACAGAACTCATGCCATTCCTCAAACAAACGCGTGATGAGGTCAGTGATGCTGCGGCTGGTGACTGGAAGCGCTCGCTGTTGACCACCGTTGACCGCCCAGTCTCTCCTGGGGGTCAATACGACGTCTAAGTCGTATCAAAACAAGACCTGAGAGGGCCGGGCTCGGCCCCTTTTATGACACCCCTTTTTTACGCCCTCTTATCATTCGTAATGTCTATGCCATTTTGAACAGTTCACGTTTAGTTATGAACTTGCATTCAGGGAGTCTGCGAAGCTGTCTGTACATTGCATTGTCTGAATGCTGCCCGAGGGCAGCCATCGTCTCTAAAATCGCGCAAGCGTAAAACATATATTATATTAGTTAAGGCTCAGCAGCCGCTGGAAGCATATTAGGTTGTGTATTTACATTATTGCATCTGAGCGGGGTTGTTGTATAGCACAACCCGTGGTGGGGTATTACGACCTGTGTTCAGCCGTCTCGGCTTCTCGCGTAGTTAGCGCGAGTTCAATGCTTCGCGTCCGTGTAAAAGTTCCTCGCTAGGCCATGGACGTCGTACCAACTGCGCATGATCTTCCCGTAGCGGTAGACGGGGATCGCGAGCAGGCACAGTGCGATCTCGATGCTTCCGTAAACAATGTACGACGTTTTCGATCCAGAAGACTCAAAAAAGTACGGCACGAAAATTGAGAACGCAAGTCCGAGTATGTTCTTCGCCACGTTCAGTGATACGAGCGCCTCGACCGCGAACTTCCGGTAGCAGTCCACAACGTACGTGATCGAGACCGTAGACGCGAGCGATGTGCCGAACCCAAGAATACCTAAGAAAATTGCCGGCACGATCCACAGGTCGTGCGTCCTTGTCGACCAGCCGAACCCCATGAGTCCAATAGTAACGGCCAGCATCACGGGCAGAATCATGAGAAGCCGGAATTCAGGCTCGTAAACGCCATTGTTGCGGCGACAAATGTAGCGCACAAATATATCCGAGGCCTTCCCTGCAATTACCGAGCCAATGAGTCCCCCTGAGAAAGTTGCTATATACAGGAGTCCAACGGACGTGGTTCGGAAGTGGTACGGCTCGTTTGTGAAGATCTGGCCGATTGTTTCTGCAATAACTGACAACCATACGACGCTCGTGCCGTAGATGAGCGTTGCGTACAGCACAGGCACGTATGTGTACAAAACAAACGGCCGGATAAATATCGATGGTAACGACGCCTGCGTCTTACGGCCCGAGTAGACGGCAAGATTGTGGAAAAACGGCCGGCGTTTTGCACTGCCACTTTCGGCCCTGTGGAGGTCAGCCGATGAGCTGCTAACAGCACTGCTGCTTGTTTCCAGGATCGTGCTCGACGCTCTGTGTCGAGCGCCGTGGCTCGCGTCCCACGGTGGCTGGTTCATATCTTCGCGTGCCCGCCTCGCTGCCTCGCTCTCCATGCGGCTACGTGCATTCGGGATTGGCGTGCGGTCCCAGAATGTTTCGTGAACGAACAAGAATGTGCCAACAAACACACCACCACAAATTATGGCCGCGACCCAAAATATCCAGTGCCAGCCGTAGCGGTTCGCAACGAACCCTGAAACAAGCGGGCTCAGGTTCTTGCCTCCTAGAAGTAGCAGCGTGTATATACCCAACCGGTACGCGCGCTCGTGCGCAAAATAGATCTCAGCAATCGTAGTTGAGGGCAATGACTCGGCAGGTGCGGCTCCGATACCGGAAAGGACACGCGCACCCATTAGACTGCTGTAGCTCGTGGCATTCGCGCCCCAGCACAGGCCGCCAAAAAAAATAAGCATGGACCCTAGGTAAACAAGGCGTTTGCCGTATTTCAGAGCTATAGGAGCAAAGAATGCCGAGCCAACGCCCATTGATGCCATCAAAACACCGACTAGGTACGTCATGGAGTGGTACGGCTTCCCGAACTCTTTGCCTAAACTCGTCATTACTGGAGCGAGGAGCGGGGTCATGCCGCCGGCCAGCAGGGCAAAAACGGAGATTGTTAGCAGCGCAATATCGCGGCGCCACACGGGCCAGTTCAGCGGGTCGTTTGGGTCATCCTGCGGTTGTGGGTTCAGCACAACGCCCGTGGATGTCTGCTTAAGGTCAAGGCTTTCGCTGAGGGTCGGTTCGGGGGTCTTTGCACCCTGTGCAACCATGACAACAGTTCCTGAGATGGGCTCTTCGGTTTCCGGCTGTAGCATCCACCAGCTCCTCACCAAATGTGGCGCTGGCTTTGGTGGCAATGGCTCTTGTGGCAATGGCTCTTGTGGCATTGGTGCTGCTGCAGTTTGTGGCGAGTGAACTCGATGAGCACTATGAGGAGGCGCCTCCGCGGCCAATTCTGGGGCTGCCGTGCTAGACATGCCCGAATTCGAGCGATACCTCGGCGGCAGCAAGGCCGGCTGAGGCTCCGACAACGGTTCCTGTGATGGAGACGGCAATTTACTGGTTCAGTGCCTCGAGGTGAAAAAGGATGAGAGCGAGTTGTGGCATGAGGTTTGGCCCGACCTTCCTAGGGCACGCACAGGACCCCAGCCAGAGCACGACTGCGCCTCCCCGTGTTACGGCCATCCCACCTACGGGTCGGTCCCACGCCCTTGTCCCGCCCGCACCCGCCTGGCCATGTACACACGCACGCTGACGCACGCCAATACAAACCCTCACTAGTCACCCACAAGAGAGAGAGGTACACGGGGCGGGCCACACAAGGGCGGTGTGCAACCATGTACAACGCTCGTGAAAAAGCAAGGACTTTATATGAACCATGTTCTAGCCTGACCATTGATTCTGAACCGCCAAAATCGCCTCTCACTATGAACGTCATTCGCTGAATCAACAATTAACAGCCCACGGCGGGGTGTTTCCATAGTACGGCTTCGCCCTAACCTTGTAATCACTCCATATAAGTCACATGGGTGCAATACTCCGTTCCGCAAAACGGCGTGCGGAGGTGTGCGGTGGTGCCAGCCTTATCTCGCATGCATGCAAGCCCTGCTCTCCCGTACCCCCGGTATCACGGAGAACATGCGTATGTCGTCCAAAACAGGTCATTCCACCCCCTAGTACTCCGCTTCTCGGCAATTTCCTTTCTATCACTCCACTTCCCCATTACTCCACGCAACAGCACTAGCACGCCAATCAGACTGCCACGTCCTTTGGGCCTAGCCGCCAGTCCCTTTTTACTCCTATTCATATTCACTCAATTGTTCTAAATGCCCCCGACCGAAGGGATTTCGAAACTTGTTAGGCGATTTCGCAGAAAGCGAGCAGACGACCCTCCAAAGTACTCCTTCAAAGACATTGGTGTCGGCCTCTACCAGCCTGTCGACCTCCGGGCCGATACAGTCACGATTGCGAGCCTGTTTCCAGAAGACGAGCCTCCCCACTACGAAGATGTAACGCGGTCTCCCGTGCCTCCGTACACGCGCATGCAGCTCACAAAGACTGACTGGGCTTTCGACAGTATGGGCTTCCAGGGCTGGGTTCTGCAGATCATGGCCCATACCGTTTGCTAGCTCTTCGGCTACTCGGTTGACCCTTGTCTGGCTCTTGAGTGCTCTTCAGACCCTACTGGGCCCTCCACTTAGCCATCCGCTAGCGCTCCACTTCTGGCGGAATAGGTATACTGTGCTGTTCAATTTTCAGTTGTGCAATTGTAGTACAGTCCTCAATTGCGTGTCTACTTGCATGGCTAAATTTACTTTTCTCGCAGTGCTCAAAGTCCACCGCCTATTACGAGTGTGCACTTACTGGGTTTGCCTCGGCTACTACAAGCGTTAGGCTGGCTTACGTCGTGTCCGTTTCGTAGGTTGCTGTCTCTTGTATGAGCCCCTCTTCTGAACCCTTCCAGCACGTTCCCGGCAGCTTGACTTCAATGTGAAACATCTGCATTCCGCTTATCTTATTTTAGCATCTTTATTTATTGGTTCTACCCCTCTCTCTCCCAGATCTGTCTGTTCAGGCTATTTGTTTGTCGCACGCCCTTGCCTTGCAATACAACTATTTCCGTCATCGGGGCTTGCACGGGTGCATTTTGACCCCGATACGCTCTGCCCAGAAATAGAATGGACAATAATAGACTCAATACCTAGCTAAGGCAGCGTGCGTATGTCCAGTTATGTTTCTATATGGTCTCATTTTCTCTAGTTATCTAGATGTGGGAAGAACTTCAAATTGTACCATGCTCGTGTAGAGCACCAACACCACCATCCATTATCAACTTCATGCGTGGGCTGCGGCATTCCTATGTTCTCGTTTCTTTGCCCAATGTGCGCCCTGGGTAAGGACTAGGGTGTGTCAGCAGCAGTGTACTCATCTGCGGCCAGTCTCAGTCCTTACCATCCACCGTGCATGACGCCGCCACAGAACGAGCGAGAATCGCCAGAAACGGTGCCTGGGAACTCATTGGCATCGAGTTTTGCGCCCAATGGGCCGGAAACAGATGTAGAGTGGACCGACGACCGGAGCAGCATCATCTCGGGCCCGTCCACACGCGGTCTCCACGGGCGTGCTGAAGACAACCGGGATGGCAGCTCTAGCCCGCTTTTGAGCACGCCAAGCCCGCCATCAGGCAGCCCCGTTGCCTCGAGCTCGTCATCC
Source organism: Starmerella floricola (assembly GCA_030579735.1). Lineage (NCBI taxonomy): Eukaryota > Fungi > Ascomycota > Dipodascomycetes > Dipodascales > Trichomonascaceae > Starmerella > Starmerella floricola. The sequence goes on along the minus strand of JAKTRP010000004.1, from coordinate 725,608 downwards.
CAAAACTCGCGGTGGGGAGGCCTGTTAGACCTTGTCTCCAGGCACACTGCGCCACAAGCCGTGGCCGACGGTGTCTTCGGGAACCTCGTCGCAAAGGAGGAAACTGTAGAGACTCCACCGTCTATTCCGGACGAAGACGACGACATAACACCAGAGGGCCAACCTCCGACCTACGAAGAGGCCTCTGCCGACGCCACGCCGTCGTATTGGGAGACAACGATCATGGCCTGCAGCTACGGAGACGAAATCATTGTCGGCCATATGCCGGTCGGCTCCATCATAATTTTTGCTTGGAACCTGCTTATCAGCTCTGCTTTTAGCTTCATTGGGTTCCTAATCACATACCTGTTCCACACAACGCACGCAGCGAGGAGCGGCTCCATAGTCGGGTTTGGTATCACGATGGTACAGTCGAGCTACGATATGGCCCCAGTGGAGGCGAACCCGCCCGGTGCAGCGCCAGAAGAGTTTGCGCCAGTCGACCCGAACAGCTTCGAGGATGGCCCCCCTGTCGGCTACGTTTTGCATCCCACGGGCCAGCCCGTCGTGCGCACGCCTTCCCAAACACAAGGGTCGTCGAAGTGGCTCTCAAATTGCGTGTTTGCGCTCGGTGTTCTCTTGGTGCTGAAGGGTGTTTGGGACTATAGCATGGCTCTGCGTATGGAAGCAGCTATCAAAAAGCGCAGGCAGGAGCAGGAAGAGCAGAGCGAACAAGCTCAGTCTGATGCCGAACAGGCTGTGGCCGCCACAACGGTTCCTGGCCTCGCGAATGACATCGATCCGCTCCTGGCCCCTGCTATGGGCCCTGGCTCTACCGCTCGCCCCGTCCCAGGCCAGATGCCTGGACCTGCTCAGTCCCCTGCGGAGCCGCTGGGACCTTGACCTAATTTCAGCATTGCATCGTTGCCTGTTGAATCCAGCACAAGATCTGGTTCGGTAGGAGAGCCGGCCTTTCCTGCTACTGTATTGGCTCTATAGCACAGTTCTCATTTTGTTTGCTGGGTTCTACTGCGGCGGGTGCTCATCCGTGTTTTATGTATTTGATTCCGTGTTTATAGATACTTTTTGTTCATGTTAGGCCGCTCGCAATTGCCAAGACCCGGCTATCCAGTCTCCTCAAGGATGCGCGTTACGAGTGCTCAAGCTCGACTCGTAGGGCGTGAGTGCTAGCCTCTACCTTCGCGCGTAACTCTGTTGACCATTGCCCTGGTTGGATCGCGCGAGTCCGATTTATTTCAGTTTATGCGGGCTGAGACGATTTTGCTCCAACAAATTGGGTGTACTTTTCAAACAGAGTAAGTCTTGATGTGTGCGATCTAATTATGCCGCACACAGAGTATACTTTCTCAAAGCAGACACCAAAATCAGTATGGGACATCAGAATTTAAGTTCACTGTCTCTGTGTCAAAATTAAATACCGAGAGATTTAATACGGGCCTCGGTCTGGAGAATACCCATAAAGGTTGGGGAACACAGTCTGTACACTTCTTGTCAATGGAATTCAACAAGTAGCTAGTGGTAGCCGAGTAGCAACACTCGAGTTACGACATAAGCAAAGGCAAGGTGGCCGAGAGGTCTAAGGCGGTAGACTCAAGTGACTCACTTCCTGAACACAATTCAGGAGCATTCTACTCTCTCCGGAGGCGTGGGTTCGAATCCCACCCTTGTCATATTTTTTTGATCGCTCCTTCACAATCTGGCGATCAGCGAACTTTCTTTTTTCAAGTCTTCAAGGAATGAAACGGCGTATTTTATGACAGTAACTGTGACCTCATGTGTAGTTCGCAATATTCGAGAAGAAGCGTATTTGCATCACCGCGAGTATATGCAGGACTAGCCGCCGCTGAGTCCTTCAATGCTAGATTGTGGCGGTATATATCTGGATACCTGCTTACGGTAAGGAAACGATGTCGATGGCCTACTCGCGAGAGTTGGTTACGACATATGGAGACGTCATGGCCGAGTGGTCTAAGGCGTTGGACTTGAATTATTCTAGCTATCCAATGGGCTCTGCCCGCGCAGGTTCGAACCCTGCTGGCGTCGCCACTTTTTGCATAATATCTTTTTGTTTAGCCTGGCGCGGATTCAATTCAGAGATTCTAAAATTTGCGGCTATACTTTGTGGCCGCAGTTACTGCAGCCACATGTGTGTGTCCTTGGGTTCCTGCAATTGAGTAGAGATGTTTAATTGAGTCATTACGTAGAACATCTAAATAAATAACTGAGTATCGGTAACTGAGGCGGGCCATTATTACAGAACCAACAAGGAAAAAAGGTCCCAACTGGGCCGACTGCCCCAGTTTCATGCCATCGTATGCTATATTTCAGCCGGCAGAGCATCGTCCACGTCGACTGGCGTTCCTGGGCCGTCTCCAACTGGGCTCATTGCCAGCTCGGCGGCGTAAAGGGCGAGAATAGTGAACGCATTTGCCCACCCCCAGAACTGCCAAGCCTGGCGCGAGTTCGCCCAGATCTTCGCAAAATCAAGGGGTAAAGCAGATCCGTGGACGATCCTGCTTGTGTGTTGCAGCAGCAAATGCGTGTACACCATAATAATCAAGACTGGCGAGTACGAGTAGATGAGTAAAACCCACCCGCTGCACCGAGGAGTACGCGCGCGGTCCCACGAGGCCCGCGAGCTTGCGTACGGCACGAGCCGCATGGCTATGAAGTACGAGGCGAGGCGGACGACGAGCGACACGCCAACGGATGGCGTCACGCTGCTCGTTGTGACGCGCAAGAACTCAAAGATTGTTTTGATGCCCGTTGGCGTGAGCTCGGCGACCTGCGCCATGAAGTCTGCCAAGCCGGCCATGATCTCAGGGGGAAGCTCCGGGTCGATGTATTTTGCGTGGCCTCCTCGGGCTGGCGGGTCGAGCGGAGGCCGCAAAAAAGACAGGAGCCAAGCAACGCCCGCGCTGCTTGTTCCAGCACTTGAGTCGAGAATCCCCTCGGCGTGTGCAGACGAGGCAGTTTGGAAGTCCGTGAGTGTCAAGTACACCTGGTACACGATGTAGCTGAACAACAAGGTCGACTCCGCAACATTGCCCCTGCGCGACCAGATGCCATACACACCCACAATGAGCGAGACCGAGAGCGCTGCACCAATTAGAGTTGCGGTTGCCGCCCCCAACAAGCCCGGCAACATGTAAATGCGTAGGAGCAGGTACAGATCAGCAGTGATCAGCAAAGAAGCGAGCACGAGCTGCGCAAGCAAGAAGCTATCCGAGCGTCGCGTGAGCGCCGAGCTCACTCTGCCGCAGAACTGCACGATTATGAGCACGCAAAGCCCCTCCAAAATGGCGAAGACGCCCGTTGCGTACTCGAGCCCGAAACGCCACGGGAACACGAGCTTGTCGACGGCCGCCGCGTGCACAGGATACTGCGAGAGGTGGAGAAGCAGAAGCGAGGGCAGAATCACGAACTGGCCGTGGTAGAGCAGCGACGCAACGGGCTGCAAGAACGTTCGCCGGAACGCGAGCCGAAGCGTGCACAGCACGAAGTAGAACAGGGAAAGTATGAACGTGAACGCGACCCCGCAGTCGACCCCGCCCACGTCGAAGGCTAGCGGAACCGCCAGCAGCACTAAAGCCAGCCCCGTGGCCTGGTACGCGCTGCTAAGTACCGATAGTAGACGCATGTCTGGGTGCGATGACTAACCGGGCTGGCTATACCATTTTCAGAGATAGGCGTCGATAAGCGTGACCTCTAATGCAGGTCAGGGATGGGAGGAGTGCATGCCCCGATAAGGGGAATTTCCGTCTGGTTCAACGGCACTGCCTTGCGAGGCAAGCCCGATCTTAGTTTGGGCTGAGCACTGCAGGTTGTAGTCTTGCCGTGAAAGCTACGTACAAAAAGGCACGTACACATAGATATATAATGAAACTGGCAACACATAGCACTCGAACTCAAGTGGATTCACGATACTTCAACATTCACGACACATCCTAGCCAGTGCAATGATGGCACATGCGCCATTGTCTCTGAGACTTACAGGCGCTGAAGGCACTGAGAAATTAGGAAGCGACTGGGGTTCGGTCCGTATTGAGCAACTAGCTGAGCTTTTCGACTTCATTTTTGAGTAAGACTGGCTCGTTTCGAATATAGCACGTCCTAGTCAACTCAATTGAGTGGGTGCATGCAAATATCTGCCATCTTTGAGAATATGTAACAAAGCTATGTTCATGATGCACGCGATCCACACTGTTTGGAAAGACCGGCATACAACAAGAAGCAAGCGCTCCTCGCATGTCGTGCAAAATGATGTGCAGCAAGCGTGCCGGGCCCGTTGTATGGTAAGTATGATGTAGTTAGCTAGAGGTCGGTTATTACACCCAAAGTGATATATCACGCTTTTCAGCAGGGATGCGAGGCGGTCCGATGACAGCCTTAGCAGTCTCAATAACTCTCGCCGTGAGAGCTTGTTACGGCAGGACAGTAGAGGCCCATTTCAGCCGCTTCTAACGTCGTCCACGCTGTTGTCATTTAATGTTATCTATTTCGATGTATGTCAGAGTCCGTTAGGGCTTTGAGCGAGTATTTAAATCTAACGGTCCATTAAATACTGATGCTGGCGAACGACAAGGCTTCTTCTTACACAGCTCGTGTCCTTGTCTGTAGCTCGTAACTTCAACTTGGTCCATTCATTCTAACAGATAGAAATTTTTTTGTCCTGTTATGATTGTCTTGAACTTCCCATCCGCGGTTTTCAACTTCAGTTTAACGGATCCCCTGGCACACTGATTGATCTTGTCGAAATCGATTCGAATTGCCGTCATGATTGGTTCATCGAGATTGTATTCATACTGCCAACTTTGCAATTCTCTCGCTGCGAGTAATGATTTCATACTCCCCCACCAAGCTGCGCCTCAACTCATAGTCTATGAACTTTGAAGCCTCTTCTATTGCCTTCAGCTCACCAGTTATGGGCGTGTGTGCCTTGGTGCGGAATTTGCGATTCTTCGTGTGCTGATGACACCACACAAGTTCATACCAGACGTCTTCGCCATCAATTGTTGAGGAAGTATACACGTAAATCACGGCCTTCATCTACGGTTGTTATTGTTTTGAAGTGTGTCTCGGCATGTATTTATACTACTTCTACGCATGATGCTTCTGTTTCATCTCTGAAACTAATGTGTCCTTGAAATGTGTCCTTGAAATGTCTCGGAGAGGAGGGTGGAAATGGAGTAGCCACTCTGCTTATGACAAAGTAATAGATTTTAGCCAGTGCGCCAGATCACCAATGTCTCTTCACCGCATGTATCCAACTTGCTATGGAAGTAGTCTACATAGCCACTCCGTTCGATAAACCTACATAAGTCACTTGCAATGAACCTGCAATCGCACACTTAGCTGCAGCTTAGCACGCGAGCTGCATTTTAACGAGCATGCGAGCTACATAATGCGAGCTACATAATGCGAGCTACAGTTTGATGCGAGCTTATTATATTGGTAATGCTTTTAGTATCCAATGCTACAAAATGGGCTACAGACATGGGCTGCAGAGCCGCCGAGCCGAGGATAGGTCTGTGCCCATGTTTAGTACACGAGGCCACGGTGTGGTCACATATTCGGGAGCCGCCGCCGCGGTCCCTTGGCACGGCTCTTCGTTGGGTGATGCAGGCTGTCGAGAGAATCGTGGCTCTCGGTGCGGCTTGCCGGCTCGAGCTCGTCGTCGCTCGCCTCGTCATCGGCTACAACGGACCGCGGCTTCAGCTTGCGCAGCTGGTCCGTCAATGCGCGCATGTTCGGGTCGCTGTTCTCGCGCTCGAGCCGCGACCGCGGCTTCAAGTCCGAAAGGGCCTCGGCCGCCTCACCCGGCGCCGTTGCGGGCTTTGTTCGCGGCTTCGGCGGTTTCAGTGCTGCGCGCTGCCGCACTGCCTCGGGCACGTCGTCCTCGGGCTTGAGCACGGGCTTTGTTGCACGCAGCTCAGCAAGTTTCCGAACGGCTTCCGAGGGCTTGTCAGCGCTGACCTTGCGGGCCGTCGGCGGTTTCAGCCTTGGCGCTTCGAACTTGTCCTGCGGCGACTCGCTGCGCCGCACGGGGCTCGACGGCCGCAGCTTCGGCACCTCGAACTCGTCGGACGACGGCGAGCTCCCGCGCGTGGCCCGCGGTTTCGGGGCCGGCGGGGCCGGTTTCGACGTCGGCTTTGTGACAATCGCCGGAGATGCTGTGCGCGGCGGCGGCGGCGACGGCGAGGCCGAGCCCGAGTCTGCACGCGGTGCCGGCGGCTGCGACGTTCTCAGACGGGCCCTTGCAGCCGACAAAAACGCAGCCTCGTCTTCACCATCGTCCTGCTTGGGGAGCACGGTTGCGGGCTTCGGTTTTGTAGCCACGACGGGCTTCACGACGGGCTTCACGACGGGCTGCACGACGGGCTGCACGACGGGCTTCGGCCGCGGGTCCGGGGCGGCTGGCCGGTAGTAGGCCGAGGCCGTTGGTGGTGCTGGCGTTGACGAGACGGGAGCCAGCTCGGGCTCGCTCTCTGCGTCGGGCGACTCGAGCCGCTGAGCGCTCTGTACAAGGCTGCGGCGGGGCGGGGCTACGGGCTGCGGCAGGCGGAACTGGCCCGGTGCGTGCTCGGGCTCGGGCTTGGGCTCAAGCTCAGGCTCAAGCTCGGGCTCGCTTTCGTCGTACTGCTCGCGGCTCGGCCGGACCCGGCGTTTCGGCACAACTTCAAGCTCGGGCTCGGGCGCGACTGCCTCAAGCCCTTCGTCGTGACGGGCCCGCCGCGGCTCGGCACGCGTCTCGACACGGGTTTCACGAGTCTCGACACGCGTCTCAACACGCGCTTCAGGACGGGGCGACCGTTTCGGGGCGCGCGGCGGCTCGTCTTCCTCGTCGTCCTCGTACTCCGCGTCCGTGTCGTCCTGCCTTCGCCGGTGCTCGTGCTGCGCTTCTTTCAACCGCCGTATACGATCGCCGCGTGACGGACGGCCGTCGTCCTCGAGCCGCGACCGCCGGCTCTCGCCAGACCGGCGGGGCGGCGGCGGCGACTCGTCGTCAAGCTCGCGAGCGTCGATCTTGGCTGGCCGGCGGTCCGCAGGCTTGCGAGGCGGCCTCGGCACGTCCTCCAGCACGTCTTCGGGGCCGTCGAGGCTGCGCGGCTTGCCCGATTTCAGCGGCCGCCGCGGTGCGGGCGGCTCGTCGAGCTCGTCATCGTCGTAGTCGTCAGCACGACGCCGCCGCGGCTTCGCACGAGACCGCACGGACTCGGTATCTGCGTCGTCGTCGTAGTCGTCGTCGCGAGGCCGCGGCCGGTGTGCTCGTGCCGGCGGCGCCGACTCGAAATCATCGTCCGTGAACCGTGACGGCGGCGGGCGGCGGCCCTTCGGTGGCGAGGGCTGGTTTTCGTAGTCGACATCGACGAATCGCGACGGCGGCGGGCGGCGGCCCCGCGGAGGAGACTGCTGCTGGCTCTCGTAGTCGACGTCCACGGTCCGCGAGCGTGCTCCACGCTTCACGGGCACGTCAGCATCATCTTCTTCGTCGTTTTCGGGGCGCACGCGAGGCCGCGGCCGCCGCGAGGGCGCCGGATCTGCATCGATTCGGTCGCGTGTCCTATCCCGTGGCCGGTCAATGCGGTCCTCCTCGTCGTAGTCGTCAACGCGCGACCGCGGAGGCCGTCGAGACGGACGCGGTGCACGAGTTTCGGCGTCGCGGGCGTCGTAACTACGGTCAGAGCTGCGGTCAGAGCCGCGGTCGAGGTCGTCATCGGCCCCGCGGGACGCCCGTGGCCGTGGTCCACGTCGTGAGGGCGACACGGGCTCATCAAGATCGTCGGCAGGCGGTCTCCGGCGGGGCCGCCGGTCCTCGGCATAGCCGTCGTCGTCGTATTCGTCGCGACGTGAGCCCGTGGACGGGCGGGGCCTCCGCCGTGGAGCCTCGTCTTCGCGTGAACTGCCCCTGCGACTGCGGTCATCGGCCTCCTCGTCACCGCCGCCGAAAAACCGGCCGAGCAACGGCTTGTGCTGCTTGTCTCCGACCGTGTGCTTGCGGAACGAGGCGCCGATGCTGCCCTTCTCGGAGTAGTACGGGTCGTCCTCTCGTCTGAGGGGTTCGCGGCGCGAACGCGAGCGGTGCAGATCGGCCTCCATCCGTCGCGAGCGCTGCTCATCCTCATGAGCAACACGGCGGTTCATCTTGCGCATATCACGGACAAATTCATCGCCGTCGTCACCCATTGGACTGCTGCGGCAATGTGGCCGGGGTCCAACGGTCGGGCTGACGCATCATCGGCCCCCGCCCTGCCACAAGCCACATGCTAACGGCCGCACATGCTTAAAGCCAAAGCCACCAAATAAGCAGAACGAAGGAAAGTAACGTAGCACAGTGAAACCCAAAAACTACACGAATTTCTTCGTGCGTATTGCTGGGTTGCAGCAACGGTCTCGGGCAATGGTGTCGGTCAATGGCAACGATAAGCTTGTTAATGAGCAATGTCAGGGCATGTTGTGGCAGTATACGGGATTAGCAAGGTAACTGTAGAGTAACCATACAAATGACTATATGCGTTATTACGAAGGTAGCATCGGTGATATGTTCACGACCGATTCACTCTTATTCACGAACCGTCCACCCTTAATTACGGTTTATTCATGGTACTATCGTGGTGTGTGGTCTCTGCAGGGTTAATAGCCTCAATTAGCTATAACGACCTCATGTATCAATGGAGTCACTAGTGCTTTGACTCAGTGGTGAGTTAGGCCAATTCAAAGAGTGGCTAGCTGGGATTCGATGTAGAGAATTAACAATAGGAGACAGGGCGGATATGTTTGTTGAATACAGCAGGCGGAGCATGCCTTAACAAGTCGCAAACCATAATTGTCTCATAGGTTAGCACCTACAAAGCTTTCTCGTATTTACTCACGGCTTAAGGACCAGCATGGACGGCCCAGTGCTCCAATCAGATGCTGCAGCTGTTCTTCGTTGGCTCAAGACTGCTTGATAGTCCGTCCGGGCCGAGGTCATTAACGCGTTTGCAAGGCCTTGTGCTATATGCAAAATTCACGTCCAGCATACTCACCGTGCACGAAATGAGGTCATTGAGTTCGCGGCATTGAGTGCTTGGCATTGACTTCGTGGCATTGACTTCGTTGAGTTCGTGTATGGAATTAAATAAGTGGTATGATTAAAGCCGAGAGACTACCCGAGCTGCGGAACGGGGTCAATTTGCTTAGTTTCGAGGCAGAACTTGCCCACCTTGTAGCTGTAGTCCGGCGTGAACGACTTCAAGTACGTCCACCCGAGGTACGAGTGGCAGATGTGGCAGTTCACGTACTGGACAGTGTACCGCCCAGACGTCATGTTCTGGTTCTCGGATGGCTGCCTCTCGATGTTGATGACCTTGCCAATGAACACGGCTGGGCCGAGCCGGCCGTAGAACTCGCCGTTGATGTGGTCGCTCGCCCGGGCCAGTGGGGAATGGCACTTGTGGCACCGCCAGCCCAATTCGGTATCGTCAATGTATACACGGCACGGAATTCCCATTGTACAAGCTATCCGCACCCGGATTTCCCAGAACTTGGTTGTTGGAATCCACAGACGTGGCTTACGTCGCCATTAATTATGGGGTGTTTATCGGGGCCTGGGCAACCGGCTAGTCCCTCATCAGGGTAAGGGCGTATACGCGGCGGGCAAAAGGCTCTGTTCCACAACGTGCTGTGCCCGTACAATGGCGGCGGTAATTTAGTCGGAACTTTCAAGCAGCACTCTCTGAGCAGTGCGTATGTACCCAGTAAATCGGACACCTAAGCTGTCCATCTCGCGTGCAGTGCTCTTTCGGCCTCATTGGGACTCGGGCCACGATGACTACACAAACCCTATGTGGCGTTGCACATGCTTCTCATAATAAGCCCTGCCTTGCCCGCCTCAACAGCTCAGCCCGTATAGCACAAGCCTAGGAGCCGAGGATTGGGCTTATGGCGGGCTGCGATGAGCAGCAGCCTCTAAGGAGCCGTGATTAGCCATTCTTTTTGACCAGCCTACTGAGTACATCAAGGGCAATGTAAACAAGCCGTACTTGATAAATAAGAAAGTCAGTACATAAATAAGAAAGCTGGTACATAAACACCCGTACGAAATCTCATTTGAGTTTGTGGCCGGTTGCTCAACAATGGATGGCTGGGCCCCGTCGACACAAGCTCGGCCTTAGACAGCTCGGACTGTGATTATATAGCATCCCAATTTAATGACTCTCATTCCGTCGGACAACAGGAAACGACATGTTGGATTTGTCGGCCATGTGGATCTGTTAGCCATGTGCTGGACTTATAGCGGTAAGGTCGCTAGTCCATGCCAGGCTTGACAGCGGGCTACGTAAAGACAATAAAGATTGAGTGTTACGGACAGGACAGGGTAAAATTCGAGAGTCCAGCTGAGCTTAATACGAACCAGTTATGGCACCCGACGTATTTCGTAGAGACCCGTGGATCATTAAACTTGTCAACTGAAGTGCGTTTCGTATCTCAATCTCATGCATACATCCGTACTTAGCCATTCGAGCTTGCAAAGCGTGCTGTGGAGTTTAAGCCGTCCGCGACCAGTAGCGCCTTTGTGGCACTAAGCTAGTGCACTTCGCAGCCTCGAGCATTTCGCCAGCTGCTACCACCCACGTGCGTCAACCCTGCGTCAACCCTGCGTTGCGGTTCGCCGAGAGTATACAACCTGCAACCACCGTCACCGTTTAGACTGCTGTCGTGGCCGGGTCCAAAAGTCTCTGTGACGTGATGTGGATCCTACTTTGCCTCGATTGCCACAAGTTTGAAGCTTTGAACAGCTGTTCGGGCTGAAATGTACAAGCTAGTATCAAAGATTGTAAAGAAGTGTATCTAATCTCTATGGCGGAGCATATACGGAGTACCGAACGAGGAAGAGGCTATCGGAACACAGACCTATTACAGTTTCATCTGTGTAGTTTCTCGAGGGTATCGAATGGACTAAACGTATCGAATGGACTAAAACTTGAGTAGGTGTGCATTTCACGAAAAACTTCTAATCTTCTCACGCCTTGTGCTACACTCTGTCTCTCACCACTGTGGGAGGAGCTTAGTGATAAGTCTCCTCGGGGCCCTTGGTCCTCTTTAGTAGCAACATGAGCAAGATTTACGTGGAAGCAAGACAAGTTGTAATACTCAAGTTAGCCATCGCATTTTGCGAACTCCTCGCATGGCCTATTGGGAGGATAACCGCGTGGAGGCGGACGTGCTTTAGCGCCACCGATAGCTGCAAGAGCAAGTGCAATAAGAGAAATATTCATCAAAAATGAGGTAGATTCAGACCCAACAGTTAAGTATTCCGAAACAACTGAGGAATTTCATGCCTTTATATAGTTCCGGTGGCATCATAATCCTATCAGCAGCAGTGGTTTCACCCCCTACCCTCGACAAAGATAAGAACGGTGTGCAGGATTGAGGAACAAGGCTACGGGAAATTGTTTAATGTTCGATTCGACCGCGAATATAACAAAGAGAGAGGAAGTAGCTATGTAGTCATAACATACATAAGCGGGTACACCATAATTGCCTAGCTTGGATTCTTACTTAGGATTAAAAAGCGTCGAGGCCTCGATCTGATATATGCCTGCGCCCCAAGACGGCATGTGTGCAGGGTCGTATCTTATCGCCAACCCACGGGAATTCCCGAGTCACACGCCCTGGCATTAGTCGGTATCGCGCAATCAGTGCCTCGATATCTAGGCCTTTGCCGATCTTGGCTCTCAATGAGACTAGACCAACTAGTTTAGGAATCGTGAATAGTTCATTCACAATTTGATCTATGGAGATTGATAAAAAAATTCAACATCATTTTGTTAGGGCACGTAGTAACTCCTGTTCCTCAAATTTTTGTCCGATCTAGTGGTCCGCGATCTGCAGTCTTGTCTGGTGAGCTTTTGGTCACATCAAGCGGCATCTCCGGGGTTTACTTGTCCCGAGAAGAGTCTGCCTCTGGACTTCTCCATGAATTTGCGGCAATTACTAGATCTCCATGAAAATACACGGAGAGGAAATGTTTACGTAGGACCGTTCATGTCCAGTATTTCTCACCTCATTGGTCTAAACTGTGGTCCCACCGACAATTGCAACCGGTGAGGCAGCTATCACCGCTGCTATCAGATGTAGTCGAGTACAAACGTGTACTTGAGCGAGTGCACTCTACCCACGTAGGAGACGCCACTGGTTAGTTTGACAACTCAGGAGTTAGATGAAGGTCTTCAACCAGGTACGCTCAAATAGCTGATTTAATATAGTGGTTCACTATATGACGACTGATGATGAATTCGAAAAGACAAAGACGTTATGAGACGCCTTGCATAGCACGCTAATCTCCTATTTGGCAGACATGCCGGCGATAATTAGGGGTCGTGTGGCCGTTTCAAAGCCGCGCTCTTTGCTGACCAGGCAATCTACTGGTCAGATCTAAGGTAGAGCGGCATGTTTACAACGATAAGGACGCGGACTAGGGTAAATGACTCGGGGACTCGTCCGCGAGGGTTGAGCCCGATGGTTGGCGGAAAACTGATAGGAGCCATAAGCACGCCGTAACGCCCAATACGGAGCATGCGATTTGAAACTTTCCTCAAAATGTAGGTGTGAAGCACAAGAATTGAGACCATAAAGTGATATATATACGCATCCCCACGTACGTACCTCGACACATTGTTTTTTTTTTTCCTTATCCCGTCTAAATTCAGTTTCTAAGTGGGCGCAGAGCCTTCGGTTCCCGTAGTCCAGATATTGTTATCAAAGATTGCTCGGGATTCGGGATATTGAGTGCAAAAGATACCGATAAGGGTGCTGCAGACACCATATAAGAGCACCAAATCTCTCAATTGATCCCTGACATCCAACTAACAACTCCGACATTTACTCCGCTTTCCACATGAAGTTCGCTTTTGTCTCATTTCTCCTTGCAGCTTTTGCTCTCGTCGCTGCTCAAGGTGAGCAGGACGTTATAGAAAAAGGACCAGTCTATCACCCCCCGCCTTGCGGTCAGGACAGAGAATGCACAGACTGAAGCGTGAGAAGACTTGCTCGGGATCCCAACGCCATGAAGCTGGCCACAATCGGTAACCTCGAGAAGGGAGCTGTCTAAATGAGACTGTATTTATGTGTTTATTTGTTCATCCTTTTTATCGAGTACTTCTTATGCACCGCCATGGTCTATTAGAGGCAGAGGACGCAGCCGAGACAGTCCATGATCTTTTTTTAATTGGTGGTGTTAAATTTGAAGCATCTTACGATGGTAGCTTTAGTAGCTAATAGAGCAGTGCAAAGTTCCCTGATTTCTGCTATTTAAGCCTATTATGCTATGCAAATGCTTAGGGGTCTTATACCTCTTAAGAATGTGTGGAGAGATATTCTGCGTTTTTTACAGTCTATTGACGCTTTTTTACCGGTCAAACAACAAGCTCTGCTTCTTTTCAAGGCAAATCTTGACCACCTTGTAACTTTAGTCTGGAGTAAATGACTCCACGTCCAACCCAGATGATAGTGCAGGTATAACAGCTCACACACGCTTAAAAACCATGATAGTGCTTGGCTGGGAACTACTTAGTCCCTGACTAGCGCACTTCGGTAAGGCTTGGCTATCGTTGGTTTGGCTGAGTTCCTAAAAAGCACTGAATAGAGAGAGAGAGTAACCGGACTAAGTACATAAATAGATACACTCTGACGTGTGCTCTTTATCGAGGTATTCGGTTACAGCAAGCTTTGTATAAATGCGAGTCCTTCGTTTTCTCAAGACATGCTTCACACTTTCTCTCTAAAGCTGTTACGAGGGAAATGGGTTTCATGAAGATCTTATGACCGTCAACTAGTGGGGAAAGCTGCAAATTCCATGAGCAAGCGACGTTGATTCGTACTTGCAATTTAGTCTTCACATTTAGAGATACCATGGCAAACTCCTCCATGGGGCGGGGGAGGAACGTAGTGGGGTGGATCAGCGCGGCAGAGAGCTGCCAGAACAAGAGTGATAAGAGTAATCTTCATTTGAGAGCAAGATTTGGACTTAGTGGCTAGATTATTTTGCGAATTAATTGAGGAACTCTGTGCCCTTATATAATATCTGTGGCGTTCTTATCTTACGAGCAGTGCTTTTATTCCCTATCTTCAAAAAGAAATGATAGGATACACAGTATCAGAGAGCAAGGCTCTGGGCGATTGCATGATGCTCGATTCGAACTTACGCATAGGGGTGGTGCAGACGGACTCCTACATAAAATGTATATTGAAGTGGGTAGATCAAAGTTTGTACGTCCTGCTCTGCAGTTTAAATTTCCATAGTTACGGAGACTGAGGCTGAAGCCAGATCCTGTACTTGCCTCTATCCATGTGAACATCCTATCTTATAGCGCGATCTTATCGCGAACCCTTCGGGACTCTCCGAGCCATACCCGAGCCTACTTCTAGAGCCTCGAGAGCCTAGACAAGCCCAAAAATCAGAAAGAGCCCGATTTCACCCGAAATTCATTCCATAGAAACTGTTAGACTTAGCCCCCCCCCTTTTTTTTTTAATTAGCCGCGAAACGTGTTTGCGAAGTCCCTATCCGATTTAATGATCGATGGGTTTTCACCTTGTCTTGTAAGCATCTGATCTCATTGCACGGCGTCTGCAGACTTGGAATATCTCGGGGAGTGCGGGTCCCCAGAACTTCCGATGAGCCCACACGGCGTTCAGAAGCTCGTCTCTCTGCGAGCATACTTCAATTAATAATGTTCACAGTGGACCAACCAGGTAAGGCCGTGCCGGTTTAGCATGCTGCCACTTTTCGAACGATTTATATGATCGAGACAATGTGGTTCTAATATTGACATTGAAGTTCTGTCTGACTCGGAAATTATCCAGTAGGAATTAGATATCACCGCTGCCGTCAGACTCGGCTCACGCGAAACGTAAGTGTGACTAACTAAGCGCGTGCGTGTGTCCTCTACCCATACAGGAGACAATGGCACGTGCCGTTGGCTAGTTTTGCAACTTTGGAACTGGATATAGATCAATTGATACCTTAGTCTATAGTTTTAAAGCAAAGCAGAGTATTTCACTAGGTGAAGGCTCTTGCTCACAAGTTTAAAGAACTATATCGGAAACGTTGGGTGATACGCAAATCTCTCCTTGGACGGCAGCTTATTGTTGAGAACCATAATTCATGAGGTCAGCCGAATATGGAAGCCGTGCACATTGCTAACCAGCAGATCCATCGGCCAAACAAAGGATAGGGCGGCATGTGCTTGTAAGATAACGATAACGATGCGGTTTAGGGGGGTATGACTCGGGGACTTAATCGCGAGGGTTGGAGCTTGAGGGTTGTCGGGAAACTGATAGGAGGGGCCGTAAGCACGCCGTCACACCGCATGGGGAGCACGAGACTTGTATCTTTTGGTCAAATTCCAAGCAAGGAAACTGGGAAATATGAGATTAAAAAATTATGACCGTGTACGCATCTAAGTAAGTACTTTGATAAGATTGCAGCCTTCCTTATCTCGTCCAAATCGAGCATTGAGAAGCGCGTGAAAACCTCAGCCCCTGTAATCCAGCCCAGCTATTCGCTCATAGGGTTGCTTGGGGTATTGGATCGAAGCAATGCCAATAAGGATTCCGTCGACGCTATATAAAGAGACTTATTCCCTTGATCAGTGTAGTGTGTTCAACCAACAAGTCCGAATTTTAGTCCACCCTCCACATGAAGTTCGCTATTGTCTCATTTGTGCTCGCAGCCTTTGCTCTTGTTGCCGCTGAAGAAGTTGCCGCTGAAGAAGTTGCCGCTGAACAAGAGCAGGGCCCGAAAGACGACATGTATATTCCTCCGCCTTGCTACAACCGCAAATACTGTGTAGTCTAAGGCGTGAGAAGACTTCGCTGGAGCCATCAAATATAAAGCTGACTACTATCAAGAAGCTCGAGCAGGGAGAGATGTATAAATAAGATCATATATATTCAGTTATTCCTTTCACCCTTTTTATTTCGTATTGCCTCCGCGCCACCACCATACTAATAGGGGACGGTGCCGAGACTATTTACCTGCGGGTTCTTTATTTATCGTTGCTGGCATCGTGCGAAGTTAGTTCGAGTCAAAAACACAGCGTAAATTCTCATAATTACTGCTACGCCTCATATGATATGGAAACGTTTACGTGTGCTATGGTTCTGAAGAATGCGTGCGGACAAATGTCCCGATCCTCACAGTCTAACTCGACGCCTCCTTGATGGTCGAAAAACAGGGTCTATTTGTTTTTTCTCAAGACAAAATTTGCCTATCTTGTACCTGTAGTCTGGAGTAAACGACTTCAAGTACGTCCATCCCAGGTACGAGTGACAGATATGGCAGTTCACATATTGGATCGTGTAGCGCCCCGACCTCATGTTTTGATCCTCTGAGGGCTGGCGGTCGATATTTATGACCCTTCTAATGAAAACAGCTGGCCCGAGCTTTCCGTGGAAGTCACCATTGATGTAGTCACTTGCCCTAGCCAGCGGTGTTCGGCACTTGTGGCATCGCCAGCCCAGTTCAGTGTTGTCAATGTACACTCGGCACGGAATTCCCATTATTTGCGTCTGTCAAGAATCAATTGGCGAGATACACCCAGCTGCCCGCCCTGAGTTCGCCTCCTGAACGCTGATTACGTCGCTGGCGACCACAGTCGTTAGTTTCGAGGTGACGAATCCCACGCGGAAATTGGGGCAGGGGAAGTACCATCCCTAGGGTACTTGGGCATATTACGCATATACTTGCAATGCGATTCTGGACAAGGTTTGGCGAGAAAAAGTATGTTTATGTAGCCCGTGCGAAGGAGAGGCTCCATCCGGCATCTAGCTTGGCACTATGTGGTGCACGAAGCTCAGTACTCTAGGACTGCTTTGGGCGGGTATTTCACACCAACCCTATGTGGCGTCTCACATGCATCGTGAAGTTATGATATGAAGTTTCAGCTAAGCCGAAAGTTATATCCCACACCCTATGTAAGAGCAGTAGGTTCGAAAATTAATCGTATGGAAGCTATACATACCTCACCACGCCGCGATCAACATCACGCAGAGTGGATCTTATATTGTGATAAGTCGAGGTACGTGTTGCCATGGACAACCTGCGTCAACTTGGCAAGCTGCGCTATCTTTACAGAAGCTCCCTCGTGCAGTTCTTGTGAAAATATTCGGCTCATAATATTATGACGATGTGGGACCTGTCTATTGGGGGCCTCTCTACCTGAATGATGTTCTAATCCTTACTTGCTTCACTTATCTAAAAGCATTAATACTAAATACTCTAGAGTGAACACTGTGTATTGGTTCGTCAGAATCAGCGGGCTTCGCAAGTGCTGGGCTCTTCACCGGATAGCCTCACTTATTGTGTCTCCCTCAGCTTGGATTCGTCAGGTCCATAGCGTGCGTGTACTTGACGCTCCTCTCGGACATATTTTTCTATCTCCACTCCTTCGTTACTCTACAAGAAGTATATCGTTCTGCGCTGGAAACCTGAAATATTGAGTTACATGATGGGTTTAAGATTGAATGAAATATCTAGACTGCAAGGAGGAGCCAGCGAGGCACAGGCCTCTAGCGTCGAGCTCAAAAGTCACATTTTCTGGCGTTACGGCATGCCGAAGGCGGCTCGCCGCGCTCGCCGTCCTTCTCTTCGACGGCACCAGCAAATGCTGCGAGAACAAGGGAAATAAGAGCTAGCTTCATATTGAAAGCGATCAAGTGTTCGAGTGGTCGTGTTAAGATGTCGTGTAAATGGAGATAATCGGTGACTTTATATAGTCGTTCATCTAGTATGCGCCGCAATCTTATCATCGATGCCGTCATTACATATCCCGAGCAACTCTCGAGTGCACTTCGGTAAAAAAGGGCCGAGGCCGCCCCGTCTCTTCTGATCTCGAGTGAAGGGTTTTCCACAAAGACAAGCAGGAGGCTCCTAAATGAGAGTATTACCCGTACAAACACACCTGATATACATATGAATATATGCGTATATATATCTATAGATACATTGGAAGCCGAGCTTCAAGGGACAGCATCTGATAATCCACAGCGAGGGTAATCGTACCAATAAACCCCAGCCCGTCATCTTCCGAGAACCAATCCCCGGGGCACGCACGCATACCCTGCATCGCTATCAATACACAAACCCGTGCCCTTCCCGGCCCGCCTGCCACCCAGGTTTCTTTAGCTGGCAAAACACGCATCCGCCGAAAAAAAAGAACATTCAGTCTGCTTAAATTACAGCTTGTGAGCATATACGAGAGCAAGTGATGAGCCTCCCTATCTATTTTGACTCACGTTTATACAGCCGTTGCACCAGAGACCCTACCTAACCCCGTTGCCGTGAGATCAGAAAGGGACTTACCGTCTATGATTTGGGCGGAATGCTCATGCGTGATCTCGTAAGTGAGCACGCCTGCCTTTGCGTGTGAGATTGAACTCTCAAAATAGCACTTCCTATGTACAGATTTCATCTGAACAACAATTTACAAGCAATTTCTATAATGTATCATTCCTTTGGCGATAGAATAGTCTACTTATGTCTCAGGTTGCAGTGATGGAGTCAACAAAGTTATACAGCTACACGCAAAGAAGTGCCGAGTTGCCGAACACAACTTGTTCTAGCGCCGGAATTTATCAAGGAAGGTGATAATGGCTACACAATTACCAAGAAGTAAGCCATCGATACAAGAGCCGTACCTCGTTTGTTTCCCTAAATTCTCCATATTGGAACTAGTCTAGATAAGCGATTTCGGGGAAGCCGTGTGATAAGTATTATGCTCTCGGGGGCACCATCACGATAACCGACGACTAAATACGATACGGGCTCGCGCAAGAGATAGCGACGTCTGCACAACTAGTAAAAATTGTAACTAAGGGATTAATCTGTCTAGCGAAGTGAGATTGGGTACTGGCTGAACGTAGTGTTTCACATCGTTGGTCTAGACTTGAAAGGTCCTGTGAAAGCACGCAACGCCCTGGCGCTCGAGAGAACACCATGCTGACCCGGGCTGGCGCATAGCTCCGGGTGGTGCCACTTACGAGCGCTCGGAAAGTGCTTGAAAATCCTTGCCTGCCTATTTCTGCGTGCTCGCTAGTTTTGAAGGCTGGCAGTGCTTCTGGCCCACGCACATCAACTTTGCGTCGCACATAGTCAGACTCAGCAGCAGGCTTATCTAGTACGAGACTTAGCATTTATGGAAGTGGTACTGAAATATGTATTGTATCATTCTCAGCTTCGGTCAGGCTCTGGCGCCCGAACTTCTGCTTGCAGCCACATGGCCCACTCCTCCGACTCGGTGATATTTAAGAATCTTGTTATTCTTTCGGACTAAAGACTTGACCAAGTAAGCCAGACTACAAGTAACAAAGTGTAGGAGACATTAAGACTGCACTGAGGGAGGTAGCATGGCACACAGGCCTCTAGCCTCCAGCTTAAATGTTACATTTAACGGCGTTGTGGCAAGCAGGAGGCGGGTCGTAGCGAGCCTTTTCTTCGGCGGCAACGCCAGCGAATGCTGAGAGAACAAGAGAAAGAAGAGCAAGCTTCATATTGAGAGTGATTAGGTGTTTGAGTCGCCGTGTTGAGATGTCGGGTAAATCGAGACAATCAGTGACTTTATATAGTTGTTCATCTAGTGTTTGCCGCAATCTTGTCATCAATGTCGTTATTACACATCACGAGCAACTCTCGGCTGCGCATCGATAAAAGAAGGCCACAGCCACCCCATTTCTTCTGATCTCGGATGGAGATCTCTCAATAAAAAGGGACGGGAGGCACCTAGATAAATATACAGGCACACGCTCTTACGGTTCATGTTCTCATTCATTTCTTCCTGAACCTGGACTCAAAGGAAAAAGCTTTTGCTATACGCAACCGAGCATTCAGATCTTATCGGTACTCCCCGCCCGTCATCTCTCGGGAACTAATCTACGGGGCATACCCTGACCTGCACCACTATCAGTACACAAGCCCAAAAAGCCCACCACCCCTCAGCCCCTCTAGCATGCCTAGCTAGTAGGGTACGTTTACGCCAAAAAGAGAAATGTAGAGCTCTTTTCCGAGCTAAAGTTTGCGAAGTCGCGTAAAATATGTGAGACAGAAGGCTATCCGTTTTTATTTCGGCTGACATCTGGTCAAACGCGTTGCATCAGAAACCCTAAGTCCTCTTATCGTGAGATCATAACCACGCTAACAGTACTTACCGTCTCTCATTCTGGGCGGAATGCCCACACGTGTATCTAGTAAGTAAGACACGCTCGCCATGGGATACGATGGCAATGTCAATGCAGTAGTCATAACCTACGAAGTCTTTTAAAACAAACAGTTGTCGCGATTCGCGAGTTAAACGGAGTAGTGAACGCCGTCATCCCGCTCGCTGATACAGTATACCTGGTTGCAAGTTGCAGCGATCTAGAGTCAAGGTAGCCTAGTCATACGGGCGTGTACGGAGCATTATCGAAGTGCTGATCACAACGATAATGGAATGCGTCGAGCAAACTAATTATAGGTACAGGGTCAGCGAGGATTAGGCCGTTGATACGAGAGCCACACCCCGTGATTTCTTCGGGAAATTCCCATGCCGGGTATCTTCGAGATAAGCAATTTTGGAGATACCATGCGATAAGATAAGACGCGCACGGGGTAGATCGATGGCAGACCACTAGATGGGATACGAGCTCGCGGAGAGACGCGACTGAAGACACGAATAGAATGAGGTGCGTCCAGCGATTCACAGTTAAGTAGAAGCACAATTACATATCAGCTAAAATTCATTCTTTAGGTCATTAATCGAGAAAATCGGGCCCAGTGAAACCGATCAACGGCATGACGCTCGAGATAACACGACGAGTCAGCGTAAAGCTCGGGGCATACGGCGTCATTGGGCGAGATCCGGAGATTGCTTGGCATTTGGGAAGGCAACGCGGGGCAGAAGAGCAATAAAGGATTTCTAAAAACCAAAAAAGCGACACGGAAAAAAGGCTATGCATATGAAAATCTGTGGGCTGAGTTCACGCCCTCGCATAGATCGCCCCCCTCTTTTCTAGCGATTCTGATTGACTGCAGTATTGCCGGCTTGTTTAGCATATCAGGTGATGACATCACTGATAAGATTGTGGTTGGAACTACATAAAGGCGCGAAATCCCTCGATTAATCGGACACAACCAACGAGCAACCACAAAAATACACAGCCTTTTCCATGAAGTTTGCTCTTGTCTCACTCGTTCTGGCCGCGTTTGCTCTCGCTGCTCCCGTGCCCCAACCGAAGGACGATCCGCCTCCTCATGGGAACCCAAATCAGGGTTGTAAATCCATAGATTGCAGGGATTAACCATTGATAGCCCTGCCTACTCACGCCTAATAAAGCATCGGTATGCTTTGTCTTAGGCCAAGTTCCCGGAACTTGAAGGAAACAGCCTATTGCGTATAAGTGAACGGGAAGGGTCTAACATGTCGCCGAGAAGTTTCATTGGTTCCATTATTCGCTATCACAAAAGTGTATAGTGCACTTTATGGCTAGGACCGCTCTGGAGTTCACGCTCTGGAGGTCATGCTCTGGAGTTCACGCGAGTTCAAGTCTGAGGCCTGCCCTTTGTATCTGCTTGACACGCTTGCCTATGTACTGTTTTAACACTAGAGCTTGTCACATGCACACACACACATATACATAACTAACTCATGTCTATTCATGTGTGCGTGTATATTCATGTGTGTGTGTCTATTCATGTGTGTGTATTTCGTTGGTCTTTTGTGACTAGCAGTATTCAGTGCTTATCTCCCACGTGCGTCAACCCTGCATTTTGGCTCGTCAGGCTGGCCAGGGCTGCCTCACCACAACTCGGTCTTCGACCAGGCACACCTCTCAACGGCCATGCTCTTTGCGCAAAGACTGAGCCTGGAGGCGTACGAGCCCTGGAAAGACAAATATGTTGCGTACGACGTGCTGAAGAAGCTGTTGAAAGAAAGCGTGGCTGGCGAGTACGAGTGGACGGAGGACGATGAGAGCCGGTACGTGCAGATGCTCGACAAGGAGCTCGACAAGGTCTACGGCTTCGAGGAGGCGAAGTACGAGGAGATTAGCAAGAAGCTCGGGGCCATCGAGGAGCAGGTGCACTCCGTGGACTTTGCCTCGGGCTCGAAACAGCTCACGAAGGACCTCGAGCAGGTGCTTGGCGACGCAACGCAGCTCGACCGGTTCCGCCGGCTCAACTACACGGGGTTCACGAAGCTGGTGCGCAAGCACGACCGACTGCACAGCCACTACCGGCTCATGCCGCTGCTGCAGGCGCGCCTGCGGGCTGTGCCCTTCCACACGGAGGACTACTCGCCGTTGCTCCGCCGGCTCAGCAAGATTTACACGTACATGGACGAGCAGAGCGGCAGCACGGGCCCGAACTCGGCGCTGGCACGCTCGCACAAGCTGAACTCGATCGACAAGGACTACCACTCGAACGGCTACGTGACCCTGCAGTTCTGGGTCCACCCGGACAACCTCATGGAAGTGAAGACGCGCGTGCTTCGCCGCCTGCCCGTGCTCGTTTACAACCGCGAAGACGATGACGAGGAAAGCGGCCGCGACCCAATTGTCACGTCTTTGTACCTCGACAACCGCGAGTTCTCGCTGTACCAGTCGCTGCTCGAGCGGGCGTCCGCGGACACGGAGCTCGCGCCAACGTCGCTGCGGTTCCGGTGGTACGGCAAGCTTGTTGAGAAGCCCGAGATTGTGCTCGAGCAGCACAACGAGGCCGACGGCCGCATTACACGCGCTACTTTGAAGGAAAAGACGATCAACAAGTTCTTGGCTGGCGACAGCGACGTTGTCGAGAAGCAGGCCCGCAAAATGCGCGAACGCCACGTCCAGGCACGCGCCGTTGACGACTACCGCGAGGCTGCGTCCGAACTCCAGCGGTTTGTGCGTGACCAGAAGCTCGAGCCGATGCTGCGCACGGTGTACCGGCGGACGGCGTTCGAGATCCCGGGCGACGACCGCGTGCGCGTGATTCTCGACCAGGACATCGTGTTTCTGCGCGAAGATGCGCTGAACCGATCGCGGCCGATTCGGGACCCTGCACAGTGGCACCGCGCCGACCTCGACGAGCCAGGAATCAACCTGAACTCCGTGCTGCGCAAGGGCGAGCACGCGAAGTTCCCGTTCTCCGTGCTCGAAGTGCGCTTGCGGGCCGACGCGGCCTCGGGCGTGGCGAAGCTGCCCTGGGTCGAGGAGCTGCAGAACTTGAACCTCGTGAAGGAGGTGCCGCACTTCACAAAGTTCTTGCAAGGCGTCGCCGTGCTGTTTGGCGACGACGACCGCCTAGACACGCTGCCCTTCTGGCTGTCGGAGGTCGATCCGCACCACGGCGACGCGGCCGGCGACCAGCAAGCCCAGCCCAGCGACGCGCAAACCGAGCACGAGCATGCGGCGGACCGCTCAAAGCCTGTAGCGTCGTCCTCGTCTCTTGCTAGCCAGCCGAGCCGGCAGCCGCAGTCCATGCTGTCGCGGTACGCGTTCGACGACGAAGAGTTCGACTCCGAGGACTCGGGAATTCTGGACCCCGTACTCGACGAGGCCGACGACATGCACGCGAACTCGATCGGGTACCCAACGCGTGTGAATGGGAAGCTCAGCGACGAGGAAAGCGAGGATGACGAGGTTGCGCTCCCGCCCGGCGTCGAGGAGCCGAGCCGGTGGATCAAGAACCAGGCGTCGCCGAAAATCGAGGCGAAGGTGTGGCTCGCGAACGAGCGCACGTTCAACAAGTGGCTGCACATCACCTGCCTGCTGTCGGCGCTCACGTTCACGCTGTACAGCTCTGTCGACCACGCCGCGTCGACGGCCACGGCCACGGTCGTGGCGTACGTTCTGTTCGCGCTCACCGTGTTCAGCGGGCTGTGGGGCTACACGCAGTACCTGCTGCGCATCCGCTACATCAAGGAGCGTGGCGACCGGCCCCTCGATGCTCCTCTCGGCCCGATTGTCATCAGCATTGGCCTGCTTGTGGCGCTCGTCATCAACTTCTCGGCCCTCTACAAGAGCAAGGTCGGCGAGGCGCTCGGCCTGTCGTTCTCCGTGCTCGAGGCGGGGCAGTCGATCTAGAGCCACTATTGGCTCGTTTGCATGTAGTAGGTATATTTATGAAAAGGTCACTCAGGCTGGAAAAAGGCACGACTGCTAGGCACCCACTGTTACTAGTATAGGCGTTATATATAGGCGGTACTAGTATAGGCGTTACAAGCATGGCGTTACGAATATAGGCGTTACAAATATAGGCGTTCCTAGTAGAGGCCACACTAAAAAGGCACGACACCACTGCATGCTCCATACTCGGAGTCACTCGTATCGTAGCTCAAGGTCAGTAGCGAGTCACTACCTTATATTGCTGTTTACGCTGTAGATGTTGCATTATGTAGATTATAGACGAGCTGCTTACTGGGCGAGCGCACCGCACGGGTCCCAGGGGTCGAGCTCGATCGCCTCGTCGTCGAGCTTGCTCGTGTACTCCGGGATCTCGGACTTGTTCACGACGACCTGGTACACGTACTCCTTGAAGAACTCGTGCGACATCGTGTAGTAGCCCTCTTTGCCCTGCTCTTTGCCCCACGAGTTCTCGACCTTCCAGCGCACGGGGTTGCCCTCCTCGTCGAGGTGCACGCCCACAAACACCATGGCGTGCGTCATGAGGCTTTGGTGGTAGCGCAGGCGGTCGGCCTTCGACTGCGTCGGCTTGAAGCCGAGCGACTCGTAGTCCCAGATGTGCGTGTCGATGATGCCCGTGGCGTTGTGGTGGTAGATCGGCGTGTGCGTGCCGAAGAACACGGGCTTGTTGCTCTTGATGCGCTCAATCGCCTTCTTCGCGAGCACGTCGATGTCCGCGTTGAAGTACGTGACCTCGCCGGCCTCGACAACGTTGCCGAGGCGCTGCACGTGCACGGGCTTCTCGTAGTCGTTGCGCGGATCGTTCAACAGCGAAACGGCCTCCTTCGCGTCGAAGCCGATGACCTCGCTGTAGAACTGCTGCGGCGTGAGTCCCTTGATGCTGTGGAACTTCTTGTCCTTGTCAACAAACTCCCAGTCGAACTCCGTGGGCGGGGCACCCAAAAACAGGACAAGCAGCTGGTGGATCTGCTTGACCTGGCGCTGCTGCAACGGCTTCGGGTCCTTTTTGTTCTGCACGGCCTCGCGCAGCTCCTGCGCGTACTGGCGGAGCAGCGTCGTCACGAGCTCGTTCAGCACGGCCGATGACTCCGTGTTCGCGCTCTCGCCATACACGCTCATCGGAACAACGCCGTACTTCTCGACAATGTTCGTGAACATGCCGAACTGGCCGCCGTCGCTGACAGGGTCCGTAAGGAGGTGCTGGACAATGCGCGACTCGACGTGCTCGTTTGCCGTGTTCACAATCTGCTCCAAAAAGAAGTTCGCCTTCTCGAGCTTGTCGTAAAAGAACAGGAAGCCGGGCGACAGCTCGACGTTCTCAAGGTTGTACTTGCGCATGAGCGGGATACGCAAAGTGTTTGTGGCCGCAAACAGCCAGCACCGGCCCGAGCTCTTCTGGTTCATGCGCGGTGCGCCCTCGGGCTCAACAACGTTGCTGAACACCTGGCTCGTGTTCTTCGTCTTCGACTCGCGGCGAATAAGCGAGTCAGAGACCTTCGTGTTCACGGCCACTGTGGCGGCCAGGCGCAACGTCGGGTCCGAAAAGATCTCGGACTGCCATGCAGACAGCTTCGAGGCTTGCAATGTGATGTCCTGCGCAGCGGGCTTGCCAAAGAAACGCATTTTGTAAGTGGTTCGTTGTTCTGAAGAAGTGGGGTCTGTTCGTGGGTCCCCGGCAGTTTAAATAGTGCGGGACCCACCCACTTCGGGGTGTGTGGAATACCCCCTAGCCCTGCGCTGCCGTGCACGTCATCCCCAGACATAGCCCCTGCCCTTCGAAGAGTAAGAAGCCCATCGGCTTGCAGCCTATGGCGAGTTCGTGCAGACTATGGCGACTTTATGCAGCCTGAAGCGAGTTCATGCATCCAACTTTGGAACTTACTTTGATGATTTTACTGGTTGAGTTCGCGACTAGACTTGGGCAGGCCCGAGCAGGGCTGCGGAGATTTGCGTGCGTGCTTTCGACTTCTACTCCGTGCTTTAGGGCACGGCTCATGCGCGTGCACGAGGGCACTTGTGCCTTGCATTTCGGGACTACCGCGGCACCAAACACGTTCCTGCCCTTCTGTGGTCACAAAAAAGTGGAGCAGACGCTTCTTTTTCGCGTACCATCTTCGCTCCTGCTTCGCTGGCCTTATCTCTCGTGACCACACGCAAGCTGACATGTCAGCAGGCCCTTATCAGCCCGCCCACCTGGCAGGCCCCGCCCTTATACTGTGTATTGGCACGGTGCCATGGCATGAATTACACGGTCCACATAGGTGGGAATGTATAAAGAGGAGCCGTGCCCTATATTGTTAGAGCAATTGTAGTGACAAAATCCTCATGCCACGGCACGACTCTAGATAGCAAGTGCGCAAGCATACAGTGATAATACCAATGCGCCTTAAATTACAAAGAAAACGCGTGAACATTGAATGTGAATGTTACAACTTTCGTAGTAAACTAATATTTGAACTCAAATGAATCTAATAGTACATGCATAAAAGGTGACTTTGCACGGCATACTAACTTTATTTGGCCTAAATGTAGCCAGTACTCCAACACTAGTTACTGCGCTAGTTACAAGCGTGGCTCACTCCAACTCGAACTCCTCCGCATGCTCGCTGCCAATAATCACGTCGAGTATGTTCGGCGAGTCCTTTTGCACGACGTATCCGCGTAACACAACCAGCTGCGGAAGCCCGCGCAGCCTCAGCGTAATCTCGGCTTCGCGGTCGACGTACATGACTCCCATTTTCGAAACAAGGAGCCTCGGCTCGCACGCGAAAGTCTCGAGGCCGTGGCTGGCCACAAAGTGCGAGAAGAACATCGTCTCCTTGTACACCGGAAAGCAGGCGGCTTTCACCTTTTCTCCGTCCAGAGTCGAAAAATCCACATAGGACACGCTCTTTCCATCAACTACGTACTGCATTTCTATTGTTTGTGGTTGTAAATTGAACGCTCGCGCACTAAAAACACCCGCACGTAATTAGGCCCTTTAGTACACAGGCACGTGCTGTGGAAATGCAAAACCGCCGAACCCTTCCGCCCTCGCCTCGCCGGGCTTCTGCGGAGTACGCGTGCCCCAAAAAACGAGCTCACTGATGGTGAGTGTTTGAGCAGGTTTGCGTGAAGTTTTTTTTGCGGTTCGTCCACTCAATGGATACACGCCTGAAACCGTATGAGCAGGATCTCATAACTTTCCACTACACATAGCGCACCGATGTGCGTCGACTAAGAGAAAGATGGTCACTGTTCCCTTTTAAGAGGGATGCTTCGACAATGTACTCCCAATTCAGCCTATGATCGCTAACCATCACGGCTTTCGATTGCCACAAAGAATTTGGATAAACACAATTCGGCTACCACAAGGCTCTGGGTAAACACATTTCGGCTACCACAGAAGATTTGGTAAAACAAAATGTCACATTCGCGATAAAGATACAAACCTCGGCAAGCACAAAGCACGTCGATAAAGGCAATGTCACCTTCGCGATAGGGATGCACGCTGTTGAATCGACTCACGGAGGTTCGCCAAGTGTTTGTCGGCCTGTACTCCATCTCGAGCAAGAATTCGATCCTTCATGAAAACCGTGGGTCTCTCATTTTTAGTAGGATGCCTTTTCATTGCATGAAAAGGCCGCTCACCTCAGCTTTACACTAAACTGCTCTAGCGGCCGCATGAGTGATAATGCCTGTCAACACAGGAGCCATGAATTTGTTGTCGATTTTCAGCCTTACTGTCCTGTTCGCTGCCCTCCACGACGTCATGAATTTCAGCATCACGCCTGTCAAAGTCATGCCTGCTAGTTTCCTATTCATTCGACAGCAATGAACGTTAAGTACGCGTGAACTGAGCCAGTGCAAGTCAATACATTCACGTTTAAGCAACAAGTTGTTTTACGCCTAAGGAAGCGTTCACGTATGAGGGCGAAACCTGGTTCCTCGAGCTGACTCGGATAAACAATCGAAGCCGTACCCTTGGCCCAGGCGGTGCTGGTTGAGGACTCTGGCTGGGCTCGGTCGGCTTCATTTCGGGTGCTCATTCCGGGTGCTCGTCGTACAGGTTGCAAATCTATATATATATTAATGGCGTTTTCGTATCAACAAAGAGACTTTTTTTTGCTCAGTCGCGGTATACCTGGGGTATCTATACCGCATGGCGGGGTCGGCAGGTGCTCGTGAGCGCCCGCGACTTATTAGAAAAGCGTGAGTCCATGAAATAACAGGAATGAGAAGCCGGGATGCATGGCCTCGACGGCCACAGCACCACGGCCACAGCACCACCATATTGGCTGATTACTGGCGGAGCACGTACTCGCTGAGGCCAATGCCACCACCAGCGGCTCTGAACTTCTCGAGGTAGGACTCGTGGCGAGACAGCGCCGTTTTCGTGAGACTTGGCCAGTAGACCTTGTGGTCGTAGACAAAGTCGACGCTGCCGCCGAACTCCTTGTCGAGCTGGTCGGTCGGGACGTACTTCGCGAACGACTCGTGATAAATAATCTTTTCGCGCGTCATCGGGTCGATGAACGGGTTGATGAACTTCAGAAACACGGACGCGAGCCGCGGTATGTTCGACAGCAGGGCCTTGCCGAGCCGTTCCGGGTAGTGGTTCTGCAGAATGTTGAGGACCTCGCGGCCGACGCTGAGCGAGGGCAGTTTGCCGCTTCCCTTGAAGTCGATGAGCAGAGCGAGCTGGTCCTGGCCGGGAACCATCATGTCAATGACGCGCTCGAGCATGTACACGAGATGCTGCACCTGGCGGTGCGACGACTTCGTGTTCTGCTTGCCCGGCTTCAAGTACAAACACGGCCGGCACTCGTTGTCATAGCCCAGAATAAGCTCCTTGCCGGTCTCGTTCTCGACGGCAACGAGGTCCGGCGTGAGGGACGAGTGCGGATCAACACCAAACGTCCGACGCCACACAAGAGAGTCCTCGAGGCGCTTGCAGGCAGCCTTCACGTCCCACTTTGAGGCCCGCAGGTACCGCAGGATGCACTCGCGGCTGAGCCACATCTTCTCGGTCTCGCCCAACGGCGCCGTCTTCTTCGACTTCTCGGCCACAGGCAGCTCCTGCAGCTCTTGCAGGTGCGCAAACACGGCGTCGTAGTATTTTTGCTGCTGGGCGTTCAGCTCGGTCGCCTTCGGGGGATGCGAGCCCGGGCCGGGCTCGGTGAAGGGCGTCTCGCGGGGGGGCATATCGAGGAACTCCGGGTGTGTGCAGCCGCGGTCGCGTAAATAGGTGAATTTTCAGTTACGTCAGCCTGTCGCCCGCGTCCCGCATGCCTTCGACCCCTGGCTCGCCGAGCCCCTGCCCTGACCTGTCTCAACGATGACAACGGCGAGCGTGTGCTGAGCCTCGGAACCGCGTGTCGAGGAACTGGGACGGGCGTGGCCCGATCCACGGCAATATCTGCCGTTAAAATTTTGGGCGTGAAAAAATCCGGAGTTCATTTGTGGGCAGACTTGTTTCTCCATGACACGTTCGCTCAGCACTGCGAACCGTCCATAAACAGGCACCGGCCCGCCATAAAGCCGGGGGCCGAGGGTGCAGCCCTGTAAAAGAAACCGCCTGAAAAGTGGCATCCCCACCTTCGACGGCCCACCACCGCTAGCATGTATGAAGGGTGAACCACGGAGCAGTGCCAATGTAAATAATCATATCACATAAAAGCCGATCATAAAAGATGGCCTGTTTCCCAGCCATGTCCTATTAGAGACGGAGCTTGCCAAGGATCCCCATGGCGGGCTGTTCAGACACACTGGCCGGGGAATTGGCGGCTGAAAGCATACAAGGCAGTCATGAGCCCGCGAGGAGAGTCACAGACGAGGGGGGGTGCAGCCTATAAGACGTTCACCTTTGGTTTCGTCTTCATAGATTCATGCTCAGCTATGTTCGGCCACGTTTGGCCATGCCCAATCACGCTCAACCTACGTTCATCACGTCCAGCCCATATGTAGTCCCTAAATCAGCCCCTAAATAGCTGAGCACTCCCCTGTACCACTGGAAACGAGGTCGCTTGTCAGTTAGTTCGTCCCTAGTTGCCCATATACGCGCATACGCGGCCCGCACTTGCCCCTCAGGTTGCTTCATTAGCTCGCTTCCTTCGCCAGGGTCAGCCTCATCCAGTTTTTGACGATGTCGAGCTGCGTCTGCAGCTCAGTGCCGGCCGCACGCAGCCGTTCCATGTTCTGCAGCCACTTGCGCTGCGCCTTCACGTTCAGCACAAGCGTCTTCTTCGTGGCCAAGAGCTCTGTGTAGTGAGTGCGTGCACGCTCGACGTCGGTTTTCGACTTTTCGTCGTCGACATCGGCCGTCTCGGGGTCGAGCTGCTCGAGAAGCTCTGAGTGTTGCCGGCGTTCGAGCTCGACGTCGCGTTCGAGGGCCGCGATCTGCGTTTGCAGTCGTTTCACGGCCGTGAGCTTCGCTTGCAGCTCCTGGCTCGCGAGCTCCTTGCGCTGGTGCATGTTGCTCGTGGTTTCCGCGACCTTGCGCTGCTGTTTCAGGCCGAGCACGCGTCGTTTCAGCGCAATCAGCGTCGTCAGCTCGCGCTGCAGCTCGGCAAGGACCTCGCTCGTGAGCGCGTACTTCGATTCGAGTTCAGCCTGCGCGCTGCGCTCGCGCTGCAGCTCGGAAACCTCGCGTTGCAGGTGCTGGACCTCGGGTTTCAGGCCGCGGACGCCGCGGGCAAGAAACGGCCGCACGAGCTCGACGTGCTGCACATGCTCGGCGTGCTGCGCCTCGAGCCGTTGGATCCGCGACTGCAAATTCTCGCTCTCGGGCTCGAATTCGTGGGCAAGCGCGTGCTGCATGGCCCGTAGTTGCTCGGCTTCACGGGCTTGCTCGGCCTCGAGCCGGGCAACCTCACGCGCAAGCTCGGCCCGCCGCTCTTCGGGGGTCAGCAGACCGTTTTGCTCGAGTTCAGCAAGCCGTTGCCGTGCCTCGGCAACACTGCCCTTGTACAGCTCGAGGTTCCTGCTCGACTCGTTCAGGGCCGCGACTTCAGGCTCGAACCGGTCCCGAAACGTCTGCGAAAACTCGTAGAAGGCCGCAATATGGGCCATGTGGGTCCCCCAACGGTCCTGCACGGGGTCATCGTAGTCTTTGAGGCTGAAATCCGGGATCTGCGCGGCCAATGCCAGCATCTGCACGCGTTTGAACTCACGCACGACGGCCGGACCAGCCGTACCGCGCGAGGCAACAATTGAAGGCAAAATACGCGCCGCAAGGTACTTCCACAGCTCGCGGGCGTTATTTTGTGACGGAACGGGGCTCCCGGGCTCGACAAACCCGGCCAAAAAGCCGAGATTCGGGGACTCCGCCACGAGCTCGGACACGCTTCGCATTAGTAACCAACACACGACAACAAACGGCACGCGAATATATGAGGTGGAGCTTGGTCAGTACAACTTTTATTTAGTCAATGTAACGTGGCGTCTATATATTGTGCGCGATGTGAACTGCATAATTTATATAGAGCACACGTAGCGCACTCATGCATGTAACCCCATGCACTTAACCCCATGCACTTAACCCCATGCACTTAACCCCATGTACGTAACCCCGCA
Source organism: Starmerella floricola (assembly GCA_030579735.1). NCBI lineage: Eukaryota > Fungi > Ascomycota > Dipodascomycetes > Dipodascales > Trichomonascaceae > Starmerella > Starmerella floricola. The sequence continues at coordinate 693,915 of JAKTRP010000004.1, read as the reverse complement.
GCGCACAGTTCATACTCCAGCTCTACATTGTGCGAAGCTCGTTCGTAGCATAGCATTTTTAGAAGCTCTTCCGTAGCACGAGTTTCATGTGCGTGAGATTTCTGGATATACGTATGCCGGCTTGTCGAGAAGGCAAACGGCCACAGTTGTATCCCTAACATACTCTAACATCCAGGCGTCGTTTATTGCTCACTACCTTGCGTCTGCGCATGCTTTGCATTCTACGTATTACTCCATGGTTTTAGCTCCCGCGGTACGTGCTGTACGAGTAGTTCGACAGGAGCAGTGGGATGTGGTAGTGCGCGTCCGGCGGGTTCGAGACTACAAAGACAACCTCGACCATGGGGAAAAACGCATCGCCGCTGTTCGCCTTGCTCAGATACATGCCCGTCTCGAACTTGATTTTATGGATGCCGGGGCTCACCGAGGCAACGCGCGTGTCCCACCGCGCAATACGGCCGTCCTCGTCCGTTGTGCCCCGCGCAACCTCGACTTCCTGCGCGTTCTGCAGCCTCGATAAAGTGCACTCCACGCCGGCCGCGGGCACGCCCTTCACGGTGTCTAGAATATGGCACGTAATGTAGTCTCTGTCCATGGCACAAGTCGATCTCCCCTAGCCGCAATCGCTTTATCACCGCCTCTGGCCCCACGTATAGGTAATGCCTAACACCGCTCACTCGTACGTATTATGCTTGCTAATTCCGACATGCGCTGTCCGTGTGCATGTTCTTGTGCATGTTCCTGTGCATGCTCCTGTGCATGTTCCTGTGCATGCTCCTGTGCATGCTCCTGTGCATGTTCCTGTGCACAAATATTAGCGTACACAAATAGCATAAGCAGTCCACGGCTAGACTTGAGACGCGTTTTGTCGTACTCCACAATTTCTAACGTCCTTTCACTCCTCACAGTATATTTCTGTTCGTTATCCGTATCCTTTTATTTCCTGTTTATAACGGACATCACGTCTAATTACATTCCCGTGCATATATCTTGTATGCATAAACTTAATAATCATCCACAAAAAATCTCCTACTCGAAAATGTTCAAGGTCGGCCTGGATCTCCCCACGGAGGTGGCAAAGGAGGCCCCGAAGCAGAAGAAAAAGAACCAGGAAGTTGGCGGTGATGAATTGCAGCGCATGCTTGATGAATTGAAACCAAAGCCGGCCTCAACAAAGGCGAAACCGGCTCGTAGTGACCCGAAGGAGGAGCAGGCTGCCCCGCCAGCCAGTGGAAAGAGCCTCAAGAAGGCAAAAGACACAAATAAAACTGCAGGCGAAGACATCAAAAAGACGTTGTCTGCACCAAAGCCGAAGCCGGCTCGTGCGAATGCTAGCGATGCAGGCTCTAAACAGCCCACAGCCGTGAAAAGTTCGAAGCCTGGGCACGATTCGAAGCCTAACAACGACTCGCAGCCTGCAGTCAAGCGCAAGGCCGAGGAGTCTCAGCGTCCAGCGAAGAAACTCACTCCGTTGCAGCTGAAAATGCAGCAGAAGCTCAGCGGGGCCCGGTTCCGGTGGATCAACGAGCAATTGTACACCACGGATTCGCAGCATGCTTTCGACATTTTCCAAAAACAACCCGAAGTTTTCAAGGAGTACCACGACGGGTTCCGCCAGCAGGTCGAGCAGTGGCCCGAGAACCCCGTGCTGAGCTTTGTCCAGCAGTTCCAGGACCGTCTCGCAAAACCCTTGAATGCACCGGGCGGACTGCCGGGTGACAAGGCCGCGAACACGGTCGTTGTTTCGGATATGGGCTGTGGAGAGGCCGAGCTTGCGCTGAGGCTTGGCGAGCAGCAGCAGGGTAAACGCCGACGGCCACGGTTCGACGTGCACAGCTTCGATATGACGAAGGCGAACGAGAGAATCACGGTTGCCGATATTGCGCACGTTCCGTTGCCTGACGAGTCGTGCCACGTCGTTGTGTACTGCCTCGCGCTCATGGGCACAAACCTCACGGACTTCATCAACGAGGGCATTCGCATTCTGAAACCGCACGGCCTTGTGTGGATCGCCGAGATCAAGTCGCGGTTTGAGGGCAACAGCTACGACGAGTTTGTTCAAAAGCTGAAGGATATGGGGCTGTACCACCGCACAACCGACGACTCGAACAAGATGTTCGTGAAGTTCGAGTTCGTCAAGCTTCCGCACAAGCTGGCTCGTGCCCAGAACACACACCCGGATCTCGCACTGAAACCGTGCATTTACAAGCGCCGATAATTCTTTTATATGCACTGGTTTAAAGGTCCCGGCAATCCAATATTGATTGCAGAGGTGAACACTAATGGAATCTAATGAATACCGGCGGTCGAGAACACGGCCATCTATATTTATAGCGATCTATATCTGTAAAGCTTCCATGAGTCTGAGTGACCTCCTCAATGGTGGGAACTGCTGTGTCAAATAGCTGTGAGACTGGCTTGTTCACTCTCCTATGTAATATGCATGTATATATGCATGTATATGAGGCCTAACCCTACATGTAGGCGCACGGAACTATGCCCCAAATACTCACGAGCCTGTTTCTCGAACTCGCTTCTCTATAAGCCACCTAGTTTATAAGAAAATGGATCGGGGAAGACTTGCGTCTTTTACTTAACTAGGTTCCCTCCTCGGACTATCGAGTTAGGGTGGGGGTTGTCAAGACCACTGGAGAAATCATTCTCGATTATCTTCAATTATGAACAACTAAACACTGTAGCTATTCTGGACACCTCACATTTTTTTTTTAAGTTTTAAGTTTGCTTTTAACCGACTTGCAGCACACAGTTTCTCGGTCACATGTTGCAGCCGCGCACTGGCATGGAGCCTTGAATAGGACCTGTGCTCGAGATAAAAGATATCGTTGACCAACGAGTGCGTGACTTGATAACGGCTTCAAACTACCACGGGATGGGACGGATTATCGGTTCAACATGGAGAAACTGGACTCGGCTCATGCGGGCTGTTGACCTAGTTGAAACGGCACGAACATTTACTACTACCGAGGTGCTTGTATGCGCCATCACCGCTGTAATACTAGCTCCGGTGGCCTTAGTTCTTGCGGACTATCTAGAACGGGGGCAACGCTCCGTGATAGGTTTGGTAGCAGCCGGAGTAATCGTGGAGCTACGCCTTATGAGATGGGCTAAGGCATCACGCCGGAAGTGGACACGTAGAGATCTTTTCAGAGTCGCTCGCACAGTTCTAGAACTTGCGGATTTATTACCAATTGCGGAAGATTCAAGACTTGAAAGAGTCATATCCTCGGACGGTGACCTCGTGGTAACCATCCTAAAGGCTTTAATGTACGGGAGAAATTCTTGGCGAGGACGCAGGGCCCCCAAAGAGACTGACAGAACCCTGACAGGATTGATGGGATGGACGGGTGGCAAGCGAGCAGCTAGCTTGACAGAGCCTGGAGACATAATGCTCGACTGGCGTGGACCTGACTGGCCTATTGCACCCACGAGCACGAGAAATAAATGAGGACTCCAACCGTGGGGTACTTGGGTGCTATGCGTGAAGTTAGCAATTGTACTATGCTCAGTTACTGTTTCTTATGGGCAGTAAGCTCCGTTGGACGAGGGATTCAAGTTGCCCACGTCACTGAAGAACCCGGGCCTTACTAGTCAATCAATTCATTTGAATCGATTCTAGCTATAAGTACTTTTCTATACTTTTGTCCACTTACCCACGAGCACCTCTTCCGACTTTTTGCAGCCAACTATCCGGGTCACCGGCACACCTAGAGATGCTGTACCAATTGGCTGTACCAATTGGCTGTATCAATCATGATAACCAGCTTGCTCCTGCCTGTGTGAGGCTTTACGGCGCGTATATATAGCGGGATGCAAGAGCCACTTTGTGAAGCGTTCATTTCACCTTCCACATACTTCGTATTTGAGGACTCGCTTGTGCGTGTTCCGCCTAACCCTGCATGCACTCCACACAAGGCCACAAACAGCCACAAACTTGTTCTTCACCTCCTTCTATGGACGTACATCGTTGACCACATGGTAAGTTCAAACTAACTAAATGGTAATGAGATGAGCTGCTAATTTTACAGTCTTCCCTTGCTCGTCAATTATTGAACCCTGCTGTGGCTTCCTCGGGCCCTAAGCTTCTTCGTGGGTTCTTCGTCGGTTCAGTCCATCCTCTTTTTGGCCCTGAGAGCCTGCACATTACTCGGTGTCTTCAATTACATCACTCATAGACACGTTTAGGCCTGTTTGTGGCGGGCTCAGATGCGTTCGCGGGGCCGGTCTCGTTATTGAGCACCCCAAGTGGGCACCCCGTGATATCGCTATCTACCATGTCGGCGATGTTCGACGATTGGGCGTACAGCTCCGTGTACGAGCCGCCCTCGCCGCCACGAGCGCCGAAACCGGAGGGGAAACGGCCGAGAGCCGTGTCCATTGTCCGGACGCTCGCCCAGGCGCCGTCGGTTCCGGATCCCGAGGTCCGGCCACGCGCTAGCACCGTGGCAGGCCTCGAAACCACAGCCGAAACCGCGTCTGAAGCACGCCCCGGCTCTGATTTGGCTGCATTTTTGAGCGAGCTACGTGTTTCCGAGGCCTTGAACGGTGGCCGGTCTAGCCATGTCGATGTGCCCCTCACAAAGCCCGAACTCGCTGCGAACTGGGACCTTGACGCGTGGCTCGGGCACCACAGCCCGTCGATGTTCGAGTTTAGCGAGGATGTGTGGGCCCACAACCTCGTGCCGTACCACGAGGCCCTGCAAGAGGCCGAGCTTGGGGCCCTGCTTGCCGGGGATGCGAGCCGGTCCGCAGAAAACATGGTCAGGGAGGTAGACTGGCTGCTGCACGAGCTCCGAGACACGCGCGAGCACGACCTCGAGCCGATGCGTGCCGCTGTACAGCGCGTGCAAGGCCTGAAGGAGCAGCAAAGTACGCTCGCTTCCGTGAACGAGGCGCTCGAAACGGCGTGGAACGCACAGGAGCGGATTATGCGCATGCTGCACGGCCCCGCTCCGCGGGCCGTGCCGAAACTCGGCGAGATCATGGCACAAGTAGACAAGGGCTTGCGTTTCTGTGACGAGCACGCGGACTTCCTCGGTATTGGCGTCACGAAACTCGCGTGGCGGTCGTGCGCGAACCGTGCCCTCGCCATTGCTGCTGCGTACTGCACGCACGAGCTGCGCAAGGTTGTGCAGCGCATCAAAACGCGTGTCTCCGAGACCAGCAGCGATGGGGCCCGGCACGCGCTTATCTACACGAAGTTCGCCTCGGATTCAGAACGGCTACAGCCCGTGTTGGCCCTGTTGCGCGACCACAGCCACGGGCCCGTGAGCGTGCCGCCTGGCGAAAGTCAAGCCAGCACTGTTCCTCGTGCACTTACCTCGCGAAGTCCGGCAGAGGCTGCTCGAGCCACTGGCGACCCTGATCTCGACGAGCACTGGGCGTACTTCCAGTCGATCTACTTCGGGCTTAGGGCCGACCTCATTGGCGACCAGGCCTACAAGTTTTCTGAGCCGTTGTCACCGTTTGCTCAGCTCGGCGACGAGTTCATGGAAGCTGCCCGGAGCACGCTTGTCCAGTTCAGGCAGTTGTACGCTGCGGAACAGCGGTTGTACGAGACGCTGTTGGGCCCAGCCACACCCGACTTCTGGAACTGGATGGCCGACGTCAGCGACCCGCTGTATGCCGTGATGCGGCGGCTCATTGTGCGCGAAACGGACCTCGGCAAGCTCGGCCAGCTCATTTTGCTCGTGCATGGCGAGAGCCCGGCCGCGGTGGCGATGTCTGCAGCTCAAGACTCGCGGGGCTCTGAAGATGAGGATGCGTTGAGCAGTAAACGCACGGGCTACACGGGCGAAGCCGGCCTGCGGGGCTCCGTGAGCCTTGCTAGTGACGAGCGCACAAACCTGGGCGGTGACGAGAACCGGGGCTCGGCCGAGTCGCCGTTCGATGTCATATATAAGGATGCGCAGAACCGCCTTGTGTTCCGCGCAAACCTTGTCGTGGATGGGCTGGCGAGGTACGAGCCCACGGCGAAAGATCTGCTGCGCGCACGCTACCCGACGGTTGAGCAGGCTCTCAACCTGCTGGGCCAGGTCTACGAGCTGCTGAACACGCGCGTGTTCAACGACCTTGCGCACCGGTGCGTGCGTGAGTGCCTCGTGAGCCTCGACACGGCCGTGGCGAACCGCGTCGTGGCGAGCTCGGGCAACGACGTCGTGCGCCTGCACCTTTTCCACATCAAGCAGCTGCTCATGCTGCAGTCCCAGATCGTCGACTTCGACCTGCAGCGCACGGTCGTGCACGAGGTCGACTTCTCCGGGATCCAGCGGCTCATGCTGCGTGACACGGGCAGGGCCGCGTCGGCCTCGTCGTTCCGTGACCTGCTCGCGCTCGCGTGGGACTCCGTGCCGCAGGTCGTCGAGATCATGTTCGATGCCATGGAGGAGCTGTACGGGTCGCTGCGCATGGCCGTCGACCGCATGTGCGGGGCGTTTGTCGACGTCGTGGCGGGTCCGCTCACAAATAAGACCGAGCCGGCCGCGGAGTTCCGGGCAGGACTCGTCTCGGCGCTGCACGAGCTCACGGCCGCCGTCTCCGAGTACATCAGCAACTCCGAGGTCGCGAACTTTTTGCTCGACTCTGTGCAGGACGCCGTCATGGACCGGTACGCGGCCTACTACCGGTCCTTGCCGGCATCGGATCTCGGCGACGAGAGTCTCATGGATATCGACACGATGGCGAGCTGGTTGAGTTCCACGATCGTTGACACACGCACAAAATAGGCGCACCAGTGTGCGTGTTTTTAGCGACGTATGTGTTATAAGGGCTCGGGCTTCCAGTGTATAGCCGGTGTAAATGTGGTCATACATCTACTTGAGTTCCATGGCAGCTTGGAGTTTGTCTGCGCTAGTTTTGACTCTACGTATGCCCTGCGTGAGCTTTCATTCGCAGTCATCTGCCTGTTCGCGGTGCTCGAGTGACCTTGCTTTCGTGTCAATGTCTTATGTATTTTGTATTTTGTGTTTTATATTTTGTACCAGCCTCTTGGCTTATTTTTATTGGCCTGGTGTGCTTTCCAGTAGCGGTGCCACAGATATTAGTCCAGCAGTTACCTTGCTCCTTGGGCATGGCATTAGGAGGCGAGCCAAGACCACGCAACTTATAGCTATACGCCATGCCTGTGGCTCCTTTTCGCTAGTGTTCGTACGTATACGAATTGAGGACCCTCGTCTTGATCGCTTGTCCGCGAGCCTCTATTTCTATGGCTGCTTGGTCGTGGATTCGATTACGCGCGTCGTCGGGCGTGTGCACGCCGTCGGGCAGACTTTTCGGCAAAAGGCTCCTCTGTTTTCTCGACTGGTGGCTCCTTGGTCGGCTTCGGTTTCAAAAGCACCTCGTACGCCACGGACAGCATCTTGCCAAACCAGTACAGGTTCAGCGACGTGAGCACGGAGTAGCACACGAGAATGACGAGCACGAGCCATTTCGGCACGCCGGGCAGGTCTTCCGTGAGTGCCACGCTGAACAGCCGTGCCCCGTTGATGGGGCCTGGGATCACTCGGCATAACAGGAACGCGAGCATGAGCAGGGCCCCGTTCACGAGCTCGGCCTGCTTCGAGACAAGACCGGGCACGTTGCTCGCCATCCAGTGGACGTTCACAAACGTTGTCGAGGCCTCGAACCACACGAACGGGGCACTGTAGTTGTGCATGAACGGGCGGTTGCCCTGCATGAACACGAAGAACGCCGCGTACGCGTGCATCAAGAAGCCCCAGCCATTGGCCTCGAACCACCGCACACAGATGTAGATGTCAAAAAAAAAGTAGCCCGAGCACGCGGCGGCCACAAAGCCCGCGTACGGCGTGTAACTCACAAGCGAGTCCAAGGACGGCGTGAAAAACAGGGGGAACGAAAGAGTTAGCGAGATGATGGCGTTCGCTTGCGAGCATACATGGTTTGCCACGCCACCTTTCACGTCGGCTGGCAGCTTTGCGTACCATTTTGTTGTCCTGCGCAGCACAGGATCGCTTGCTAAGTAGATTGCCCAGTAAACACCGGCAAAGAACAGGATCTCGTGGAGGTGATGCGGGAGCAACGGCCAGCCGAACTGCGTGCCCCATTTTTGGACTGTTTCGTTCGACTCGAACACGGCGTACCGCGCAAATGGATCATTTTCCACGGATCTCAGCCAATCTAGCATGGCGTCCAGATAGGCGTACGGTAATGGCGTATGGGTAATGGCGTACGGGTAATGGCTGGCGGGAATGGCTTGTAGGGGCTATTTACGTATCCTAACCTCGACCTGTGGGGTACCGGCAAGCATCTAGTAAACGAGGCTAGTATACGGATGTGGATACGCAATAAGATAGACTACTGAGTTATCGAAGAAATAACAAGCAAACGCTGCATAAAAAATAATAATTCCAATCGCGACTATCACCGTACGAGGGTAAGAACATTTATACCATGCAAATACGTGAAGGCGATTAAAGCCAAGAGGTGACCATACGCATACATGGCTCTCAGTGGCATGGAAACAGCGAAAACACTCGGCCATGGCATAGAAAACTATACAGAACCACTAAACACTTGTGCAACTACCTGAAGCCATGAACTAGTATGACCAGCATAGCCAGCACAGCCCAAGTAAGCCTACTTGTAACAGGCACCAGGTACACTATGGCTCCTCGGCGCCCGGATTGTACACGTTTTCGTTGAGTCTTCGGTTGAGTTCTGTCTTGATGTACTCGACCATGTCGGGGGCGACAAACAAGTGCGTCTCGTCGAGCTCTTCTAGAATTATCGAGTGGTGCCGCGAGTCCATCATCACTATGAGGGCCCGAATCGACGGGTCGCACTCGATCAACGTGCCTTTGATTGCGCTCGGCATCGTCGTGAACCAAGCTTGTCAACGAAGCTCGTCAAGCTGAGCACAGGATACGGCCACCCCTGACCCTCCCCACGAACTCAAGCACAAACACTACAGGCGTGGCAGGCGACACGGCACGGCAGGACCAGCTGTACGAGTGGAAAGTGGCAAAATACTGGATAACTACGAGTCGAACGAGTTACTAGTGTTTTGCGTGCGATATCTGCCCGACAATTGAGCTCTACAACCTTATCTGCCACACCGACTGCTCCCGCTAGTATCGTGCACTCTGTGCTAAACAAGGTGCGAAACTACGTGTCAACTCGAATTCGTGCGTGTCTTTGAACAAAAGGCACAGAACTGACCGAATAGTCTGTTCACAACCGTACAGCCTCAGACTGTCTGCGAAGTTGTTCGTGACCACTGGTAACACTTACCGACCGAATTGAACGGTCTACACAGCTACACAGGGAAGTACGCAGTTGTATTCACCGGCAGCTGTACATTTGGCACAGAAGCTTTGCTTGGCGTCTATTCTGCATTGGTTCATACGTTATACGTGCTATTTCACTGGCCACATTTCACACAGGAGACAGCATTGCTTACTCTTAGCCAGCAAAATTTAGATTCATGGGCCCCGGAAGCATTGCTGCGTCGGTGCGGTCCATGCGGTCCGTGTTCTCCGGCACAGGGTCTGACCATATCAGCAAACAGAGCAGCAAAGCCGAGGAAGAAAAGGACGACACCGAGAGCGTGGCAAGCGAGGAAAGCGATATCGAGTCTGTGTTTGCGTACACGCGCGTTGCGCAGCTCCCACCGACGTTTTTCCGCAAGCACTTAGTGAGCTGCTGCTTAATCGATGACATCGTGCATGCGTACGCTACGCACAGTGGCATTGTGCATCTCAGCAGGACAGACGGCACGCCCATCCGGACTGTGCGCGTGCACAGATCGTCCGTGCTCGACATAGCGAGCCACAAAAGCGGCGTCGTGGCTACGGCGTCCATTGACGGCACGGTCGTTATTGCATCTATTGAGGATGCGGGCGACACAGTCCAGGCAAGTTTTCGTCGGCCCGTGCACTCAATTGCGCTGCACCCGGACTACGCGAACTTGCGCAGCTACATCAGCGGCGGGACCGCGGGCCAGGTCGTGCTCAGCGAGCGCAGCTGGCTGAAGAGCCGCACGGACACGGTGCTGGCGCAAACAAAGAGCACGATTCTCGCGCTGTCGTGGCCAGAGTCGGCCCGGCTCGTGTGGTGCAACGAGGACGGTATCACCGTGTACAACCCCGTGTCGCGAGCCGTGCTCGGCAACATTGCGCGGCCTCCACATGCCCCACGGGCCGATTTGTACCGACCGCGGATCTGCGTGAGCGATGGCCATGCGATTGTTGCGTGGCACCGCTCAATCTACCTCATCAGCCTCGAGTCTGCCGAGCTTGTGCACCGCGTAGACGTGCCGTACACGGTTGCTGGGGCCGTGCCCTTCCACGGCCTGCGGCAGTTCGCCGTGCTCGGCCTCGACACGGACACGACAGAGCTGAAACTCGTGGACGCACGCACGGGCGACAGCAGCTACGAGGACGAGATTGCCCTGCAAGACGGCGGCGGGGGCGGGCCGAAACTGGGCCCGAACGACTACTACTTGCAGGGCCGCGGCTCAAAGCTGTGGATCGTTAGCGCAAGCGATGCCGTGGTGGCGCGCGAGCGAACGGCCCGCGACCATGTCGACTGGCTCGCCGAGCATGGCCGGTTCATCGAGGCGTACGCCGCGGCAAAGCATCCGAGCGTCGACATAGACGACGAAACGAGGCAGGAGCTCGGGCGGTCCGCTGCAAACGAGGCTGCCGATGCAGGCGACTGGCTCACGGCGGCAAACCTGCTTGGCGAGCTCGACGAGCACACGGTCAGCCGCGATGAGTGGCTTGCGTGGTCGGCTCGCTTCATTGGCGCCCAGAAACCGCTGCTCCTCGGCAACATCCTGCCGGCCGTTGAGCTGAACGACGTGCACGACTCCGTGCTCGACGCTGCCGTGGCCGAGCGCGATGCAGACCGGCTTGGAACGTGGATCGATACGTGGCCGCTCACCGTGTACAACGGCCCGCGGCTCGCAACCAAGCTCGAGGCCGAGACCTCGGACGCGGACTCGCGCACGCCGGCGCTTCTGAAAGTGCTAGCACGGCTGTGGCTCAAACTCGGCGAGTACGTCAAGGCCGTGCAGGCGCTCGTGGCCGCAGACTCATCGAAGGCGTTCCAGGTCGCGGGCCACTACCATTTGTGGACGGAGCCCGAAGTGCTCGGCATGCTCGGTGCCGTTGTGAGTGCTGGCGACGGCGATGGTGGTGACGGTGGCTACGTGAGCCGGCTGCGCGAGCTCATAGCCCAGCGGGCCGAGATCCCGCCCACGAAGGTCGTGTCTCAGCTTGCTCGCAATATAGACAACGAGCAGAGCGGCTCTGGCCAGGCCGAGGCAAGGGACACGACGGGCGAGCTCCTGCTGTTCGGGTACTTGACGGAGCTCGGCCAGGTCGACGAGCCCGCACTAGGCCAGTTTGCCGACCTTGTTGTGCGGCTATATGCAAAGTACGACCCGCACAAGCTTCTGCGGTTCTTTGAGCGGTTCGACACGTACGACCTCGACGCGAGCATTGCGCTTTGCCGCGAGCAGAACCTCGACCGCGAACTCGTGTACCTGCTTGGCCGCGTTGGGCGCAGCTCAGAAAGCCTTGAGATCATCGTCACGAAACTCCAGGACTATGCAGCGGCCGTGCAGTTTGCACGCACGCACGGGAACACGACATGGGACGAGCTCGTCGAGTACTGTTCCGCGCACCCAAAACTTGTTTTGGAGATGCTGAAATGCGTCGAAGTCAGCCCTGCACGCGTGCTTGCGTCGATCCCCGACGATATGCGGATACCGGGGCTGAAGGACGCACTTTGCAAAGTCCTGAACAACCAGGAAACGAGCTTGGAGCTGAGCACGGGCGCGTTGTCGATCATCCGGGCCGAGTCGCAGCGCTGGACGCAAGAACTGCGGGCCTCACGCGCTCGCGGCACCGAGAACGACTCCGACGACGCGATTGACTGGCGCGTTGCGCAGCTCCTCACCGAGCACGGGTGCGTTCCTGCGCCATGGGACCCGCTCGTGGCGACCTTCAGCAACAAGATCGCACATCTACGTCGTGTCGTGAAGTCCTAGCTCGAACACACACACACACGCACTCGCACAGGAACACGCATGAACATACGCAAACGCAGCAAAGATGCACAATGGGCCTGCGGTCATACAAATCAGTCGTGTTGGGCAATGAGATCGCACCTCCAGCACATGGAGTCGTAGCACGCAAGCACGAATGCACGCACGCATGAGAGCACGCACAGACACACAAAATAAACCGTATTGAAATTCGTGCAGAGAAGTACATAACTACAAACGCGTGTAACAGTATACATACCCAGCCGGATAATTTATCGCTTGCGTTCGTGCCCAGACTGGAATCATAGACACGAGTGCAGCCAATCACATTGTAGAGAAATCCATGATTCGTCTATGATATCTATGCAATATCCTCATCGTGGGCAAAGCTAACAATGTTCTGCCTCCGCCAAGATGAGCTCGGGCGATACCAGTGTGAGCCTCTGAGATCTTGCTCTGAATGCAATCTGAGATCTTAGCCGAACTAATTGTATCTGTCATATACGTGTATTGGTAACATGCTGTCGACGTGAGGTGAGGCGGTACCCATTCGTGCCTACTGAGAACTTGCTCTAGATGTAAGTTTCTTTCGATGTAAACTTCTTTGGATTCAAGCTTCCCTAAATGTAGGCATTATAGTGAACCAATTGTATCAGCCTCGTTGTGGTGCGGTGCTATGCTCGAGACTACGTACGGGTACGAGGTAAAGGGCGTGCACATGCATGCTGGAATTGCGGGGCTGTGCAAGAAGATGCATATCATAAAATATTAGGGCACGTGTGGTTTATAGTGCATGCCACTGTAAGGTGTTGCAGTTCGTAGCGTCGTGGTGCTACGTCGTGGTGCTACGTCGTGGTGCTGCCTCGTGGTGCCTCGTGGTGCTAAACCGTGATACTACGCCGCCGTGCTACGTCGTGGGTGGGACTCACGTTGAGTTCGCGCATAGCGCTAAGCGCGTACAACCGCGAACCCTTGGCGGCTTTGGAAGCTTCCCCACGAGGACGATCACCTGAAAAGCAAGCCGCAATCCGCGAGTCCTAAACTGGGCACATTAAGCGTGGACGCGAAGGCCGGTGCCGGTTAAAACGGTTGCTGCAGTCGGTCTGCACGCGCACACGAGCTCAGCACGATTTGCAAGGCCGTCTGAGCAGGCCACCCACGAGCGGTTCGCTTCAGGCACACACCTGCAGCACGACACGCAGGGCTGGACCCTAGGGGAGCCCGCGGGGCCCTAGCGCGCAGCCCTAGCCGCCGGGCTCGCTAGATAACACCGGCCATGACATAAGCGGAACCACGTCATGCGAGCACCTGCATAGAATGCTTGTGCAAAAGTCCTTGATAAGGCCCTGCGCGCACGTAAAACATCCGAGACAAAAAAAATTATATAGCGGCAGGGGCTTAAAATCCCGCACGTCCCTCCCCTGCGAGCTAGCACCTAGCCTGCCCCACAGCGCACGTTCAGCAACAACGAGCACAGCCAACGGCTCGTGTGCATGGGTCACTGCATGGGGTACACCGTGCATGGGCCGGCGTGCATGGGTCGACGTGCAGGGATTACGGCATATAAGGACTACATGTAGGGACTGCACACCGGCGTTCGTGGACCATGGCGTTCGTGCATTACGGTGTGTGTGGATTACAGTATGTGTGGATTACGGCGTTAGTGGCTCGCCGAGTGCGGAGTTTTGTCCCTTCTTCCGTGTGGGCGTGACCGTCGTGGGCGTGTGTTGCGCTGGGCACCGTGCTCGAAACTCGCTTAACGATACTCTTTGGGACCGCACAGCTGGCCAGAGTCTCGCTTACACACGCCCCGAGCATGCGTAACCCGCGCCCTACACGGTCCAGATGGTGCTTGATCCCGGCATAGATGGGAGAACCTCGCATCAGCCCGGAGAACCTCGCTTCAGCCCGCAATGTGCGGTCGGTACGCAATGGAATTGAGCGTTGACGAGCTCGTTGCGGCGCTCACGGGCCTGGGGCTGGACGTCGGCGACATCAAGAACGACGGGGACACGGCGTGCGGCCTGAACATTGCGCCGCAGAGCCACGTCCTCGTTTACTGCGTCGATCCAGAGCCCCTGCCGTCCGGCTCTGTGCCCGGAACCGAGCCAAAACCGGCGCTTGTGCGCATGCGCTGGACGTTGCAACCGTCGTTTGCGCAAAAACCCGTGAGCTACCCAACGTTCAACACGCGTAGCAACAGTTTGTGCCCGCTAAAGCCCGCATTCCGGTGTGCTGAGCACCGCCGCGGCATTGTGTTCATGCAGGGCTACTACGAGTGGCAGCACGACGTGAAAACGAGGCTGCCCTTCTACTTTTCAAGTGCAGACACGCCCGTGCTATGCTGCCTCGTCATTTGGGACACGAACGCGCAACTCGGCTCGACGTTCTCGATTGTCACGACCGAGGCCGTTCCGAGTTTGCGCAGCGTGCACGACCGCATGCCCGTCATTGTTGATGCCGACACGGCCCGCAAGTGGGTCACGGACCCGTGGCCGGACGTGCTCGATCTGCTGAAACCGAACGTGCCTTTGAAGCACTACCGCGTAGCCACGGACGTGAACCGCGTAGGAGCAAAGGGCCGCACGCTGAACAAGCCCCTGAAGTCGCTCGACAACTGGTTCGCACCGAAACGGAAACCGAAGGCTCCACCGAAGGCCAATTAACTTTAAGTATTCGGAGTGGAGTGTCATATGGTGGTGGCAGGCAAGTCTGGACCACGCGGTCGCACGCTGAAATAGTGTGGCACTTTGGACTTGGTCAGCTTGACAATTGGGACTTGAATATTGGACTTGACTATTGGACTTGCCTATGGGACTTGACTAAGGGACTTGAATATGGACTTGACTATTGGACTTGACTATTGGACTTGACTATTGGACTTGAATATGGGGCTTGACTATTGGACTTGGCTGTTGAACGTGGACCACTGAACACTTCGACTATTAGAGGCAGACCTTGGGACTACTGACCTATGTGCCTGAACCACTTGACTTGACCTATTAGACTGCTTGAAGGAATGTATGGTAGGTGGACAACATAGTTGGCAAGTGAAACCGCCTGCCCTAGAGGTTGACCGTACCTGAAAATCGACGTTGTAAAGCGAGACCCTGCTATCTCGGGACTAGCCCAGCCAGAACGCTCTTCGCCAAGGCCCGGCCAGCACGCCATCCCTAGCACCCCATTCGCAGATCGCTCTGATATCCCAGCACCCGGACATCCTAGCATCCTCGCATCTGGCATCCTCGTATCTGACATCCTGGTATCTCGCATCCTGGCGTTCCTGGCGTCCCTGGGTCCCTGACCGTGCCACAAACCGCCGCACCTCAAACCCCAGCCTCGCCGTGACTAATCCTGGGATAACAGGCCGCGGATCAGCCTAGTCCCCGGAGTCCTGAGGCCAATGAAACGCAGCCGGTCCGGATGCCAGACCTGTCGCGCGCGCAGAATTAAGTGCGACGAGGCGCGCCCGACCTGCAAAAACTGTGCGCGTCGCGGCGCCGACTGCAACTACGAGATGAAGTACCAATGGATCCTCGTGGACGAGTTCGACTCGCCGAGCGATCTCGTGCCCAAAACAGTCAGAGACTCGATCAACTTCCCCGGAGCGCCCTCGGAGCAGGTTGTGGCCGACGGCGTGGGCATGCCCGACCACCCCTACGCACAACGCAAGCGCAAGCCGCGGCTCGGGCCTACGAGCAAGAAACGCCGCCTTGGCCAAAGTGTCGTCGGGATCTCGATTCTGCGGTCCGCCGCAACGGGCGAGCGGAACACGGTCATGGAAGAGGTTGCGTTCGAGCCCGAGGACGAGCCCGTCACGGTGCTGAACGGCCCCGGCTCGCTACGCCAGTTCAAGAAGTTTGTCATCCGTAGCCGCGGGCCCACGGCCGAGGACCAGCTCGCTGCGCAATCTCGCATGCTCATGCACTCGCCCTTACACCACCCGCTCGTGTTCGCGGACCCGCCCGATCTCCTCAGCCTCGGCCCGGCCCCGCCGAAACCGGAGAGTGCCCCGCCAACGGCGATTTTCGCCGTCGATATTACGCCGCGGAACCCGCATTTGGTCGGGGCCGAGACGCTGAGCGGGCTCACGGACCGCGACTTCTTCGAGCATTTCGTCGAGGTCACGGCCGATGCGCTCGTGCCGATCCCGTACGAGGAGAACCCGTTTCTGAGCCTGCTGCCCAAGATCGCCATGACGGACCGCCTTGTTTGGGATCTGCTCGTGGCGTACGGCGCCTCGCACAAGGCCATGCTTCTGCACGGGTTGAACGCGGACCCCGTCGATGGCGGGATCATCGAGCAGCTCGTGTCCCGGTGCACGACGCGGCTCGACCGCATGCGCCGCGAGGGCGTGCGCGACCGCTGGTCCCTCCTGTCTTCAACAATCCTCGCAATGATCGAGGTCGACCGCGGGAACGAGCCCGCTTGGCGCTACTTCATGGGCATTGCCCTCGACATCATCCAGTCGCGGCTCACGTTCTCGAACTGGGAGCTCGACTCCGAGATCAACTCGATGACTTTCCGGCTCGTCGGCTACATGTGCGGCATCGGGAACTTGTCTTTGACCTCGGCGGAGCTGCTCGACTTCCCGTCGTGGCCCCAGTGGAGCGGGAACCTCGACTACCTCACGGGCATCGACCTGAACCTGCTGCCCCTGTTCGGCGAGGCGTCGGACCTCATCAACGAAACGAAATACTCCGAGCACCGCTGGACGCTCGGGCAGCGGGCCGTCGTGTACCGGCGGGCGTTGCGCGTCATGCAGCGCATGAACGACTACTGGATGGACGAGTACTGGCCGGACAGCGAAATAACGGCCATGTGTATCATGTTCCAGGAGTCCCTGCAGGTCCACGTCCTCCGCCGCGTGCTCAAGTACCCGACAACGCACCCGATTGTCCAGCGCATTGTACATCTAGCCATGCGCCACCTCGAGCGCTGGATCCCGCCAGCGTCGACGATCCAAAGATGCATGACCTTCAGTCTCGTCACGATCGCATCCGAGTCGCTCGTTGCCGAGCACCGTGCATCCCTGCTCATCCGTCTCCGCCACATGGCCGAGGCCGGCTTCGCCTACAACTGGAAGGTCTGTGACGATATACGGCGGCACTGGGATGCAAACACATCTCTAATCGTGAGCTCGGACGCAACGCTGATCATCTAATAAGCTCGAGTTCGAAATACCGCGGGAAGACGAGAAGGGAAAACATTTCAAAAAACCAAGCATTATGCCTGTGGGCGTTCTAATTTATATTTATTTATTCCAACCGATAATTGTATGTATCCTAGCATAGCATTAGCCTGCTTCTTCCATTGCATTCTTACATTGCATGACGGGAGCGCACATGCGCAGGAACGCATGGTGCAGGTACAGAACGTGCAGGACCGACAAGTAAGGAAGCAAAAAAAGAGACGCAAATGCACAGGTTCAAATACGCAGGCCGAATACGCAGGTGCAAATACGTAGGCTTTACAACGTACAGACAGAAACATGCCCCCACACGAAGAGTCTGGCACTCGACCTTGCGAAGTACGCAATTTAGAGGTGCTCTCACAGGAGAAGAGTAGCAAAGTTTGTTGTTGAAGAGCTCGACCGCATACATGTACATTCTGCCCGACGTGATTTGTGCAACTGCGTGCTTCCAGGGGCTATTCACGCCATGGCGAGCTGTTTGCTCATGGGAAATGCGTGGTAGCTACTAGTCATAGTCGTGTCAGTGTAGTCTTGTCAAGGCCGTTGAGTGCTTTCGCGACTTTTGATGATTCAACGCTTTTTTTGTAATAGGTAGAGGCGGTTGTTGCACAAAGACCGACATGACTTCCATGATGACCCAGTTTCCTGGTCGTTGCGCCTTGAGCTGCCTACAGCACATGTGCCAGTACTTCTTGCCAAAATTTTCTACAACTGATGCTCGGCGCCCATTTTCAGGAGCTAGATTGCATTTGCTGTGCTCATTTGCGCACGTAGGCTGCACTCGTACCACATTCAGCGGGCTCCCAAATTACAAATTTTCGAGACTCTAGGCCTTTAGCACAAGATCAAAGTTGACACTCGTGTTTGTAGAGGTCGCCGAAGCGACCAACTTTGTGTAGGGGCTGGTGAGGACGCGTGGTTAGGCTCAGTGGGTGCATGGACATGCTGAAGGTTATTGGCTAATACTCTGTGCTCGTTGACGGGGATCGCCGTCTTTTTTTGACGAGCGAGGTTCGGTCGCGAGCAGTGTTTCTGTTAGCCTCAAAGGCATTCTATACAATAAAAATTTAGCGCAAAACTATGCAATAGGCGCAAACTATGCAATAGTGGGCCGTTGAAGAAACTACTCAGGACTCTGCAACTCGGGCAACGAAGCCGGTATGGCAGCGTCCATTGCATTACCGAACAAATACGTAGCAGGAATTCTTTCCACAATTTTTATTCAAACAGCAAATGTTTGACTGCTGGATCTGAGTAGCTCTGTATTTGGAGCAAGGCTTCATTACCGTGCGACTCTCGTTGGTCTCCTCCTCCTTTTCGGCGTGAGGGGATCGGCGATCAGCCACAATAATCAGTGAGGGCAACCGCCTCGCGAGGCTAGAGAAATTCGCGCAACTATTCAATTTCAATTTATATAACCGCAGTCGATGTGGCCGAAGTGATGTGACCACGCTTTAAAGTGACGTATTGGGCTTATTCAAAGCGACTGTACGCCCAGAATTAAGGACGATAAGCACACTTCGACGGTTTATAGTTGCTGCTAGCTGATTAAATCACATAAATGAAAGAATTCTCATTGTTTCAAACTGACGTTCGCAGACCCAGATAGCAGTGGGGGTTACACTTAGCACCTTTTGGGCCAATTGAGCCTACGGTGCATATTCAGCTTACCGCAGGACCGCAGAACATGGATACGATATATTACCCGAACCCGCGAGGAGATCCTGGGCAGATCCAGGGTGGAGGGTATGTCTATGCACAACGAGGTGGGAGGAGTGCAGAGGCAATGCATGATGCTATCTTCCTCCTCTGATACCCACGGATACTTTGCAGCAGAGGTGGGATGCGAGTGGGAGATTGTGTATTTTAGGAGGTGTTCGATGCAGCCGCGGGGGCCACGAAATCATGGTTTAGCAAAGTACAGATATGTGTGGATTTGGCATGCGTGGAGTTGCTTCGTGTTGGTGAAATCTAAATTTAGGCGGCATGTGTCTGTTGAAAAAATTAGGCACGCTTTTCAAGCTCGTGACCCTTCTGCACAACGGCTTTTGTGAGCTGCGAAGATCAGGTATTTTGGTGATAATCGCGCACCGTCCCCAGCACAAAGATCTTGTTTCGTGACTTATTCGTACACAAGGACGTAATTTCAAAGAAAAGGAAAAAAAAAAACTAGAATTTGGTTTTATCTTTCCTGCGAGTCCGTCCTGGTTGGCGCGCTCATCCACTGTACTGTGTGATCAAGCCATCGCGAGGCGCAGGCGTTCCCACAATTCTGTTCTATTTATAAACACACGGTCTTGAAAAACCGCTAAAAAATGACATGCTGCAGCGTTTTTGCAAGGTATTGTATGGATCTATATTTGTCTAGGCGACTTTGATTGCCGAGGACCGCCTGCCCTTCTGCCGTTCCAGGGCTTCGAGGCGCTCGGTCATGCTTTCTACTTGGCGGAGCTGGTAATCGATCTTGAGCTTCTCTTCCTCGAGGGCCAGCCTCTCCGAGGGGTTCAGATCTGCGAACAGGTACCCGCCCTGCCCGTCGAACTGCAGGATCTTGTCGTGGTACTTCCAGAGCGAGGCCCGGTGCGAGACCGTCAGCAGCGAGATGCCGAGCTCCTGTGCGTGCGTGTAGATCGTTGTTTCTGCATCGAGCGTTACGGAAGCCGTGCACTCGTCGAGGATGGCGAACCGCGGCCGGTGGTAGAACAACCTGGCGGCGGCGATCTTCTGCTGCGCGCCCATGCTCAAGTCGTCCCGCCACTCGCGCACGACGTCCCAGCCGCCGACGGAGTCGACAAGGTGCTCAATGCCGAGGATTCGCAGGATCTCGAGCAGGCCCTCGTCGCTGATCTTGTTCTCGTTCTCCGAGCTTGGATAGATAATCTGCTGGCGGAGCGACCCGCGGCTGAGGTACGGCCGCTGCGGGATGTAGAACATGTCGTTGTGTGGCGGGCGCACAATACGGCCCTCGGACACGGGCCACAGCCCGCCAAGCACGCGGAACAGCGACGACTTGCCGCTCCCGTTCGGCCCGACAATGAGCAGGTGCTGGCCCGGGTCGATGCGGAAGCTCAGGCTCTTCACGAGCGTCTCGCCCGCTGGGGACACGATGGGCACGCCGTCGAACTCGACGTAGTCGCCCGTTTCGACGGTCCCGCCACTGAGCACGGACTTCGCGCCCAGCAACGCGCGCGATTTCGGCTCGGTCTCCTCGGCGAGCGCGTCGATCTCGGCGAGAAACTCGGACACGCGGGCCGTGATGCCGGCGAGCGAGCTGATCTCCTTGTAGCTCGACATGACCCGGCCGAGCGCGTCGCTGCTGAGCATGAGCAGCTTGCGGTTCACGACGAACTCCTGAGCGCGCGTGTGCGGGTTGCTCTCGCCGCTGAACACGGGCACGCTGCACAACAGCAGGCCCGCGGCGCCCCACACGTACTTCATGACGAAGTCCTCGAGGCTCGAGTACGCGAGGCGCCGGCGGAGCACGCGGTTGATGTGCAGCACGAGCGCGTAGAAGCTCTGGTCCAGCCGGAGCTTTTCGGGGACGTGGCCGTCGTACAGGGCGATTTCCTCGGCGTACTCGATGAGCCTCGAGTGGCCCTGGCGGAAATCGCCCTCGAGCGTGGCCTCGGCCGCCACAAACTCGCCGAAGGGCGGGGCAGCGAGGCGGAGCGCACGCGCACTGACCTGGATCGCGAGCCCGAGCAGAAACACGTTGTCGCCACCAATGCACTTGCTGAGCTGGTACGTGTACACGCAGACGTCGAGAATCGGCTTCGCAAGGTTCGAGTACAGCTTCGAGAGCGACAGCGCGAACTTCGCCGTGTCCGCGGCCATGAGCTGGCCGACGTTCACGCTCTCGTGCTGCTGCAGGGCGTAGTACACGGGCTGCTCCTGGTCGGCCACGAGATACCGGTCGAGCGCGTAGTCCGTGAGCCGCGAGCGCACGCGCAGCGCAATCGTGCGCTGCAGGTACTGGATCGCCGCGTTCACGGCCGAGGCCGGGGCGCCAATGACCATCCACCACGCCACGGCGTGGACAAACTTGCGGCCCTCGCCCCGCACGAGCAGGGCCGTGATCTGGCCGTCGAGCCGAGCAACGTAGAGGCTGAGGTACGTGCGCACGACGAGCGACACGGCCTGCAGAGCCACAAACAGCGTGTCCCGCGAGACGAGCCTCGGGAACGTAATGCGCAACAGCCTCACGAGGTTCCGCAGAAACTGCAAGTCCACGGCGACCTTCGGCTTCGTGGCGGGGCGGGCCACGGCCTGCTCGGGCTTCTCGCTCGCGTCGGACTCGTCCGGGGTGGCGGTCGTGGCCCGGCGGGGGACCGCGAGGTTCCGGTACAGCCGCACGCCAAAGGACGCAAGCAGGGCCGTGTAAAGGACCCTTGTGATGCCACGGCGGTTGTTCTTGTACGCATTCTTCACGAATTCACGCTGCACGGCCGGCCACTGGAGAGCCCCCATGCAGTCTACTGGTTTTCTATGAGGTGTGGGGCAACAGTTCTGTGGTGAGGCGAGTGAGGCGGGTGTGGGGAGGCTGTCTACTTAGCTCGTCGCTGGGAGTTCGACTGAGCGGGTGCTGGGAGCGGGTGCTGGGAGCTGGTGCTGGGAGCTGGGTGTGCAGTTGCGTGGAGCTTGGTGCCGTACTAGGGTCGTACTAGGTGCCGTAGGTCTGTGCAGTTGGGTCTGTGCAGTTGGGCCAGTGCAGTTGGGCCAGTGCAGCTGGGTGACTGGGCTTCTGGGGGTTGGCAGTGGGTGCCGTGGGTGCTGGGTGCTGTGGGTGCTGGGTGCTAGCTGGGTGCCAGTCCGTGGGTCAGTGTAGGACAGTCATAGATAAGGGAGCGTGGGTTTCTGGGCATGTGGGTAGGTGGGTATGTGGTGCCGGGTAGCATCACGGGGGCACTGGTGGACAGTCAGTGCGCGGTGGAGTGGGTGTGCGTGTGGAAAGGTGGGTGCAAGGGGCCGTACAAGCTGCGGGCATACTGGGGCGGGCCATTGTGCTTGTTTGCGGTCTCTTTGTTGGGGTTGCGTAGTCCTCGCTAATGCTCGCTTCGCCCCTTGCTGTACGTGCGTCATGGGCCCGCCCGTCTGCGTCCTGGGCGGCCGGGAACCCGTATGAGCGAACCGTATCGTGGGTCGGGCGTCCGGCGGAGGTCACGCCACCTCCTTTCGGCCACGCCTAAATTTCGCACCGTCGTTATGCATTACGAAGCGACCTGCGTTTGCTTGTGCGTCAGGAGACAAGGCGCACGTAGGGTTTGTAGTGTTAGCTGTATATAGCGCAAAGCAGGCGAGCGCGCAGGGCGTTCCGTTTGTGGCCTAAACAACCGCTCTGCGGTCGCTCTCAGCCCATATTTCGCCAATTAGAATTCAACGCCGCTTTAGGCCTCTACGCCCCCCTACACCGGTGGGGCCGGAGGCCTAGCGGGGCTTCTCTGAAAAAACCACGTGGTATACCCTTTGATGGCGACGAGAATATCAGAGGCAAGGGCACCCTCATCTTTACGCACCCAAGCCCTGACTGCCATGGGGCCGAGTAGGGGGAAAGGGAAGACTTTGCAGTGGGTCTAAAGTAGTCAGGAGGAACCGGACGCCCGAATGGAGTAGGCTTCCGCCGGGCGTACGGCAGGCCGCCAAGGCGAGCCAAAAAACCTTGCTGCGACAACTAAACGAACAAGTGCACGCGGCCCCTCAGAATCGGGATCGCCGTTATCTCTGGGGTATTTTCGTGAGCCGCACTCCAGTATTCGTACAGGGACGTGCGTCTTTAGAAAGATTACAGAGAGGTCACACCATCTCTGCATTCGCTACCCTAGCGTGCACTGGCACCATCGGAAAATTACTGAACCCCTCTTTCGCGAGGCGGCAACGAGCGGGCTAAGAAACAAGGTTCGCCTAATGAGGAAGGTGGCAGGAAGGTAGCAGGAAGACGAGTCTCCATGCCACATGCTTTATATATATATATGTAAAAGTCAATGTCGTAGCCAACACTTGCTCTGCATTCTCAATAGCTCCCCCTGCGGGCTACTCGTTCTGTCAGGAACCAAAAGGCTGGAGTGCATTCAACGATAAGTGGCGTGAGCTATGCTCCTCCACCGCAGCAAAACCCTCGCGGGTAATGTATCCACCAAAAAGAATTGTCTGTTATTTCTCGCATGAGCGAACCGCATTCCAGTACTTAGTCACATCAGCGCTGAGGGCTCCGTCTATCAGCACGTTAAGTCTCCCACCATGTCACGAACCTGGGGGCTACTGGTACCTAAAGGCTGGATTCTGTGAGAGCGGAGCAAGCTTTTCGGGGCGTTTGTTGGGCTCGCGCCGTGCTCGCCTCGCCGATATTGTGCTTTCCGCATTGCTAAGGAAAAAACCGCATTCGGAAAATCAAGCGTACACGTGCATTGGTGGACGTCGTGTTGAACAAGCGAATTACGGTGCGGCGGCACCTTTAGTGGGCCCAATATGCTACGGGCCTCTGCAGTCAAACCCTAACGTCTTAGATCTGACTGGCATGTAGGAAGGTTGCATTTCCCGCCCCAAGGCCACGCCATTGTGGTTTCAAAAACCGGATGTGTAAATCTAACATCTCGACTAGTTACTCGACGAATGTAGCTATTCGCTCCGCGACTTAACGCATGAATCAATCTCGGTCACATATCTCGTCTTTTAGCGAGATCTGGCAGCAGCTTCCTAATTCTGCAATAGCCCCAATGCAAGTCAAGCAAGTCAGGGTACGGGGTTCACGCTAGAAAATGGAATCGTATGTTTACTAATGACTTATATAATTCTTTCATGCACCCGGCGTGCGTATGCATGGTACCCGACTGACTCAATGCAGGGCAGGATTTCAAGGCTCTTTAGGGTTGACTGTGCGGTTCTGCAGCCTTGAGAATTTGGCTAAAATGGTGGCTATTGCGCACCAAATACGCAAATGAAATTATTTAGTAGCCCATAACGATTTATTCAGCTCATTTACGAGGTAAAATACGCTAGATTTAGTGCTCCTGCGTTATTTCCCCTCCATGCGAGGTTACCGTGGGAGGCTCCCTCCACCACGAAGTGGGCCAGAACTCCGCAGGGTAATGCAACTCCACCCGGAAATGCACGAATACCGTCTTTGACAGCTGGAAAGAGGTACTGCAAGGTCCGCGAATGCCTATTTATCATGACCTGAGCCCAAAGTAACGTTGCAAGGCGGCCAGCACTGTCAAAACCTGCGAGCCCAGCAATTCGCAGAGCCGTGATTTTCAGATCGTTGCTCTTTTGTTTTTTAAAAACCCTCATGACAACTGACAATGTAGGGTTGTAAAATGGGGCTGCATGAGTGCGCTCAGATATGGCGTGCATGGTCGTGCAAGGGCGGCATCCTCGAAGGAAATGCGCTATGCAGTTTAGAACTATAAATACTTCATCCAGCTCTACCGGTTCCACTAGAACAAGAGAAATTTTCCTCGGAACCAGAACTCTAAACCATGAAGGTTCAGACTGGAACACTTTCCTCTTTCATACTACCCCTAATTCTTTTGGCGCAGGCAGCTAATGCCATCCTCGAATCAGGATGCATTGGTAACACCGGTTCGCAAGGCTTTGACGCAAAGTTCTATTCTTATCCACTCAGCAGTCTTAAAGGCTACTCTCTTCCGTTCTTTCTAACCCAGTTCAAGGACCAGAGTACGCAGGTTGGATCAGCGAGCGGAATAACAGACATCAACTTCTCGGGGAGTGTCCCCTTTTCTATTATCCCTCAAGTGGTTGACGGCTCTGTGTATGGACAAGACGTGACCGTGTCGAACTTTAGTGTGGAGCTAACTGGTTGGTACAAAGCACCCCAGACCGGTTTGTACACGTTCACTTTGGACACCCCTCAAGATGGTCTCAGTATCCAAATTGGCACAGCAGGAACTTGTTGCGGAGATTTCGACGATGACGTTATTACAACCGTGGGTGTTGCTGCCAGCAATGTTATTCTCAATGCGATCAACGTCTGGACTGCTTGGCTCGATGCCGACACTCTATACCCCATCCGTCTGTTCTACTTCAACAGTGCTTCGAACTACAAGTTAAAGCTTAAGGTCTTACAACCGGATCTGTCAATACAGACGACTTTTGATAACGTCTACCAATTGAACCCTTCCGACTGTAACCCGATCACAGCCATCAGTGGCCAAACTCCTCCAACACACCCGCCCACAACGAGCAAGAAAGCTTCTACGCCGTTGAGCACGAAGCCGGCTACTGGAACGACTGGCAATGGCATTGGTAACGGAAACACTGCTTCCCCCACAAACTCTGCTAATGGAAGTGGTGCCTCGAACACCGGATCGTCTGCTACCGGCAGCGGTAACGGGAACAGTGCCGCCCCCACGAACTCTGCTAACGGCAGTGGTAACGGCAACGGCAACGGCAACGGTGGCTCTTCTGCCACCGGCAGCGGTAACGGAAACAGTGCTGTCCCCACTAACTCTGCTAACGGCAGCGGCGCCTCCAATGGTAACACCGGCTCTTCCGCTACTGGAAGTGGTAACGGGAACAGCGCCGCCCCCACGAACTCTGCTAACGGCAGCGGTGCCTCCAACGGTAACACTGGATCGTCGGCTACTGGAAGCGGTAACGGCAATGGAAACACTGGTTCTTCTGCTACTGGAAGTGGTAGCGGAAACAGTGCCGCCCCTACGAACTCTGCTAACGGCAGTGGTGCCTCCAACGGTAACACTGGCTCTTCTGCCACCGGTAGCGGTAACGGACACAATGGCGCCCCCACGAACTCTGCTAATGGTAGCGGTGCCTCCAATGGTAACACCGGCTCTTCTGCCACTGGTAGCGGTAATGGAGGCAGCTCCGCCCCCACGAACTCTGCTAACGGAAGCGGCGCCTCCAACGGTAACACTGGATCTTCTGCCACAGGTAGCGGTAACGGAAACAGTGCCGCCCCCACGAACTCTGCTAACGGCAGTGGTGCCTCCAATGGTAATACTGGCTCTTCTGCCACCGGTAGCGGGAATGGCAATGGCAACACTGGTTCTTCCGCTATTGGTAGCGGTAACGGACACAATGCGGCCCCCACAAACTCTGCCAACGGCAGTGGTGCCTCCAACGGTAACACCGGCTCTTCCGCTACTGGAAGCGGTAACGGCAACGGGAACACTGGCTCGTCTGCCACCGGCAGCGGTAACGGAAACAGTGCCGCCCCTACGAACTCTGCTAATGGCAGTGGTGCCTCCAATGGTAATACCGGATCTTCCGCTACTGGCAGTAACGGCAACGGCAACACTGGCTCGTCTGCCACCGGCAGCGGTAACGGAAACAGTGCCGCTCCTACGAACTCTGCTAATGGCAGTGGTGCCTCCAACGGTAATACCGGATCTTCCGCTACTGGCAGTAACGGCAACGGCAACACTGGCTCGTCTGCTATTGGTAGCGGTAACGGGCACAATGCGGCCCCCACAAACTCTGCCAACGGCAGTGGTGCCTCCAACGGTAACACCGGCTCTTCTGCTACTGGAAGCGGTAACGGCAACGGGAACACTGGCTCGTCTGCCACCGGCAGCGGTAACGGAAACAGTGCCGCCCCTACGAACT
The DNA here is from genome assembly GCA_030579735.1 of Starmerella floricola. Lineage (NCBI taxonomy): Eukaryota > Fungi > Ascomycota > Dipodascomycetes > Dipodascales > Trichomonascaceae > Starmerella > Starmerella floricola. The sequence continues at coordinate 667,114 of JAKTRP010000004.1, read as the reverse complement.
CTGCTAATGGCAGTGGTGCCTCCAATGGTAATACCGGATCTTCCGCTACTGGCAGTAACGGCAACGGCAACACTGGCTCGTCTGCCACCGGCAGCGGTAACGGAAACAGTGCCGCTCCTACGAACTCTGCTAATGGCAGTGGTGCCTCCAACGGTAATACCGGATCTTCCGCTACTGGCAGTAACGGCAACGGCAACACTGGCTCGTCTGCTATTGGTAGCGGTAACGGGCACAATGCGGCCCCCACAAACTCTGCCAACGGCAGTGGTGCCTCCAACGGTAACACCGGCTCTTCTGCTACTGGAAGCGGTAACGGCAACGGGAACACTGGCTCGTCTGCCACCGGCAGCGGTAACGGAAACAGTGCCGCCCCTACGAACTCTGCTAATGGCAGTGGTGCCTCCAACGGTAACACTGGATCGTCGGCTACTGGAAGCGGTAACGGCAATGGAAACATTGGTTCTTCTGCTACTGGAAGTGGTAATGGCAATGGAAACACTGGCTCGTCTGCCACCGGCAGCGGTAACGGAAATAGTGCCGCCCCTACGAACTCTGCTAACGGCAGCGGCGCCTCCAACGGTAACACCGGCTCTTCTGCCACTGGTAGCGGTAACGGAAACAGTGCCGCCCCCACGAACTCTGCTAACGGCAGTGGTGCCTCCAGTGGTAACACTGGCTCTTCTGCCACCGGTAGCGGGAATGGCAATGGCAACACTGGTTCTTCTGCTATTGGTAGCGGTAACGGACACAATGCCGCCCCCACAAACTCTGCCAACGGCAGCGGTGCCTCTAACGGTAACACTGGATCTTCTGCCACAGGTAGCGGTAACGGCAATGGAAACACTGGTTCTTCTGCTACTGGAAGTGGTAACGGAAACAGTGCCGCCCCCACGAACTCTGCTAACGGCAGTGGTAACGGCAACAGCGACACCGGATCATCTGCTACTGGCAGTAACGGCAACGGCAACGGTGGCTCCTCTGCCACCGGCAGCGGTAACGGAAACAGTGCTGCCCCAACAAACTCTGCTAACGGGAGCGGTGCCTCCAATGGTAACACGGGCTCTTCCGCTACTGGAAGTGGTAACGGCAACGGCAATACCGGCTCGTCTGCTACTGGAAGTGGCAACAGCAACGGTAACTCTGGATCGTCTGCAACTGGAAGTGGTAACGGCAACGGTAACAATGGCCCTTCTGCAACTGGAAGTGGTAATGGACACAATGCTGCTCCCACTAACTCTGCTAACGGAAGCGGTGCCTCCAATGGTAACACAGGATCGTCTGCTACTGGAAGCGGGAACGGCAACGGTAACACCGGTTCTTCTGCAACTGGAAGCGGTAACGGCAACGGTAACACGGGCTCGTCTGCTACTGGAAGCGGGAACGGCAACGGCAACACCGGTTCTTCTGCAACTGGAAGCGGTAACGGCAACGGTAACACGGGCTCGTCTGCTACTGGAAGCGGGAACGGCAACGGCAACACCGGTTCTTCTGCAACTGGAAGCGGTAACGGCAACGGTAACACGGGCTCGTCTGCTACTGGAAGCGGGAACGGCAACGGCAACACCGGTTCTTCTGCAACTGGAAGCGGTAACGGCAACGGTAACACGGGCTCGTCTGCTACTGGAAGCGGGAACGGCAACGGCAACACCGGTTCTTCTGCAACTGGAAGCGGTAACGGCAACGGTAACAGTGGCCCATCTGCAACTGGAAGTGGTAATGGACACAACGCCTCTCCCACGAACTCTGCCAACGGAAGCGGTAACGACAATGGCAACACCGGCTCGTCGGCCACTGGTAGCGGTAATGGCAACGGCAACACTGGCTCGACTGCTACTGGAAGTGGTGATGATAACAATTCCTCCCCGACGAACACTGCCAATGGCAGCGGCAATAGTAATGGAAATGGCAACAACGGCTCGTCTGCTACTGGAAACGGCAACGGTAATGGCAATACTGCCACTGGTGGAAGCTCTAATGGCAATTCTGGGACGCCGACAACTGGTGGGTCGCAGAACTCCGTTTCCAAGCCTTCGACCACGGCCTCTTCCAAATACTCTACGACCGAAAGGGACTCTCCTGTTACTGCACCCTCTGGCAGCGGCACTTTGAGCACGACTTCTGGCGCATCTAACACCGGCGACGCCAGTGCGACTGGCGCGAGTCACAGCCAACCAGGAACTGTGGATGCAGTCTCGGCAACAGCCTCGCCATCATCAGGCAGCGATACCGGAAGTGGCTCGAATGGCTCTGGCTCGAATGGCAGCGGCTCTAACGGCAATGGTTCGAACGGCAGCGGCTCTAACGGCTCTGGTTCCAATGGCTCTGGTTCCAACGGCTCTGGCTCTAATGGCTCTGGCTCTAACGGCAGCGGCTCTAACGGCAGCGGCTCGAACGGCTCTGGCTCGAACGGCTCTGGCTCGAACGGCTCTGGCTCGAACGGCTCTGGTTCGAATGACAGCGGCTCGAACGGCTCTGGTTCCAATGGCTCGGGCTCGAACGGCAGCGGATCGAACGGCAACGGTTCCAACGGCAGCGGTTCCAACGGCAGCGGCTCGAACGGCAGCGGCTCTAATGGAAGTGGCTCGAACGGCAGCGGCTCGAACGGCAGCGGTTCCAACGGCAGCGGTTCCAACGGCAGCAGCTCGAACGGCAGCGGCTCTAATGGAAGTGGCTCGAACGGCTCTGGTTCCAACGGCAGTGGCTCGAATGGCAGCGGCTCGAATGGCTCTGGCTCCAATGGAAGCGGCTCGAACGGCAGTGGCTCGAACGGCTCTGGTTCGAACGGCAGCGGCTCGAACGGCAGCGGTTCGAACGGCAGCGGCTCTAATGGAAGTGGCTCGAACGGCTCTGGTTCCAACGGCAGTGGCTCCAACGGCAGTGGCTCTAATGGAAGTGGCTCGAACGGCTCTGGTTCCAACGGCAGTGGCTCCAATGGCAGCGGTTCTAACGCCTCTGGTTCCAACGGCAATGGCTCCAATGGCAGCGGCTCGAATGGCTCTGGTTCCAATGGCTCGGGCTCGAACGGAAGCGGCTCGAACGGCTCTGGTTCTAACGGCAGTGGCTCCAATGGAAGCGGCTCGAACGGCAGCGGTGCGAACACACCTGCTGCATCTGGTGCACGCGCGACCTCTCCTGAGGCTGGCGCAACTCACGGCACTGCTGGTGCTGGCGGCCAAGGCGGTCAGAAGGCTAGCGGAACTGGTAGCGGCAGCGGCTCCAGCGGCTCCGGTGCTCCGGGTGTCGCGAACACTGGTGCAAAGACTGCCATCAGCACCGCCGCCCTGGCCCTCGGTCTTGTGCTCTTCGCCATGTAATCGCCGAGCAACTCGGTTGCAATTCTTTGCAGTTTTGATTCAATCTGTATCTTTGGATACCTAGCGATAATATATGATACCCTTAATTAGTTTTATTTTCCTTTTTCACACCGTTAGGTAGGGCAACCGCCCGAACGCTCCAAGTCCAAGCTCTCCATACAAAGACGAGCGCTTCACGTCAAGGCATCGGTAAATTGTTTTGAAAGTCAGTCAAAGTAGCTCATACCGAGTGCCTATACCGAGTGCCTATTTAAGGTGGTCCATACGTAGGCGCTTATACAAAGCAGCTTAGACTAAGCAGGCTACACAAAGGCTACACACGGTTGACCAGCTTACATACAAACGGCCCAAAGGTCTCAGGTCTCGCTAAACAAAAACCGTCAAGTAGAATAACCTAACTATTACCTAACTATTGGCTGAGAGAGCCACTCGTATACTTGTGAATTACGCACTTAGTTGGTTGCGTGGTTGTATACGTCTTAAGAAATTAGTGGAAAGTTACACTGTTATAACATACAGAAAAACAATTATAGTACAATTCTTTTTAGTCTACAAGAATGCTAGGACGTTCGATTTAAGCATCTTAGATGAGCGCAAAAAGCGTACTTGAGGTGCAGTCTCTTGAGCCGTGATGTCGTTGGCGAAGCATCCAGTTGAAACTCAAACTTGCGGATACACCATTCGTGAATGAGCTAGCTTATTTCACGATCTCGTATTCGGAGCACGAAAAACCAGGTGACGATCGTGATGAATTGCCCTTGCATGCGCTGAGTAACAGAACGCCACGCAGCCTAACGTCGGAACGAGGAGGGGTCGCGGAAGTGCACAGAAAACAGGACTTCAGCTCTTAATTGACAACTACAAATGCCGGTTTTCAAGATCATTGGTGGCCACGGGCGTGTGGCCCTTCTTTTGGCACAGGAGCTCGCGAAGAACCCGAGCAACCATGTTGTTTCGCTGATGCGGGACAAGGCACAGTTTTCGGACGCGCACGCCATGGGCTCAAAGCCCCAGCTGTTCGACATCGAGTCGGCCACGATTACAGACTTCGTAGATGCCCTGAAAGGCGCCGACTTCGTGATTTGGTCGGCTGGTGCGGGGGGCAAAGGCGGGTCCCAGCGAACGTACACGATTGACCGGGACAAGGCAATCATTTCGATGCAGGCCTCGCGTCAGGTTGTTGGAATCAGCCGGTACGTCATGGTGTCATACCTCGGCTCGAGCAAGGCCCCGCAATTGGACCCGAAACACCTGCTCTACCACTACGGCCAGGCCAAGAACCAGGCCGACCTGTATTTGAAGGAGGCGAGCGGCCTGAATTACACGATTGTGAACCCCGGTTCGTTAAACAACGACGACGCCACGGGGCTCGTGGACTTCAAGGTCAATCCCGCGACCGTGGAGGGCCGGTCCATCAGCCGGCATAACGTTGCGAAGATCATAGCCACGCTTCTTACCGACGGCAAGGCATACCAACAAACGTTGGGGCGTGAAATCGAGTGTTTGGACGGAACTGTGCCCATCCTCGACGGCTTGCGGGAGCTCTGAGGCCACACTTATTGGGCCACACTTATTGGAGCACACTCATTGGGCTACATCGTACGGGGCATAGCTCTGCTTACTTGCTCTAGAAAACGCTCTCACTTTTTGCATATTTATCTTTCTTATCTGTACATTCGATCTCCTGAGGCTACTTAAGTCTACTTAAGTCACGTCAAAACCTCCAGTTTATGCCAAACGTATGAACGTCCATAGTACGCTCAGTCCACGTAAACTAAGCGCGGAATGTGCACACTTCAAGCGCCTTTCCCGATCATATGTCGACTACACGTCAACTGTATCATGAGAAATATATATGTCAAGTCCACGTCGGGTTCATGTCAAGTCCACGCCGGGTCTGCCAATTCTCCGCCTACGCCAACTGTGAGATGTGCCAGGCACACTCTTAATCCTAGGCACACTCTTAATCCTCGTGTGTGTCTAGACTTATGGTCAAATGGCAGATATGTAACTATCTACACCACGTATTTAAACCACATGTGGCAACCTACGAGCTATACTTCGGTTATGGTTTAGGCCTCGCCTGCAAGCCGGGATACGAGTGTTCACGCGCAACGGCTAGGTATGTCCAACCATTAATTTTGCTAATGCTCTCGTGCATTCAGTGCGTTCGCTGTTCAGACTGGCCAAAAGGCCTTTCGGCTTTTTCGGATGGGTGAGGCAGTTGTCGGTCTTATCGTATTGGGTGCACAAATGCTTCTATCCCTCTCAAGAACAACAAGAGTCAAGAACAACAAGGGTCAAGAACAACAAGGGTCTGTCTAAACTTGAGAACGCCAGCATTAACTCAGCTGTACAATGCGCCGCATGCCAAGCACTGTCTCTGAACGTAGCCTTGCATATCTAGAGCTTTGAGCATTGCCGAAACCGGTTCTTAAGTCGTGGGCTGGGCAGTGCGTAAGTGGTGCCTGAAATAAGTTAAAGTGGCCTCCTTATGGCCTCCTTATGACCTCCTTATGGGCTTAGAGGTGGCTTCCTGGCTGCTTGACCTCGTTGATCAGCGCCTTTCCGTCGGGACCCCGCCGCAGACCAAGCTCGAGCAGCTTGCTGTATGCCTTCGCGAAGTCCCTGTAGAACAACTCCTTGTCCTTGGCGTACTTCTCGACCCACTCGCGGAAGCTCGGGTCCTTGATGAGCGACATGTCCGTTGGCAGCATCATGAGCTCCTTGTCCTCGTCGTAGTACTGCTTCATGCCCGCGGGGCTGTCGCCAAGGTGCCACTCCTCGTTGAGCAAAAGCTTGAAGAACGTGTTGTTGAACTGCGTCGGGTTCGGGACCCACGGCCCATCAAACCCGCTGCGGTTCGCGTGCGTGCGCCCGAGGTTGTGTGCGCCACTCAGTGCCACAATCTCCTGGTCGTTGAAGCCCATGCGGTAGAAGATACGCCGCAGGTGGTCCTGGCCCTGCGTGGCGTCCGGAAGCCGGCCGTTGGGAGGCACGTTTTGCTCGTCCACGTAGTCGACGCGGCCGGGCCTCCAGTCGATGTGTGGCCCGCCAAGCGCCTCTACGGCCACGGCCCCGCCGAGTGTCCACAGGTCTGCGTAGGTGATCCACGGGAACTGCTCCTTTATGGGCTCCAAAAACAGCCTTGCGTTCTCGAGACCGGCGTTTGCGCCATCCTCGGCCTCGAGCTTGTACCGCATCGTGGCTCCGTTCGAGCCTCCCGTGCCTGAGGCCTTATCGTACGTGCCCGCGGCGTGCCAGGCCAGACGGACGAGAATGGGCCCAGTACTGCCATCGTCGTAGCCCTCCCGAGGCAGGATTTTGCGAATTGCTTCCGCCACTGCGTTGTAGTCGCCCTCGCTCATGCCGTATTTCGAATCAATGCTGTGCTACGTCGTGGAGAGGTAGCGGTGTGGACCGACCTCCGGTCTATAAAAGTGCGTTTCGCGGGGTAGCGGGCTAGGGCACGCACATTTCTCGGTAGGGGCTAGGGCCCGTTTACCGACCGTGGCCCGGATATAGCTTATCTGGGATTGGCTGCACGCGGCCGTGTGGCGAGCCTCGTGCGTACAGCACGCGCATGTACGGCCTCGGCGCCCGAAGTAGAAACCGGGTGGTTGTCCGGTGCGTAGTTTCGTCCTGCACGCACTCGTTTGCGATTCGCGGGCCAGACTCGCGTACCCTCGGCTATGGTCTGCCCTGCCACAAAAATGCGCGTACACTATCACATGCTGTGCTCCGAAGTGTCAGCAAGTGCGCGTAAGCGAGTGATTACCGGAAATTGTTGACAAACAGTCATGTTTTCGTCAATTAGACTGGCTCTACAGCTGGCTCTGCAGTTTAAATGTACTAAATTAAGTGGGGATGTGAGTAGCAAGGTGTGAATATCGATAGCCGCCTTGGCCTCGTGGACAGTCTCGTGGATAGTTTCGTGGACGGTTTACATGTTTAAATTCAAGGCCCACAACCTCGTACGTTATATAGATTATCAGTGTGATTTGGAAAGTATTCATATATGACTTTCAACTGCATACCAAACGGACATGCGCTGTGATTGTATGAACAGTATCAATATGTTAAGTAATGGTCTGTCTGCATTGGCAGCTATAAACCACCTAGACGTCTATACATGTATCTATCTATCTGGGTGTCTATATCTATGCTTGTATGTATACATATACACGCATGTATCGTGTGCCGTATATGGTGCCCGTAGCAAGCGTCTTTGGACGTGCACAGGATACCTACTTTAACGGCATGCTTTTAGTCAAGTCGTAGTGTACACTTAATATACAATGAATTAATGCTACTGGCCAAGCACAAATGCATGGAACGCGGCCTTCTCCGGCTTTAGGCGGGCCTCGGGCGCCCACTGCAGAGCCTGCTCGCAGAAGTCGATGGCCTCCTCCGAGTACCGGGAAAGTAGGCTGCGCAGGGGCGTGCTACCCGGCGGTTTGCGCATCACGCCTTTCGTGTTCTCGAGCTTCAGGGGCATGCCTCGCGGATCAAAGAACACTGGTGCGCGGGAGCTCCTCCAAAGAACCTCGAGCGGCGGGCTGCCGAGGTGCTGGCACATGAGCGCGATCTGGTCGGGCTCGTCAACGCTCGGAAACAGGGGCCGGCCCAGGAGCAGCTCCGGCACGATCGTGCCCAGGCTCCACATGTCGATGGCCGTCGTGTACGGCATGCCCAGCAGGATCTCGGGCGACCGGTAGAACCGCGACTGGATGTACGTGTACAGGCGGTTCCCCTCGTAGCACCCGCTGCCAAAATCAACAATCTTGATTTGGCACTGCGCAACATCGCTCACCAAAATGTTTTCGGGCTTGATGTCGCAGTGAATGATTTTCTTGCTCGCCAAAAACTCGAGGCCCTCGCACAGCTGCCTCGTCACGTACCGCACCGTCGGCTCCTCCAAGCCCTCGTGCCCGTTGCGCTTCAAAATCTCGTACAGGTTCGGCCCGAGCAGCTCCGTGGCAATGCACATGTGGCCACGGAACCGGAAGTGCTCGACGTAGCGCACAAAATGGTCGGACTCGGGGTGGCCCTGGTGCTCCACGAGCAGCGACCGCAGCATGTTCGCCTCGATCTTGACTTGCGAGTGCAGCTCTTTGCGGTTCGCCGTGATTTTCACGGCAACCATGCGCCCAGACTTGTGGTCTCGGCACCGCAGCACCGTGCCGAAGCTCCCCTTGCCGAGCTCGTCAACAACGCTGTACCGGAACCCAATCTGCTCGCCCTGAACATGGTGGTAGTTGCCCTCTTCGTCGTCCGTACCGGCGAGCTCCGTGTAGTAAAACAGTCCTCGAGGTGCGAACCCCCGCGCTTCAGCCTCGTCCCGCTCGCTGAGCGGAAGCTTTGACGTCTGCTGCGGCACGAGCCTCGCGTTCACGTCCACGTCCATGAGCTCGACGCCGGCGTCGCCAAGAACGACGAGCTGGTCCGCGACTTGCGTCGAGGGCAGTCGCCGCGGCGTATACTCGGGCCAGTCGTCGTCGTCAAGCACGAGATCCATGATAGCTGGTGTGCCACTGTGCAAGTCCGACTCCGAGCGCATGCCTGTGCTCGAGCCGGCTCGCGAGCCAAACCCCGAGCTGATGCGCGAGCTAATACGCGACCCGAGGCTCGACCCACGGCCGGGCGAGCCAAATCCCGAGCTGATGCGAGAGCTGATGCGGCTCATGATGCTCGGCGAGTCCGACCGCGTGAACTTGCCGCTGCCCAACGCTCGCATTAAGTTTTTACTCGAGCGTGATTTCGGCAGCGGTTTCGCCGCCGTCGGCATTGATAGATCCGGCGACGTGCGTGTAGAAGAAGGTGCTGTCGAGTTCTCAAAATGGGGAGTAGTTGGCTCCGAGAACGCCGAGGGCGGCGTGAGTTGTTCAAGCCCCATGAGCGAGCTCGCAAGATTCGTTTTCAGAGGAGGCAGCGGTGGCCGCGAATCCGAGTTTTTTAGCTGGGCGCTGAAACCTGAGCCGTAAGAGCTTGGACCAACAGAAGCTGATCTTACAGAGCTCGGACCAACAGAGGTCGGGCCAACAGGAGCGGGACCAACAGAGGCCGGGCCCACAGAGGCCGGACCAACAGAAGCGGAGCCAACAGAAGCGGAACTAAAGGAGCCCGAGCTAACGGAGCTCGAACCCACAGCAGCCGGATTAAAAGGGGCAGGGCCACTGGTGTAGAAGCTCGAGCCAGAGCCGGAGCTAGTGCCTGAGCTCGTTCCTCTTGTGTGCCGCCCTGGATGCAGTGGAGGAATAGAGGGCAGAGCGCTACTTGGAGAGTCGCGAGCCGGATTCAATGCTGATGGGCCGCTTCGAGCAATAGGATGATTCTGTACGTAATTCTGCGCGTAGTTCCGCGAGCTGTAAGAGTACCCCGAGCTGCTCGAACCCGAATTTGTTGGACGGTGTAGCGAGCCGCCGGTCCAGGAGTCGCTAGAAGAGCCCTTGGAGTCCGTCAAGTTTGCTGGTAAGTTTGCGTGCATGGGGGTCATCCATCGGCCAGGCGAGCTGTGCTGGCTCGTAGGTTGGCTCGTGGGCTGGCTCGTGGGCTCCGATCCAGAGTAGTAGTGGTGCGTGGAAGCCGGGCCGGGAATGGGGATCCCCGGCGCACTGGGCGCCGGAGTCGAAGCAGCAGACGTGCTCGACGCGCTGGAGCCTCGCGAGCCGTGGTTGCTCACGAAGCCGGGGCGGAAGGGCGAGGACGCTGGCGAAGATGCCTCTGACGACGAGTTCGAGGCCGTTGATGCCTTTGCACTACCATACAAACGGTCCATGCGGGTTCTTCGCTCGATTTGAGCTGCAGCCGGGACGCGCGAGTCTGCAAGAGAGCCGCGCGCCATGCTGACGTCGCCGACAGTATAGTTCCCGTGGTGGTAGAACTGTGGCTGCTCGCCCCCGGAGCCAGTCGGAGCCGCCGACGACCAAGACGTATTCCGAGCATGCGAGCGAGGCTGCCGCACGAAACTCGACTGTGAACTACGAGCAGAGCTCGGAGGCGGTGGTGGCAGCTCGTGAGCGAGTGGCAGAGGCGGCGGCGCGTGCCAATGGTTCGCGAGATCGCCGCGCACCGAGGCCAATGAAGAGGAGCTTGAGGAGCCGGTGCGCCGAGCATACCCGTTGCTCAGAGCCACCGGCTCGCCTTTTCCTACATCTGGCATGCTAAAAATAGGGGATTTTAGCCTGCGCTTCTTGTGCGAACAGCGCTATTTTCGGGGAGGAAAAACAGGCCCGCTATGTTCTGTGTATCGAAACCATATCTACCCGTGCCCTATGGGTTAGGCCACTCACCTCCCTCGATCCACCGCGCTCGCGCTCGGAGCCAGGAGTCGCGCGCCAAAACGTGTTTTCGGAAACAAAGCGCGCAGGCGCACGCGCGCGGAGCTTCACGAAGATCGAGGATACCCTTTCTATTTACCGTATATAAAAAAGTGTTCTTCCGGATTTACAACCCTTAATTTCTATGTTTTATTGTGCTCGTCTTTGATGAGCCCATTTGTATTTTCCCTCCCATTTTAGACGGACAAGACTTTGTTTGCAAGAGTCGCGAGCTCCCACTGGCGCCGTTCGCCTGGGCACGTCTGTCACACCTACCCAGACCCTGGTCACGTCATCCTACCCTTATTTTTCGTAGTGAGGATCGCGAGCACAGAGATCGAAAACGAGAGCGAGCCCAATAGGAGCCTAGACGAGTAAAAGGCCAAAGGAAGGCAACAAAGAGCTAAGCGGAGAAGCTCTGGCACGTGAGAGATCAAACACGAGGGACGCAGCTAGCCAATAGGAGCTTGTATTTAAGCGTCGGGAAGAGCTTTTAGTGATCTGCTGTGGCGTAGTGAAGCTTAGACGAGCCCAGGGGAGCCCAGGGGAGCCCAAAGGAGCCGAACCCATAAGCGCAAGCTGATGGATCACAGAACGGACGAGCTCGGAATTGAGCCCGAGCTCCTGTGGCCACTTTTGCTCGTGCAGATCGTGTACGACGAGCTCGTGCAAAAAAAAGGCAAGCCCGCCGATTTCGGAGCAGTAGCCACTGCATACACAGCTCACCCATTGCTCCCGCACAATGCACCCTTGCTCGCGAAGCCTGCCGACGCCGAACAGCTCTATACGGAGCTCCTTCGCGAGCACAAGGTTGACTCGTCCTTGGAGCCCATTGCCCAAGCACAGGTTCTTGCGGAGCCGCTGTACACAAAGTTCCACGAACATCTGATATCAGCCATGGACGGTGACGTGGCCGAGTTTGAGCGCACGTACCGGCGGTTTGAGGCTGATCGGGACGTGCCTCGCGATGAGCGTTTGGCTGAATAGCCATTTATTTATATGTTATTTATTGCGTGCCTACGGCACCACCTGAAATTCTGAATGAGAAGTGGTTGTGACGCAGGACAGTTTTGACAACGAGCAAGGCTGTTGCGGTCCACTTTGGCTTAGAAGGTCGTTAAGACGGTCCCAGAATGCACAACAGCATTGTCACTACCTCAAAGTCGCATGTACACTTATTGTTTGACACAGCTATTTTCAACTGTACATAGTGATATCCTCAGCAAGTTTCGTTGTTCCGTACAGATGGCAGGAGTCCAGCCACGCTGGTGTTCTGCATTGACTAGCCTCGCCTAGCAGTGAAACACACATAACTGATCTACGGAAACACGGTCTACGGAACACGCAACACAAGAATTTAGCCTATACAATTCGAAGCCTTAAATGCATAAATAAAAGTCTAAACATCGCCAGGAGTCGCGAGTACGTACGGACAAAGAGTTTAGGCCAGTCTCGACACTCGCGTTCCATGCAGTGCAGTGCTCAGACCCTGACCCTGAGTTAGATTGTTGACGTATTTAACCCGCCAGAGCCCGCAGCATGCGGTGGGTCTTTATCAGGCCCCATAAACCGCAGTGAATGGCTCGGAAAGAGGCTCTGCGCTTGGCTAGTGAGGCAGGCTGCCTGCCCTCGGAGGCCAGCGCCGTCCTGGAAGCAGAGCCTCAGTACGAGCGCGCGAAGCTCGTTGTCAAGAGCATCCTCCAGTCTCGGCGCAAGTTGTACCTTCCACGGCTCACGCAGACGTGGGCACAGTTCGCTAACCCCGAAACGGCGAAAGAGCTTGGCGTGCACGAGACAATTGCGTTTCTTGAGCAGCTCGGCGTGCCTATGGAGGACCCCGTGCAACTCGCCGTTGCGTACGAACTCCAGGTCCCCGAAGTTGGGAAACTTACTTTCGATGGCTTTGTTGACGGTTGGGCGCGTCTCGAGGCCGGCGATGTCGTAAAAATGCGCGAGTCGGCTGTGCCTGGCCTTGCCCAGCGCATGAAGTCGGACTTCGCGTACTTTCGAGACGTGTACCGGTTCACGTTCGAGCTGAATCTCGGATCTAGCGGGCGATTGCTCGACTACGAAACGGCCTCGGCCTACTGGCAGCTGTTGCTTGCGCCATTGTACCCGTTGACTATCGAGAAATGGCTGGCGTTCACGGGCACGGCCCCCAAGGCCGTGAGCAGCGATACGTGGAACATGCTCCTGGAGTTCTGTGTCTATGCTGCCAAGGACCCCGAGCTCGCGAGCTACGACGATACGATGGCGTGGCCGGCAATCATCGATGACTTTGTTGACTTTCTCACAAGCCCCAAGAACTGAACCGCCTCAATTCGTATAGCAACCAACAGCGACGTGCCTGCCACGAGCTCAGTGCGAAAACATCAGAAGAAAATGGCGTTCAAAGCTTGGCGATAATGCGTACAGCCATACCGCCCTCAAAACATTCGCAGAGGTCGGAATGATACGGTGCAAAGTACTATCATGTACAGGCTATCATGTACACTAATGAACATTCCAGGCTCAGGGGGCCTTCCAGCCAAGCCAGCACGCCCGGTCGAGCTTACCCCCGGTATAGATACGCCCAGTCTGCATGTCGAGTCTGCGCGTCCGGTTTAGCTACTCAAACGAGGTGGCAGAGTCAAGACTATCAGGCACGAGGTGTCATCAAGACCTCACAATACATGAGCGGGCTAACATGCACAGGCCTGCGAGGAGCTCGGAACCTTGCCGAGCTTCTCCATGAACTCGAGCGATGCGCACTGCAATGTACAGACTAATGAATATTCTAAGTCTCACGGGCCCTCCCAGCCCAGCTAAGCGGTCAGTTCACGTTAGAAGTCGGGTTAATCTAACACCTTCGGTCTAATTAAGCCAGTACAGGTATGCCACTTTGACTGCAGCCATGGATAAGGCTACCGGTGCCAGGCTGTTAGTAAACGGCTACCAGTGCTAAGCTACCAGTGCCAGGCTACCAGTGCTAGGCTGTCAGTAAAAGGCTGCCGTGTACAGAAACTAATCAACATTATAAGCCCAGCATCCTCCATAGCCGGTATGAGTTACAGGAAACTAAATCTTGACCATTTGCTAAATGTGCGGAACGTACCACACCAGCGAAACCTCTACGGGTACCTCAAGAAGGCCATAGAGGGCTTCATGGTAATAATCCACCGAATTCAACTAACGCTACTGGAATTCAACGCTACTGGAATATAGCGCTACTCGAATAGAAAGAAAAAGTTTGTTTAACGCATGTAAATTGCAGTAATAACTTCAACGCGGGAAACCTCGCTACGCACGATAGCACGGCGGCCAGAGGGGCACGGTTACTCAGCATCGCGAACTCACCTTCTCCACATGAGCCAGCAGCCACAAAGAATGGTCAATAGCCCGACCGAACTGCTGCATCATATGATGCAGCAGCTCAAAATGGAGGTCGAGCTTGCGAACAAGTGTGGCAAGGACACGCAGGAGGGCCAGCGGCATATCTTCCGGGCGCAGCAGCTGAAGATGCAGCTCATCAACCTCCAGCAGGAGGCGCACCGCCGCAGCAGCCAACACTCCCAGCAGACGGCTCAGCAGCAATTCGGCGCGCAGGGCTCACCCGGACCGATGTCGGCGCCGCACGGCATGCCCCAGAGCCAGCAGCAGGCCCAGCAACAGCAGGCCCAGCAACAGGCCCAGCAGCAGGCGCAACAGCAGGCCCAGCAGCAAGCCCAGCAGCTGCGGCTCGCGCAAATCCAGCAGCTCAGCCAAAAACAGCATTCGCAGTCGCCCCGGCAGTCGCCGCAGCCCCTGAACGCGCAAATGCAGGCAGGAGGCCCGGCAAGCGCGCAGGGCCCGCAGGCACCGCCAGGACCGAGCCGGGCCGTGAATATGACGAGCGCAAGCGGCTTGCAGCAGCGGTTTGCCCAGCTCGAGGAGCTGCGCCGCCACGCCGCCCAGGTCGAGACGCGGATCGCCGAGATCGAGGCCGCGGTTTCGAACCGCACAAACCCGCCCGAGATCGAGCGGTTGCAGCAGCAGCTCGAGCTCATGCGCACGCGCCGCGAGACCGTGCGCCACCGCGAAATGCAGCTCATGCGCGAGCTGCGCGTGGCCATCGACCGCCAGAACCAGCTGCAGGGCCAGCTCCCGGCCGGGGCCCAGGTCCCGAAACCGCCGGGCCGCCAGGTCCCCATGGGCCAGCAGCCGGCCGCGCAGATCCAGAACCAGATGCTGCGGGGCGTGCCCACAAACCAGCAGGGCCAGCCCGTCCCGCCGGGCCAGGAAGCAGCAGCCCGCTCGGCACACATGCGGGCCCTGCAACAGGCCCATCTCCAGAAACGTGCGGCCATGTCAGCAGGTTCTGCTGCTGGTCCCGGCTCTGGTCCGGGAGCAGTTTCTGGTTCGGGCCCTGGAGCAGTTTCTGGAGCTGGGCCGAGCGCGAACGTTGGTCCCGGCGGCGTTCCTGGCTCTGGGCTCGCAGGCTCGATGCCGGGCTCGGGAGCAAGCGTGCCGGGCTCGGTTGCAGGACCCAACGCACTGCCCGGCACGGCCGTGTCGAGCACGGGCGTCTCGGCGAGCCCGAGCGGGCCCGGAACACCCGGCTCGGGCGTGCTCTCGGCCGCGACTCGAGCCATTGCGCAGAGCATGCCGATCCCCGCGCATTTGAACGTTGTTCCGCCGGCTCCCGCGGCGGCGCGTGCGGGCCGGCCCACGCTAACGAACGGCGGAGCCACGGAGGCACAGGCGCTGAACAACCCGGCCCTCGTTCGCGCCCCGCCCCTCGATTTGCAGGGCGACCGGCTGCTCTCAAAGCGCAAGCTCAGCGACCTTGTCGGCTCGGTCATGGGCGAGGACAACGAGCCGCTCATTGATGCGGATGTCGAGGAGCTGCTGCTCGAGCTCGCGGACGAGTTTGTGACGAGCGTGACGTCGTTTGCGTGCAAGCTCGCGAAGCACCGCAAGGCGGACGTGCTCGAGGCAAAGGACATCCACATGCACCTTGAGCGGAACTGGAACATGCACATTGCCGGGTACAGCAGCGACGAGATCCGGTCGATCCGGCGGTTCATGCCGGCCCCGGCGTACCAGCAGAAGCTGCAGGGCATTGGCATGTCGAAATCGGTCAACAAGTGACACGAAGACTCAGGTGGCCAAGAGCAACGACCTGCGAAGACAAAAGAGACTGCAAAAGAGCCTGCAAAGTGAGCAAAGACACGACGAAGACAAAAAAGTGAGCACGCAGCGGCTTCGCTCGATTCGCTCGAAGGACCTAATATTTATACTTCTGCAAACTAAATAATGGCGGCCACGACCGGCACTACATTTCAACCAATACTCATTTTTCCGAGCCTGAAGGTTGCTTGATTGGCGATTTCTGAGCAAGACCAGTAACGATATCGCCTACTTTGCATCGGAGAATTAGCAGTTCCTTGTGTGCTTCACGATCGTGAACCGTGACAGGCTGCGTGCTCGGCCTCTGATTGGTTCACTGGTCCAACCAAACGGCCTAGTTCTCATTTGGGTCGGCTCGGCGTTGCTCCAGGATGTGAGCCACTCCGCTCATGCCCCTGAACCGGTCATCTCATTCATATCGAGCGCATGATAACAACTTGTGAAGTATGTAGAGTTTAATTGGCTCATATAAATAACATGTAGCGAAACGCAATGCTAACCAGCGAAGTGCAATGGATTACCTGCATTACTCACTGAGGCCAATTTCCCTTCTAGGCCGGCTCACTTCTATGCCAGGCATAGCCCACATGCTGGCGCAGCCGGCAGTACATATCAACAAGAGCACAAGTGATCTATGGCTAAGCAAGAGAGTTGCAAACAAGGCTGTATGCCAACTTCTCTAACGTCCACCGCAAAGAAGTTGTGGGCCGTGACCGGCCGCAACAGGCACGGCGGTTCTCCTCTATTGAGCTGCCGCTCACCTAGGCCGGGAGTATAGCCGGCTGGCGTTGTACTCGAGTATTTCTTAGTTATGTATGCTACGCTAATTGGCACCTTTGTTATCGTTGGGGTGGCTACGGTTCCGCTTGCCCACTGCCCGTCCACGTCCAGTCGCTGAGATTGACCGTCGTTCACTTCCCGTCGAAGCAGTCACCCCGTATGTTATTCTGGAGGCCAGCATATCGTGGTGTACTCTTAGACGGTCGGACCTAACTGAATGGCCCGGAACGTTTGGCGCTCCTTCGACCAGGAATAAGCACGTTGTGGGTCTCGTGCTTGTACGCTCGGGACGGCCTCCTAAATGTGGAACACCTGCGCAGTTAGAATTTCTCGAACCACTTCAGGAGGTTGGGCCGCCAGTGTTGTATGGGAGTTTGTGCTGCTGCTCGTGCGATTGACCGTGGCTGGAATCAAGCAGGCAACAGCATACTACCAGCGACATACTCGAATACGACACGGCTCGGAGTACTCTGCGTATGAGTACTTAGGTGTGGAAAACAAACTTCCGCGTGGCTACCGCACCAACGGCTGGTAGTGTGAGGTGCCGGTTGCGATGCAGAGCATGTACTTGCCCATACTCGAGGACCGCCGAAGCGATGCATATCCATGAGGAAAATCAACTGTTTATATACCTTTCTCGCCGGGCCGGCCCCTCACACTGCACTGCAAACTCTAAATTTCCTGCTTAGCGTGGCCTTTTGCTTGCCCGTACAAACTCTACACTTCCTGCCTTTCCTGGCCTCGCCTGCCCAAACTTTAAATTCGTGGCTTCAGTGACCTCATGCACAAACTTTATATTTCCTGCTCCTACACCTGCACTACATAAACTTTAAATCTCGGCTCCAAACTCTGAATACACTCGCACGCACTGTGCGAAAGCAATCTACGAGCTCACAACAGCACATGCAACAACAGCACATACAATGCCTCGCAAGTACAGAGGATTTTATTACTTCTTCTGTAAAAAATATCTCTGTAAAAAATATGGGTCGCAAAAAGGAAGTTCGGGCTTTCCCTACATCTTCTCTTTTATTTTTGAAGTTCAGCTTATCACGCCTACATCTCATAAACACTCAAGCGGTTATAGAGCCGAGACTCGAACTCACATGGTGCAAGTGCGTAGTACCTCATTAGGGTACGCACAACCGAATCGTTGCCGAAACGGACCCCCGCCAGCTGCGGCCGGGATGCGCTTACACGGGCGTTACTAACGGTACCGTGCTCAGTGGAATCACCACTAGGCCATTGCGCTGGGCCTTATACCTACTAAAATCATGTGCTATATGACGTACACACATCAAGAGTAACGGGACACACATAAAGAAACACTTAACACTTTTAGAGGACGACTCGTGGGCCTTACATTCGTTGCCGAGAATCCTCGCATCACACGCGAACAAGAGCCGACAAAGCTCTGTGGAAAGCTCGTTCTAAAGCTGCGTGGAGCTGGGCCGGCACCTCTGCGAAGCGGTGGGCAGGGGTACAGTCCACACGCTACTTACCTCATTTTTTTCGCCCACACCGAGTTTTCGACTGCATGGTGAAAAGTTACACGAGGTTCGAACTCGAGGCCACGTTTGGCATTGTGTCCTCGGCGTCGGCCGTCATTCACATTGACTCGGCAAAAGGCCCGGGTCGTGCGGTTGTGGGCGCGAACGAGGCCGTGCACATCTGGGACTTGAAGACAGGCGAGCTTGTTATGCGGCTCGTGGACCCTCAGCAAACGCCGAAAATCCAGGTTTTGCAGCTCGCATACAACGTTGAGAACGAGCTCATTGCTGCGGGGTACTCCGACGGGAGCGTGCGCGTGTGGGACGTGCGCAGTGCGGCCGTGCTTGTTGTGTTCAACGGCCACAAGTCGTTCATCTCCGGGCTTGAATTCAGTGCTGACAGCACGCAGCTCATTTCGGCGAGCGCAGACACAACAATCATTGCTTGGGACCTCATCAACGAGCAGGGCCTGTTCCGTCTGAAGGGCCACAAGGCCATGATCACAGGCTTGGCCGTGCACCCTACGCTGCCCGTGCTTGTATCGACGTCAAAGGACGGCATAGTCAAGGTCTGGGACCTCGAAAGCCAGTTCGCCACGGAGACGCACGTTGCGCACAAGGGCGAGTGCTGGGGGCTCGTGTGGCTCGACAACAACCGCCTTGCCTCGGTCGGCGGGTCCGAGATCCGGGTCTGGCAGCTCGATGCCGAGGGCTCCGAGGGCCACCAACTTGCGATTCTTGGCGAGCTCGAGAAGCAGACAAAGCACCGTGGCGTGGCGCTGGCGTTCGATGCGAAATCAAGCACGCTCCTGTGCGGGGCCGGCGACGCCGTGCAGTGCTGGCGCAAACGCACGCCCGACGAGCTGAAACGGGCCCTGAAACGCAAGCAGAAACGCTCAAAGAAGGCCAGCGATGCTCAAGACGCTAGCAGTTCTGGCAATGCGGGTGAGGACGAGGCTGCGGTGGTGCTGAAAGTGTCCGACGAGTACGTGAACAGCTCATACGTGCGCACGCGGTCGAAGATCGTCGGCCTGTGCCTCGGGGCCCGTAACGAGGTGCTCGTGAACCTGAACTCGAACGCCGTGGAGGCATGGTCGTTCGGTGCCGAGCCCGAGCGCGAGTATGCCGTCGAGCATGCTGGGCACCGCACGGATATCCGCGATGCCGCCGTGAGCAGTGACGGCCAGCTCATTGCCACGGGCTCGAACGGCCAGATCAAGGTCTACAACCGCCGCTCGCACAACGTCGTGCGCACACTCACGGACACGGGCTACGTTCTGGCCCTGCGGTTCCTGCCCGGCGACGGACTGCTTGTTGCCGCCACGAAGGAAGGCACGATCGACGTGTACGACATTGCGAAGTCCATGCAGATCAGCTCGATTGCTGAGGCTCACGCCGGGGCCGCTGTGTGGAGCCTCGATTTGAGCAGCGACGGGAAACAGCTTGTTTCTGGCGGGGCCGACAAGTGCGTGAAGTTCTGGTCCCTGAACGTCGTGCTCGACGAGGTTGCCGGCCACCCGGAGCTGCCGAAGGTGCCCCGCATGACGCTGAAAAACACTCACAAGCTCGAGTTCAACGACGACGTGCTTGCCGTGAAGCTCAGCCCGGACATGCGGTTCGTGGCCGCCAGCCTCCTCGACAGCACCGTCAAAGTGTACTACCGCGAAACGCTGAAATTCTACTTAAATTTGTACGGCCACCAGCTTCCCGTGCTGTCCATCGACATTTCGCACGACTCGAAGCTGTTGGTCACGAGCAGTGCCGACAAAAACGTGAAGATCTGGGGCCTTGATTTCGGCGACTGCCACAAGTCCATTTTTGCACACGACGACTCCGTGCTGCGCGTTGCCTTCGAGCCACAAACGCATAACTTCTTGTCGACGTCGAAGGACGGGCTCGTGAAGTACTGGGACGGCGTGAAGTTCGCGCAGATCCAGCGTCTTGAGGGCCATCACTCAGAGGTGTGGGCGCTGGCCGTCTCGCCGGACGGGCAGTTTGCCGTGAGCGCGTCGCACGATAAGTCCGTGCGCGTTTGGGAAATGACGGACGAGCCCCTATTTATTGAAGAAGAGCGCGAAAACGAGATGGAAATGCAGTACGAGGAGAACCTGGTCGAGAGCCTTGAGCGCGATGCAAACGACCTGGGCAAGACCCCTGGTGACGACGACATGGAAGACGACGAGGCCGGCGACGGCACGGTTGTTCAAAAGCACTCCATCGAGTCTCTCAAGGCTGGCGAGCGCCTGTTCGAGGCCCTCGATATTTGCATAGCCGACCTCGAGGAGCAGCCGAACCCAAGGCACGTCATTTTGGCAACTTTGGACGTCGCTCCGGAACGCTACCTCATGGACGTCCTCGTCAAAATCAAAACACCAATTGTTGAGGACGCGCTCCTTACTTTCCCCCTTGACCGCATCGTGAACCTGCTGAAGTTCGTTGGTGTTTGGCTCGAGAAGCAGTGGAACCTGCAGCTGGTATGCCGGGTTCTGTTTTTCTGCCTCAGAACCTTCCACCGCCAGCTCGTGGCCCACAAAATGCTGAGGCCCGAGTTCGAGACGATCAGGGACGAGCTGCGTGATCAACTCGCAGCCCTCGCCGACCGCATCGGGTTCAACCTCGCACAACTGAAATGGATTCAGACGATGTGGGATGAATCACACATCAAGTCATTTGACATTGGTGGTGACGTGCAGGGCCAGAAACGTGTGTACGGATCCGTGAACTTGTGAAATACTTCCTCACGGGAAAAAAAGTGGACGTTAATGAGCACATGGTTTCGGATATAACCCGGACCGCTCCCGTTCCATGTGTCGCGGATCTGTGTCGAGGAGAAGGAGGGGAAGAGAGGGTAACCTTAAAACTTAGACTTTGTTCACCATCAATATAGCATCGACAGGTCACTTTAATCGATATTTAATACAGCGCTTTATAATATCTAGACTGAGTCTGTGGTCACTTCGATAGTAATGCTACATTTTGCGATGCTGTGTATGCGCGTTTGGCCGTTTCTCCTAATTAGCACGGCTCTCGCCGCATCCTCGGCGTACGTACCAACCGATGCGCGTTGCCCCGACAAGCCGCTTGTAAGATCAGCAGGCGAGGGCCTTTCAACAGAAGAGTCGAACTGGATTCAGCAGCGCGATAAGGTGCAGTTCGACGCTCTGCTTGATTGGCTCAGTAAATCGAATCTCAAGGACTTTGATCCGTACGCGTATTTGAGCACGCTTTCGCAGCCTGACGCCGGCTCAATCCGCGTAGGTCTTGGCTTTTCTGGAGGCGGCTTCCGCGCAATGCTCAGTGGAGCCGGAATGCTCGCTGCTTTGGATAATCGCACGGCTGGTGCAAACGCGCGTGGTGGGCTCGGCGGGTTGCTGCAAGCCTCGAGCTACATCTCTGGTCTGAGCGGTGGCTCGTGGTTGGTTGCGTCCGTGGCTGCAAACAACTGGGAGCCTGTCCAATCACTGCAAGCCGACAAAACGTTGTGGAACTTCCAAAACGGCTTTAACCCGACAACAAAGCACTGGCCTATCCAGGGGTTCCAGCCCGTGTGGGACTTCGACATTGTCGAGGAGGTCACTGCGAAGGGCCAAGCCGGCTACCCAACCTCCATAACTGACCTTTGGGGTCGGCTGCTCAGCGCTCAGACGCTTCCCGGGCCCGACTCGGGCAGCGGATTGCACTGGTCCGATCTGGTGAAGTCGTCCTTCATGCAGCACCACACGATGCCGATGCCCATCATGCTCGCCGACAGCGTGGCCGGGTTCAATGTGAACGTCAACGACACGAGCGGGAACAAGGTTTTATCGAATGGCTACGTTTCCGTAACTCTGAACTCAACAGTCTACGAAGTAAGCCCCTTCGAGTTTGGTTCTTGGGACCCTTCCGTGTACTCGTTCATCAGCACGCAGTACCTAGGGACCGAGCTCAAGGACGGAGAGGCCGTGACTACGGACTGCACGGTCGGTTACGACAACATTGGGTTCCTCATGGGTGCCTCATCAACGCTGTTCAACAAAGTTGTTCAGGGCCTCAGCGATTCCGGTGGGCTGCTGCAACATTTGTACAGCGACATCATCAGCGCGATTGGCGGGCCGCAGTTCCTCGAGATCGCTGTAATTGGTTCGAACCCGTTCAGCGGCATCGTCGATGCCGTCGACTACGTGAAGAACTCGAAAACTTTGTCCCTCGTTGACGGCGGCGAGGATGGCCAGAACATCCCGTTGGCCCCGCTCATCGAGCCTGAGCGGGCAATGGATGTTGTTTTCGCATTCGACAACTCTGCAGACACGGACACAAACTGGCCAAGCGGAGCAGCAATGTACGCAACATACAAACGCCAGTTTCTTCCGCAGGGGAACGCTTCGTCATTTCCGTACGTGCCTGAGCCGTTCAAGTTTCAGTCCTTGGGCTTGACGCAACAACCGACGTTTTTCGGGTGCGCTGCAGGTGCCTACGAGGACAACAGCACGTCGATTCCGCCCCTTGTTATCTACCTCGCGAACGCAAACCGCGGGTTCCCGTCTAACACGTCGACATGGAAGCTGAATTACAGCAACAGAGAACGCGATGGTATTATCCGCAATGGGTACAACGTCGTCACGCAGCGAAACGGGACAATGGACCCCGAATGGCGTTCCTGTGTAGCGTGTGCCGTGGTTCTCCGCGAGCAACAACGCCGTGGCGATGCACCAACCAACCAATGCCGCGGCTGTTTGAAAAGGTATTGTTTTGACTACGACACAAACTAAATGCACTAAGCCAGCAACTAGTTCTATCTAATTCACGACGCTGCTACGCGTACGATGCACACTTTATGTAGGTTGCGGAAGTTTGTGACACGCCTACACAGGCTTCGCCTTGCCTAGCATGAGCACTGAAGCCCATTTCACGTTCACGCGCGAGTCTAGCGTGAGCCCAGTTTTGCTGAGAAGCTCGTCAACGGTTGCCTGCAGAATATCGGGCTTGCCCTGGTTCTCCTTCTTCCAGGTGTGGTATGCAGAGTAAGTCGAGAGCAATGAGACAAGCTCGCTGACCTTCATGTTCTCGCGACGGAGCTCAAACGGCCCCTTGTGCTGCAAGTTCGTGAGATCACTGACTATGCGTTGCGTTTTTTCGTAGAGATTCTCGGGCATCTCGAGGTCACTGTACAGCGTGTTGAGCAGCGACTGTCCCGACCCCCAGTAGGGACCACACTTGTCTTTAGACAAACTGAACTGCTCGAAAATATCCTCCGATTCAGGGTGGCCCTCAATTGTGAAGAAGTAGTATGCCCAGATCGCCAGAGTACCTCCTGGCTTCAGAACGTAGTGAACAGCCTCCCAGAAGTCCGGGTACGTGAACCAATGCGCGGCCTCGGCCACAGTCACCAAGTCGACCGAGTGTTTCGCAAACTGGGCCGTCAGCGTCTGATCATTGCCTACAATGAAGTCGACTCTCGAGCCAAGGTCCTTCGTGTTCTCCTTGGCCTGTGAGAGCATCACGGCCGAGGGATCGACGCCAAACACCTTTTCGCCCGTCGTACGCGCCAATTCGGCCGAGGCCTCGCCGGGGCCACACCCAAGATCAACGACAATGGGCAGTTTCTCGGTTTCGGGCACGCCCGTGTACTCGCGAAGGTACGAGAACAGGGACGCGGGGTAGTCTGGCCGGGACTTCAAGTAGTTCTTGGCATCGTAAGATTCGTTGCTGAATGTGGACATTAGTACTAAACTTCAAAATAGTCGTATAGTCACTGAAACAAGCGAGGGGGCGTGTGCTCGAAGGCGCCCTCGATGCTTGCCGTTCCCTGCACCTCACCCTAGCCCCGCAACCAACGACCGTCTAGAACATCGCTGGAACATCTCCATGATCGTGATAAAATGCATCTGTGGAGTGGGAAAGGCACGGAGCCACAAGCTGGGAGTCAGCGGAAACCAAAATGTTAATGTCGAAATGTTATCATCAGAACGGAAAACCAAAAACGTAAAAATGAAAACGTTAAAAGTAATGAAGTCTCTAAATGAATATATCAAATCTAAGTACAGGTAAAAAGCAAATGTAAATGCGAGAGACGTGGAAAGGGAAAATCCGTGCGATACAACTTAGTTCGCGGGGAAGTCAGTGTAGCCCTCGGGGCCCTGGGCGTACCACCACTGCTTCATGTCGTTGCACACGGTCAGCGGGCGGTTCTCCTTGAGCTTCTCGACGAGATTCGGGTTCGAGATGTAGAACCGGCCAAAGCTCACGGCGTCCGCGGTCCCGTTCGCAACGAGCTCGATGGCCTCGTCCCGCGTGTACTCCTGGTTCAGCACGAGAACGCCCTTGTAGACCTCGCGGATCTGGTCGTGGACCTTCGGCTGGTCCGTGGGGCCCCACACGAACGTGCTCGCAACCGAGTTCTCGCGCAGCTCGAGCATCGCAACGTGGTACTTCTGAACAACGCGTGCGGCCTCCGTAAAGAGAGCAGCGGGGTTGCTGTCCATGACACCCTGGCTGTCGCCGTTCGGGGACAGGCGCACACTTGTCTTTTCGGGGCCAATGGCACGAACAACTGCGCCCACGACCTCGTCGAGCAACCGCACACGGTTCTGGATGCTACCGCCGTACATGTCAGTTCGGAAGTTCGAGTTGTCACGCAGGAACTGGTCGATGAGGTACCCGTTCGCAGCGTGGATCTGGGCTCCGTCGAACCCAGCACGCAGTGCATTCTTCGCAGCACGCACGTAGTCCTCGATAATCTCGTCGATCTCCTCCTGCGTAAGTGCGTGCGCAACCTCCGTGGGCTCCTTGCCGTTGTACGTGTGGATCATACCCGGCATCGCCGTTTCCGAAGCGGAAAGCGGCACCGATCCCGTCACGCTCGAGTGCACAGCACGGCCCATGTGCCAGAGCTGGTTAATGATCTTGCCGCCCTTGTCGTGAACGGTCTTCGTGATAAGCTTCCACTTCTCGACCTGCTCATCGTTCCAAATGCCGGGCGTGTACGGCCAGCCAAGGCCGCTCCTGCTAATGCCCGTGGCCTCGGTAATGATGAGGCCGGCGGTTGCACGTTGACCGTAGTACACGGCCATGAGCTCCGTAGGCACGGCGTCCTTAGTCGCACGCGCACGCGTCAACGGAGACATGATGATGCGGTTGCTCGCCTTGATGGATCCAATCTCGATGGGGCTGAAGATGTCAGACATGGTAAATTCAGAGAAGTGCTGGTTGCTGTAAAGCTTTGTTTGTGGTGTTCTTGCTTTTGGTTGAAGATATCGAAATAGAGTGCGACCAGGCGCGTATATATACACGATCTACGGATCCCATAATTCGTAATGCACAGCGTGCTAGCAACGATATCCACGACATTATCGTGCAGACAATTACATGAGATTTGTCACATTCCATAAGAATCATTATTGGTAATGTTTACTGGCCTCGAGATCTGCAAGATTGGCGATTACTCAGATTTGTCACGCCGGCGAAAGGTGCGTTTATGCAACAAAAAACATCGATATGCACGATCAACCGCCGGGGGACGCAACCCCCGGCCACGCATTAAGGAGAGAAGCTGGGGGTTCTCCAACGGTTCTTGCTGACGAAGCTGTGCTACCGGCGAAGACTCTCGGCGGAATGTCGTGCGCGCACCTGACCACGATCCTTCACATAAGCTAGACCGTTCACATAAGCACGGTCGAGACATTAGTTTGGAGAACAAGGCCCCATTTCTAAGATGACAGATGATTACGGAATATTATGGCATACGAAGTCGATCGCTGAGAACAGCGATTTCGTGAGTGCAATTGCAGAGGTGTGCAGTCTGTGGAATACGTCTGTGCCTAAGGCGTATAAACTACGTGTTCGAAAAGACTATTTACCCCATGTTAGCAGAGGAATCTTTAGGGCACGCATGACTTGGCACGACTAAATAAAATCCGCCGAAGATCGGACCATCCCAGGAACATTGGGTCATCCCAGGAACATTGAGCCCTAACAAAAAAGGCGGTAACGACTACAAGCCATAACGCTGAAAGCCTTATCTGGACTTGGTGGATCCCTTGGTTCGAGCTCACGTAACTCTGTGGTTCAGGGTTGTTTCAAGTCCAAGCCATTAATCTACACGGGCCGTCATGGTACACGTCGCAGTACTGCACTGACCTGAAAGCACGAAATATGGCTTTATCAGTGTTTTTGCATTCTCACCAACAACGCTGTCTTCTGTCTTCTCTAATGGAATGCGAACTCTCCCAAACCTCGAGGCCTGGCACTTCTATGACGACCACACCCAAAATGACCCAACCCCACTAGATACCACAACCTACATCTCAGCTATCTTTCCAAGCCACAAACACGGTTTGACGCGAGCAGGCCCTACGTATCAGCCCCAATAATGATAAGGCTCGTGGTATTCCGAAATGGGGGCGTTGTAGAGCTCGACAAAAACCCGACGGCCGTCCCAACGGCCGTGTTGAACGAGCTCATTGTGCACGAACTCATCAACTCTTCACGGCTCGCGAACCAGGCCCAGCTCAGGCTAGGCCGCGGTGGCGAATACACGGCACGCTTGGCCCGGAGCCCCGAGTCGAAAGCCAACGTGGCCCTGCTTTTCCCCGGGTCGCTGAAAGTGGCCGACTCCGAGGCGGTTGTGGCCGACGTGGCGAAAATCTACGAGTCTGTGGGCCTCGAGGACCGCGAGCGGTTCGAGGCCCTCGTTGACGTGCGTATCAACAAGCTTGTCACAAGCTCGGCAGGTTCGTTAGCGCCAGCACCTGCGAAAAAGGCTGAGCTCGAGCCCGAGCACCTGCAAAGCGAGGAGGCCGAACTCACAGCTGTGAGGGCGAGTGCAAAAAGTTCTGCAAAGCCAAGCGCAAAGGCGAAGCCAGCAGCCAAAACGAAGAAGGCGAAGGGCAAGTCCTCAAAGAAAAAGCGCACGTGGGACGGTGCCGAGGACTCGGACTCGGATGCTGTGCTCGACTACTCCGAGGCCGGCACGGACACGGCACAAGCGCAAAGTACGCCTGTTGCTGCGTTGGACGCCCTGGATCTGGGCTCGAGGTCCTCGAACGGCTTTGAAGTCAAGCAGTTGACGGACGAGCTCGGCGAGATTCTCGACAAGGACGAGCAAAAGGCTGCTGAGCCGTTTTCGTTCCTGAAACGGTTTGTGGGAGGCAAGAAGCTCGATGACAAGGACCTGGAAGGCGTGCTTTCTGCCATGGAGGACCACCTTGTTTCGAGAAACGTCGCGAAAGAGGTTGCCACGTCGATCTGTGACGGCGTACGCCGCGACCTCGTGGGCACGTCAACGAGCAACTGGACGACCGTGAAGAGCACAGTGCGGCAGAGCATGCGCCGGACGCTGTCGCAGATTTTGACGCCGTCGCACTCGACGGACCTCCTCGCGGCGATCCACAGGCAGCACGGCAAGCGGCCGTACGTGATCAGCGTTGTGGGCGTGAACGGCGTGGGCAAGAGCACGAACCTCGGCAAGCTCGCGTTCTGGTTTCTGCAGAACGATTTCAAGGTCATGGTTGCGGCCTGTGACACGTTCCGCAGCGGAGCCGTCGAGCAGCTGAAGGTCCACGTCCAGCGGCTGCAGCAGTTGAAAGGCCGCAGCAACGGCGAGATCGAGCTATTCGACCAGGGCTACGGCAAGGACGCAGCCGTGATTGCAAAACGCGCGGTCGAGCATGCGGCGAAGCAGCAGTTTGATGTTGTCTTGATCGACACGGCGGGCCGGCGACATAACGACGACAGGCTCATGTCGAGCCTCGAGAAGTTCGGGAACCTGGCGAACCCGGACAAGATCATCATGGTGGGCGAGGCGCTTGTCGGTACGGACAGCGTCGAGCAGGCCCGAAACTTCGATGCGGCGTTCGGCAGGGCCCGCGGCCTCGACTTCTTCCTCATTTCGAAGTGCGACACCGTCGGCGAGATGCTGGGCACGCTCGTCAACGTTACGTTTGCCACGGGCGTGCCTGTGCTGTTTGTTGGCGTTGGCCAGCAGTATACAGACCTGCGCACGTTGTCTGTGGAGTGGGCCGTCGATAAGCTTCTCCAGTAGGGAGTACGTAGCGAGTCTACGGCTGTACATACAAACATGGCGCACAGGCGCATAATTTACACTCTAATACGCACTAACGCACTAATACGCACTCTGACACGCACTTTTATCTGCTAATAAAGCTATTCACCGCTTCTTACCCACGAGCAGATCTTTGTAACACTCGATAGTAACCACCAACATCGACATATGTACCAGATTGTTGACATGCAGCAGTACACTCAGGCTAAGTTCGGGAAGTTTGTATGGTCAATTTATCAATGGCCGGAACTTGTTACAAGCAACGCCCTCGACGGGCCTATTTGTAGAAACGCGTACCGCTTATCCCTATTAAGCTCACGATTGGCAAGTGGTTCTCAACTCTGAGCAACTCTGGCAGTCAAGCCCAGAGTCTCCGCACGATAGCACGCTTGCATAAAAAACTGAAATTCATAAATATATATACTCTGTCGTAACGATGCTACTGCTTATACCGGAAGGCTTATTTCGGGAAGACGTTCTCTGTGAAGTGGCCAATGACGTTGCCGCGAGCACGGTACTCGCACGCAAGGAAGGTGCGGCCCGAGCAGTCGTAAGTGGCGCAGCCAACCTCGCTCGTGGCCTTCCAGACCATCTGCGTGAAGTGACCCGTAGCCTCCGAGAACTGACCCGCAGCGTAGTTGTACTGGTCCTCCTCGTTGTACCACGCATCAAGCGCAGCGTCGGTCGTGGCGAAGCCGAGCGCAATGTTCTCGCCGTACGGGCCGCCGGAGTGCTTGAACACGCAGTTGTCACCATTCAAGTAGTTTTGCGCGTAGTCCGCGAGCTCGCCGTTCCAGGAAACCGGGCCGACGTGGTGCTCAGCACGCACGCGGTTGTGGTAGTCGACGATGTCCTGCTGGAACGAGTTCAGCGACGTCGATGACGGGGCCGGGGCCGAGGATGTGGTCGAAGTAGAGGCCGGAGACGTCGTGACGGGCGTGCTCGAGGTCGTCGGGGCGACGTATGTGCTGCTCGTGGTCGTGGGCGCAATGTACACGCTTGAACTGCTCGTAGTCGGGGCAACATACGAGGTCGAGGCAATCTCAGACGACGAAGAAGAAGACGAAGAAGAAGAAGAAGAAGAAGAACTAGTCGTCTCGTACGCGTAGTTCGGGGCCTTCACGGATGAAGATGTGGCCTCCGGAGTCGGCGTGGACTGAGCCAGAGAAATTGACGTCGACACAGGAACGTCCTGGCCCTGCGCGTTCACGGTCACGTAGAAAGTGGCATAGTCTGTTTCCGTGACGTAGACGGCGTTGGCAAGAGCCAACAAAGAAAGGAACGAAGTACGCATTGAGAAACGAAAGAAAGGGGATGAAGGAGTGGAAAGGGGGTGGGGATAGAAAGAAAGAAGGAATGGATGTAAGGAAGGGACCTGTTACTTACCCGAGTCTAGCAGCAATTTTTCTCTGCGGCGTCCGTTTCGACTTGTCTGTTATGTGGTTGATAACGGTTGGAAGTTGGGCAGATGCGGTGGTATTTATCCATGGTCAGCCGCAGGCATGGCTCTAGGATGTCGGCGCGAGTGGTTGGATTGGGTCTAGGGTTATGCAGACGTCACAGGGCACTGGCTGTCCTACCCCCTGAAATTCGAGCTGTAGTGTGACGAGCTCTGTGCCCGAGACGCGAATGATAATTTTGAGTAGTTTTGAGGCAGGGCGTATGTATGCTCCCTGTCTGCAATGGGCCTGCGCTGCCATTGCTGGTGTTGAAGGCAGTATGGCGATATGCCTTCCTTACGTGCGCACGCGGTGCTCAGCGTTCGCTACTCGCTGAACCCGCGCCCAGAACGCGTTCAATTAGCGCTTCATCGCGTACGGGTTAGGCCTCGGCTGGTGGCTGGCGTGTTAGGGTTGGGACGCTGGCCGTATAGCGAGGCGCTGGGGCCCTGCCCTTTAGCTCACGGCGAGCGCACGCGCCTTTGAACGTGCGCCTCCACACCTGAGTGGCTGGGTCCGCATCACCAAATCTGGGAACCTGGCGGGTGGACACGACGGGAAGGCCGTGCGCAAACCTCGCAGAACGCAGGCATCGCCGTCCCGGCCGTGTGCATAGCCATCTCAATAAAAACATAGCCACCGCAATAAAAAGACATAGCCATCCGGATAAAAGCACAGCCATGTAATAAATGCACAACCACCGGCAATTTCTCGTGCTCGGGCGCCCGGGACGGGGCTCGCTTCCGTGGAATGTCACTCCCAACACAGTTGGGCATGGCATGGCATAGCATAGCGTAACATAACATAGCACAGCCTGTAACATAGCACTAATGGCTGGTAAAAATAGAATGGCCAACTAGACGCCGAGCACAAAAATAGCCA
This sequence comes from Starmerella floricola, assembly GCA_030579735.1. NCBI lineage: Eukaryota > Fungi > Ascomycota > Dipodascomycetes > Dipodascales > Trichomonascaceae > Starmerella > Starmerella floricola. Next base: position 636,703 of record JAKTRP010000004.1, on the reverse strand, counting down.
GCACAAAAAATAGATAGCAACAACAACGATTGAATATTAATAGCATCTAATTATACGAGCTCGAGGAAAAGCCCCGTTGAACACGAGCCTCGCGAGGGCCGCAGCACAGGAGACAATGAAATGTTTCACTTTGCATTCCGCAATCAATTCCGGCCAAGTCCCCAGAATTTCACACTAAGACAACAGGATCAGTGCGTCGAGACAAAGCACGCATGCCTATGCACGAGCGTGGCGAGGCTTGTAGTGGCTGACCGTCAATGGTGATGTCAATGCGTCAATGCTACTCGTTCATGGCCTGCAAATGCTAACCACAGTATATGCGTCAATGAACTACATACTTTACCTAGCCGAGCAAGAAACTTCCGAATCGTAGATTCACCCAAGAGTCGGTGGGTCGAGAATGAGGTCACAACAGAGCGGACGAGACATAGCTTATTTTGTCGATGGCAGGCGCTCATATAAGGTACTGGGTGCCTAGCCTTGCAATTCCTATGCCGTGTAATCCTAAGCTGTGCAGTACCAAGTCGTGCAGTTCCTGAGCTATGCAATCCCTGAGCCATACATTCAAGGAGCGATTTCGAATTGAGTCATTCAATTTCTCAGCAGTGCGCTTACACCAGCAGGTCAAGTTCAAGTCTAATGCAATATTGCGTTCTAGGAAACGAGCGCCAGGACATGATTCTCTCATCTGTTTCACGCGTTTGAGGACGAGCATTGCTCGGCATGACGTTGAATGTTAGCATGATAAGTCCAGTGCTGGAACTGGACCCTCAGAAGTGATTCTCATAACAAATAGATATAGTGGCCTCGGCCTTTCAAAGGCTTTGTCCAGCTTCCATTTTCACCAAAAATAAATACCGCCGACTCCTTGTTCCACGAGTGCAACGTGGCTGAGCCTGAGAAGGTTCATGGAACAACTGTGCAGCTTGTAAGCTACGGAATGAAGCCTGCCAGCCTAGTCAAAGGCGAAGCGCAGTGTCACATTCGATTATGCGTCTAGCTTGATATGGATATAGATGAATATAATAATAAACAATTAGCAGCATCCGCCGGCGGAGTCCTGGACAGGGCGACCGAGATTCACCTTGTCCTTGTCACCATTGGCAGCGCCCGAGCTCGGCATGCGCTCCTTGATCTGGCGGGCCATGGCCAAGAAGGCCTGCTCGACGTTCGTCGAGTCCTTAGCCGAGGCCTCGATGAACTGGATGCCCATGGAGTCGGCAAACTCCTTGGCCGTGTTGTACTCGACGACCTTCTTCGCGGTCAAATCGCTCTTGTTGCCCACAAGCAGCTTCGTCACGCCCTCCGTGGCGTAGCGGTCGATCTCCTGGAACCACTGCTTCACGTTGTTGAACGAGTCCATGTCCGTGACGTCGTACACCACAATGATGCCGTGCGAACCGCGGTAGTATGAGCTCGTGATAGTGCGGAACCGCTCCTGGCCCGCGGTGTCCCAAATCTGGAGCTTGATTGTCTTGCCATCAATCTCCACCGTCCGGATTTTGAAGTCGACTCCAATCGTCGAAATGTACGAGTCTGTGTACGAGTTGTCGGCGAACCGCAGCAGCAAACAACTCTTACCCACTCCGGAGTCACCAATCAGCAGTAGCTTGAACAGGTAGTCGTATTCGGGGTTCATCGGTGGCGTCTTCAGTGGATGGTTCCGTGAACTCGCTATAAGTTGTTGCGGCGTGGAGCTTACTGTTACCGCGACCATTAGTAATTCCCAAGGAGCTGCCGGGTTCGAGCCACACAATACGGGTACCTGGCCAGACAACCACAGTAGCTACAAGAAAGCTACAACAGCAGTACCGACAACTACGGAGAAGCTGCGCTTATTTCTGGGCGAACGCAAAACCTCGTGAGCCATTGAAGCTTTTGGGGTTTGTTGGGCTCTTTACTTAGTCTCAGCCAAGCCCTGCTGTGGTCCCGAGCTTTGGGCCTTTGTGCCCCCTGACCCTCTGGCCTGCCTTTAGCTTGCCCGGCTGGCGAACCCTACATGCTGAGATTATACACCGTACACGATAATTATATACCATACGTAAACTGATCTGCGAGGACCACCGAACCGGTGCTTGCCTCGTGGTTGTTCATGAGCGATGAAAGTAAACTCGTGTACAAACACCCGAGTGGAAGTGTAGAATGCAAAGTGTGCCTTTCGACGCATGCGAGCATGACGTCGTACCTGTCTCATGCCCAGGGAAAACGCCATAAGCAGAACATAGCGAGGTACAACCCAGAAAACGATACGCCCCGGCCGGCAAAGCCAAGACCACGTAGGTTCCACAAAATAGGGATCCCAAAGTACGATGTTGTGAAGTTGCGCGATCCTACGTCCTCGCAATTGGGCCTGAGAGTCGAGCTACAGGTGCCCGACCTAAAATTGGACGTTGTTCCACAAATACGGATTATGAGCGCCTGGGAACAGAGCGTCGAAGAGGTCAATCCGAAATACCAGTACCTTGTCATCGCGGCTGAGCCGTACGACTCTGTGGCTCTACGTATCCCGTCAATGCCGATCGACGAGTCCAGTCGCTTGACACACCTCGACGCTGACCGCGGGATCTTTTATGCACAGATTTTGTTCGAAAGAAACTAACGCTTCGCGTGACTAGGTCTGTGTTTTTCGTGGAAGCCCGACATACGATTTATTGGACACAACAAGTTCGATGCCTGAAGATGGGGTTTAATCTGCATCGTTTGGTTGATGGTCCCGTGCGTTTTCGGTCGCTTGTATCTCACTGCATGAGCTGTCAGTGCCGGTAGAATGTGCGCGTACCTGATGCGTAGGAGACTGCAGATGCGTTGCCACAGATCGGTGGGACTGACAACCGCAAGGCCGATATACAGAAATTGGAAGTATTAGCCTGGCCTTTCGTACATTGTGGCTTTCGAATAATAATTTATGGATAGCAAGAAAAGTTCGAGGTGAAGAACGGAATGCATACACTGTCGACATACATCATATACCCTGTTAGTGACGCAGGGTCATCACTAGTTTGTACCAGGGCCGTAAAATAATGGCGAAATGTCCCTGAATCTGAAACATGAGTGTTCACTTCAGTGACTCGGCATTTTTTTATAATGTACATACGGTCAAAGCCTACATATTGAGACGGCCAAGTGTAATTTGAAATATGGACATGTTCGAGAATACATTCTTTTAGCACTTAAAACGAAGATCATGTTTGACACAATTGAGGAGAGAAACCGACATTTCAGGAAACCCGTGTTTAAACCGTATGGCAAGATACTAGATTAGCGGCTAAAAGCGGGGCTCTCTCTTAATGCGTCTAACCTCATGCATTCTGTGCTTTTACCGTTGCCCGCTTCTTTTTTGAAACTTGCTGCTTCCTTTTCGGCCGCCTAAGTGCGTTATTTGCCCTCTGAATCTCCATGTCTGCTGGGAACTTGTCGAAGTCGGACATATCTCCATATACGAGTGGTAGTGGGTGCGGCTCTGGGAGGTTCATGAAGGACATGCAGCCACCTAGCGCGAAGCCTTCCCCACATTCTTTTTCACCGTCCAGCCAGATGCGCACCACCTCGCGCCATTCTTCCGTGGAATAATGACCGACATACAGATAATAAAGTTCAGATTCTCTGCTCTCCTTAGCTATCGCATAGGTGAAGTTGAATTTATTCAGATACTTTATAGTGGCCTTAAGGTCCTTCATGACAGACAAGGTCCGAAAACTGAATTGAGGCCTAGGTTCCTCCGGCCGCAATATATATATGCATAGTTGCTGGAACTCAAAATATTTAAGTTTTGACCCTTATCTGTACAGGAACGTATGACCGCGAGGCTAGGACAGCATGAAAGAGCGTGGCATATAGGCTCGAAGCTCCGAGCTCGTGAGCTCATGAGCTCTCGACATTGAAGTTATGGATAGACGCACGCTGTAAACATGTATGCCATTACCATATACTATGGTTATCGAGTTAAGACGCAGCATGGACTTGCATAGACTTGCATATGTTTGCGTGTATTTGCATGTATTCGCGTGTGTGGAAACTTTATAGATTTCATATTTACATTTGGTCTGCTGAGTATACGTAAAGCAGTAATAAAGCGTTAGAGCCAGAGTCGTGTCTCTCTGGGTATGACTGTTGTAGGACGTAATTACACAAGTACTGAGTGGCTCCGTGCTTCGCCGTGGTATAATCACACCAACTCAGGTCGTTGCCTCTACAAAGTGCTTCCAGTGTTCTGTCGCTGACATTGGCCACAAACCTACGGGCTGAATAGAGTGCGTTTGTATTGCAGGAGTTGTAAACGAGTGCAGCAGTCGACTCACACAATCACCATTAACATTATCATCGTAAGTGGCGACGACGATGCCACATGTTTCAGTTTCATAATTTCAAGACAATTTGTTGCCAATCAACAACAAATCGCTCGAATGCGCGCCTATTTTTCCCCAGAATCATGGAAAAAAGTTCAAGGGTTCCCCCCATAAAAGCCTTCTCCCATTTTACCCGCCAAATAGACGGGTTTAGAGCGGGAGGTCCCGATTTTTAGGATTAGCTACCATGCAGGGATCTTGAGGTGTGTTCTTTTTGGCACTAGGCCTCGTCTTGGGCCATTGACTGCCGAAGCTGTCTCTAGTGCCAAAGAGGTCACAGGCCCCTTCTCGCCTGCAAGGCGCTTATCTCGAGAGCGCAGCGTACTAGCCAAAGCTGGATTGACTCTGCCAGCGTACCAGCGTCGTCATATCCTGGGCTAGTCCTGCCTCATTCTCTGGGTCCAGTCGTATGGGGTGGATACTCAACTTAGGGCGTGACGGTCCTACTCCAACAATTGAGCAACAACTACGCACTATTGTTGAAGGATAGGCCCGGGTGCTCATGAAGCTGTCGTATCCCGCTCCCACAGTCGAATTCTCGCAGGCACTCGACTGCTCCCCATACGACTGGGGCTACATACATCTAGCTAGAAGGAAGATGTGTTGGGGACTTATGGTGCGATGATAAACAAAAGAAAACAGGCACTGCACACACCCCAACAATTTTTTCTTTCTTTTTTTTTCTTGCCTGTTTTCGGAACACTGCGCAACTAAGTTTGAAGGACAGACTGCGCACTACCTCCAATCTCTAATGTGTCTGCCCTAGGAAGTTGCTTCAAAAAAGTTAAGAAACCAGACCGTGCAACTTCCCATTTTTTTTTGTTTTCCTTTTTAATTTTCGTCGGTCTGTTTCGTCTATCTATCTCTGGGGAGTTGCATCAAAAACAGATGAGAATACAGGCCGTGCAACTTCCCCACTTTTTTTTGGTTTTCTTTTTTTTTTTTTTCTGGTCGGCCTGTTTCTTCTATATAGGTGCGACTTATGAACATGGCAACGCGCACATCCAAAATTTGCCATGCTGAGAAATGAACATCCTACTAGAGTCTCAAATCTAGTGATCGTCGTCCTAAGAACCGCACGGCTCTTCTTCCGGGAATGACCCAGGCACCACAGCACCACGCTGTGTTGGAACTCGAGCTAACCAGTTCTAGCCGTCTTCGTCCCAGGCACTACATGCCTCTTCTGTCCGTGCTTGGACAGGCCCGGGCTCCCTGCTAAGTTTTAGAACTTAGCGATCTTCGCCCAGAGATACATGGATCCCTCCTCCATTATGAGTGTGTCACCTAAGGAATGACTGTCTGTGCAGCTTCCTCGGAGCACGGTCTCATAATAGGCGCAAGGTGGTAAGGAAAGCACCTTGTAAGACAGGCCTGTTGCCTGAATTGCACTACAAAGCAGACGCATTCATGCATCTGTGACTCGTGTCTTTAAGTCTTCTAGTACCAGTCCACTGTCTCATGGCCTCACGGCAGGTCGTGGAACTTGTGAGCTTTCCTTGAGCTTTTATGCGGGACATCCTGGCTTGTTAGTCCCCTGGTAACTAGTTTGTATGCAGCGATGGGGCCACTACTTCTGTGCGAAGTATCTGGGGTACCGCTGGCGTTCGGCACTCTGGCAAAGAGCCACCCATTTTATGCAGTTCTAGAACCATGCCTGTCTCTGCGTGGGGCGAGACAAGTCATATGGCAGCCTTTCTGACTCTAAAGCCAGTAGCGGGAAACCCATCTACTCTAGTGCAGGTGAAGGACCAGGCATTGTGTGCCTGGGAGCGCTCTTGTCTTCGAGCGCTCAAGTATTCTGCCTTTTTTGTTGGGGTGCGGCCACAGGCTCCATGAGTAGCGCGTGAGAGAGACCTCTTCCTCCCCGAATACTTCCTTCCTGAAGGGCGGAAAACGGATGAACAATGGAGAGCCATACAGACAGGCTCTTTTACACATTCTTTTTTCCCCCTTTTTCAATTGTCTTGACTTCTTTACTATTATTGTGTTTCTCCGTCAAAAATCCCTTCAATTGAGTCGCAGTGGTACTCTTCCGTTTCATTTCCGCCCTCCGCTTCAAAAGGGAAATGAGCCGTTTAGAGTAAACAATTAAGGTTACACCAGCTCAAACGGGAGGGAGGCACTGTCACGTGAATGCTCGCGCGCAGTGCTCTATCGTCTTTCTATATCGATCGAGTGATTATTTACAAGGTATCATTAGATGTACTATTGACATGTTTATATCGTCGTGTTTTGTGTGCTACCAAAGAACCGATGCAGGTTGCTAGCCTGATTTTGGTTCGAAATGGCTAATGCGCTCGCCGGGTCGGCCTATTGGTCAACAGACATCAGAGCGCCCTGTGTACGGCGAAGAAGGGCACGAGCCTGCGCACGGTTTGAACCGCTTAATCCTAGCCTTCGAGCTGACCAGAGAAGATCGTGGCCACCCGCGTTCAATGTAGGACTTATCAGTAGTAGTCCCGCGTGTTGTGGCATATATGCCCTGCAGGAACTGGGCACGTGAGCCTATTTACCTTGCATCTTCTCCCGAACGTGTTTTTGTTACGGTATGGTATCCAGCGGTACGCTCTAAGCCATTCGTGTGCGTGACAAACAGAAATGCCCAGCTCTCAATTGCACGAAATCTTTGATATGCGGGCCATAATTCAGCCTACCTTCAACTGACCAGCCGACCCCGCTTCAGGACAGGGAGTTTCGAAGTCGATTCGAGTAATGCCATTCCAAAATTCATTAAATCCAGTATAAATAGACGACGCTCATATCGCACGGTGAAGTGCCACCACGGATAGACGAGTACTGTATTAATTAGTTACACTGGTTAGCCACATCGGCGAGACATTCATTGTCCGTTTGAGCGGCGCAGCAACAAATCTAGAATCTAAAGTTCGCCTGAAGACAATTTCTATCTTATATACAAGTTATTCCGTGTTTTTTCAGGCTGTGTAGGCTAAACCACGGGCTAATTAGACCCCCGTACACAACTCTCCGTCCATGCAGGCCCTAGCTGATATGTGTGCTGAGTCATACTAGGGCTTGCATGCACTCACGCGCGTGCAGACTTTTCACCGCGGGTTCCGGGATCCGGCGAAAGTCCCACTACCCTGGCCCCGCCAGCGCTCGAGGTCGATACTGAAAGTAAGCAGTGAAAATTTCGTTTTTTCAGACTCTCTAAACTCAAGAAAAACCATACAAACAGTAAGTATACGGAATCTTTGTCCGAAGCAGCTGCCATCAAGAAAACCGGAACTGGTCTCTCAGGAATCAGAGTGCTCTGAGACACACCGGATCTCCAATTCTCCCCCGGAATCAGAAATCCACAGGTGACCGGACACTCTGGTTCCCAAGCTTTTCGTGGCTTAAATGTTGCTTAAACAAAAAAGAGGCCGGTTCACGGCGATGGCAGGGCTTTGTCTTTGCTCTCGCGCCTGAACCAAATACTAACACCTTCAGTGACTCGTTCTTCTGTTCTTGCTGACGCTCTTAAGAGCATCCACAACGCCGAGAAGGCTGGCAAGCGCCAGGTCCTCATCCGCCCGGCATCGAAGGTGATCATCCGCTTCTTGCAGGTGATCCAGAAGCATGGTAAGTACCCCACATTTCCCCCTTTTTAACAATAATCCCGACATGATAACTGGATGGACCGAGAATCCGCCTCTGCGGATCCAATCTCTCTTTGTCTTTTAACTTGTCGGGAAAGCGATCTGGAGTTTAATACACGGCGAGCCAGAGACTTTCATGTTACATCCACTGGCCTGGCGTTCAAAGGCTTCAGACATTCGACTTTGTGAACAAGTACTAACACTTCTTTCAGGCTACATCGACGACTTCGAGTTCGTTGACGACCACCGTGCTGGCAAGATCGCCGTTTTCCTCAACGGCCGTCTCAACAAGGTTGGCGTCATCTCCCCGCGCTTCAACGTCAAGGTTGACGACATCGAGACCTGGGTCACCCAGCTTCTTCCGTCGCGTCAGTTCGGCTACATCATCCTCACGACCTCGGCCGGTATCATGGACCACGAGGAGGCCCGTCGCAGACACGTTGCTGGCAAGATCCTCGGTTTCGTTTACTAAATTCTGTAAATCTAATTTTATTCTTTGACACGCTTACTGCGAGGCCAACGGTCTCGCAAAACCAACGGGTTTTGTTAACCACACGGCTGGCATTGGCACGCATTGGCAAAGGCTGGCATGGACACACGCTGGCATGGACACATGCTGGCTTTGGCCAGGCAGGTACAGGCAGTGCTTAGCGTGGTCATATTATGCTAGTTAAATAAATAGTGTCTGCTCTATATTAGGTCGTCCTATGGGGTTGCCGTTGCAGAAGGCTCTACGGGCATATGCACGTCGTCCGACTGAGCATCTTGGCCTGGCTGAGCATTGTGGATGGTCATGGTCTCGTTCGCTTCTGGCATGTCGTCTAGCATCGCGTCAGGGTCCGTGGCTCCTCGCACGTCTTCTGGCGTGTCCGGACGCAGAACCGGGCCCGTAGGGAACCGTGACTGCTGTTCCTGCTCTTGTTGTTGCTGCGTGATTTGCTCAGCGAGCCGGTTGTGGAACTTGAGCAGTGCATTGCGCACGGGAATGACTTTGACTTCTTCGAGGCTGCCATGCGACTCCAAGGTCGCTTGGATCCTCTCGACGGCAGCTAGAGGCGCATCGGCAAGCTCGAGCTTCGACAAGCACACGGCCAACGACCGCCGGATTGTCGATGCGTCCGTTGAAAATATGAGTGTCACAATCGCGAGCCCAATCAGTGCGTGTGGATGGTGCCATGTGCCGGGATCGGCGGCGTCTGCAGGCTCGACGGGGGGCGGTGCACGACGCGCATCCGCATTCGGGCCAGTGAGCTCGAGAAGCTGCGTGGCAAACTCGCCAATCGTGAGCACGGTTGCCTTGCGGGCTTGTTCGACTATGAAGCGCTGCGTGGCCTCGGCAAACACAGTTGCGACAACCTCTTTGCCCTCGTTGTACAAACAGTACGCGCGGAGGAACAGCGTGAGCTGCTGCTGCGTTAACGCACGCGTCTCGTTGTCCTCAACGCCGACGCTGTTCTCGAAGTAGAAGCTCACTAGCGGCAGCACAATCTCGTGCGGGTTCTCGAGCATGTTTGCGAGCACAATTTTCGCCAACGACAGCGCCGCAGCGCCTTGCACCTTCGAGCTGTCGCACCGCAGCAGGGCAAGCCATACGTGGGCCACGGCGTGCACGGGCAGCTCGGCGTCCGGATACGCCAACAGCATATCGCAGATTGCGCTGATGCTGATCTCGATCTCGTGCACGAGGTCCGCGTCGGCGTCTGTGTCGTCGCCCGTGGGGCTGCTCACGGCACTGCCCCACCGGCTCGTCGACTCGAAGAATTGCGCGCCGTTTGTCGTGATGTAGTCGCAGAAATGCTTGAAGTGCTCCAACGTGAACTTCTGGTCGAGCAGGCACGCGAGACCAAGGCACTCGAGGGCCGGTGCGCGAATCTCCGACACGGGGCTCTGCAGGGCCGGCATGACGTACGTCGTGTACAGCGAGGGCAAGTACGCCGCAACGTCGTGCGACGACACCCGCGAGAGCACGGATTTGAACAGGGACAGTGCGCGGAGCAGGCTCGTGATGATCGCCTCGTCGGACGCCTGCGTGGCGAGCGACGGCATGGCCTCGAGCGTCTCGAACGCCCACGACACGAGCGCCGAGTCGCTTGCGTTCAGTCTGCGCTGGATATCAATGATGTGCTCGATTGTCTGCATTGAGGGCGCATCGTCGGCCATGACAATGTCGTTGATGACTGCCGTGAGCCGCTGGCGACTCGCCTCGTCGCTGAGGTCGTAGCGGGACGCCGTTTGCAACAGCTGCTCGACCATGAACGGCAAGCACTCCTTGAGGTCCTCGACCTCGTCCTCGGACGTCGCAAGCTCGTAAGTCTGCGCGTCCGTGTACTTCTTCCACAGCTTCTCGATCTCGGCGGACAGCGTCGAGAGCTCGGGCATGACGTCGTCGAGCAGCTCGCCCAGACGCTCGCGTAAACAGAACTCCTGGAACCCGCGCAGCATGAGCGTGTCTTCGACCCACAGCTCGGCCCAGAACGCCGTGCCGAACTCGAGCGTGTCAACGATGTCGCGGCGTTGCTCGTAGAACGCCTTGAGAACCATGTCTGCGACCTCGGTTTGCCGGATCACGTCGAGGCGTTGCAGCACGAGCTGGATGTTGTTGTCCGACATTGAGACCCAACGGTTCGCAACAAGAAGCGATGCCGCCCGGCGCACGCCCTCGTCTCGGTCGTTCAGGCCCGCGCGAACAATGCTCTCGCGAGCGTGGATGCTGAGGGCCCGGAAATCGATCGTTTTCAGCACTTTTGCGTACAGCCCACGCCGGATCTGCGGGCCCGAGTCGCGCACGCGCTCACAGGCGAGCTCCGTCAGGGCCTTGCTGCCGTGCGCGATGTTGTACGTCGCCGCGAGCCGCACCTCCACGCTCGGGTCGAACTGCATGGCCGTGGCCAGCGCGTCCGAGGTTGCGGCACTGAGCTCGAACCGCGAAACAAGAATGACGGCCTGTGTGCGCACGCGTGCGTCGGCGTCTCTGAGCCGGTCAATGGCCCGCTGCTCGAGGAGGTCGAGCAGGGCCTCGTTCAGTGGGGCGAGGGGCACGAGCGTTCCAACCAGCGACACGCACCGGAACCGGACGTGCGACAGCCGGGACGCAAAGCCAGGAATGTAGCGCTCAATGACGGCCTCAATGAACTCCACGTACGTCTCGAACTCGCTGTCACCGGCCTCGTCGCCGTCATCGTCCTCGGGGCAAATGAGCCGCGTGTACGCGGCCACAAACTCGACGACGCGCGCGGCACACTGGTCCTTGCGCGACGTCACCAAAATCCGGTCCAAGCAGCGCACGAAAATCTCGAAAAAGTCGCTGCCCGCATTGTTGCGAAGAGCCTCGGCGTGTGCAGCACGCAGGTTCAGGCCCAGCGAGCGGTGGCTTTCGGAATTAGACTGGCTCGACTGGAATGCCGATTGCACAACGGCCCGCAGCGCCACAGCTGCTGACATGAGGCCTTGTTCGCGTTTGTTTACGTTCGGTTCCTGGTTTGTTGATGGGGTGTTATGTGGACTTGCCCGGCCCGCGTTTTCGCCGTGTCGTGTAGCCGCCCTTGCCCCGCATAACGAACAGTTTCGATTTTTTTTTCTGTGTCCTCCTCACATTACTCGCTCGCACCTGGGCCACACACCACTACACACGCCATCTACACACACCATTGCATACATACCACTACACACATACCACACTACACACATACCACATTACATACATCCAAGCATACCTCCGTAGAACCGGCATACCGTTATGACCCGGGATACGGGCACGTGGGCACTTGCCACGGCACTGCGCTCATACTCTCTCTCCCCAATGGTCGTGATCAAACGTAAGTACGCAAAAGAGGCACCGTGCCACAAGCACGCAAGGCAAAATATTTACTCGCAAAGAAAACAAGACGGTTAGTCATATGGCCGGGGTGAAGGCACTCGCCGCATACCATGTAAAGGCTTCGCACTAAATACTAAAAAACTATTTCTACACGCTAAAACAAACAAGGTCCTGCGCTCGCAACATCCGGCTAGCGCTACGCCCTTCACATATAGTTAATCTACGCTGTATGGCATCGTGCTCAACCACGGTGAAAAGACGCACTTTCTCGAGAGTCAATTTGTCAAGGAACCCTCGAGATCGCATGTGGGCAAGGGCGGATCTTGTCAGCACCCGCATTTGTGCGCAACCCCGTCCCTGTAAACAAACCCGGCTAAAAGCGCTGCGTGAGCGTACACACGCACGCGATTCGGCGCGAATTGCAACCTCGGGTGCTGTGCGACCTTCGCTGCATAGCAAACGCAATTTTTCATGCGGTGGCAACGGCGGATTATAGCCCGGGCTCGCACACGCTCCCACCGACAAGCTTGCGGTGCATGCTCACGTGTACGGGGAAGGTCATGCTCGATCCTGCAAGGCCAGTAAATACGCGACGCAGCGGCCCCAGCCCTGACCCGTGGAATGTACATCGCCGGTCGGTCGAGCCCGATCTCGACGCGACAGACCCTATATAAACAGTAATTGCCTCAGGACGATCGACCGGTCTTTTTTTCCCAGGAAACTCACTGGATCTCTCTTTAATCACTCTTTCACTCCTTCCGACCTAGTCCACTAATGATTCCCGCATTCGCTCTTTTGGGAGGCGCCGCCGCCGCGTACTACGCTAATTCCACCACAACCGTCGAGGATGTCAAGTACACGACGATCCCGTGCACGACGCCGACGACCTTCGCCTACAACTCGAAGACCTACACCGTGACCGAGGCCACGGTCCTGACCGTCGAGGACTGCAGCTGCACGGAGACCCCGAAGTCCGTGGCCCCCTCGACCCCCGTCAAGACTGTTGAGGCCACAACCACGGAGGCCACGACGGCCCCGGCCGTTTCGGCTGCTGCCTCGACGCCGGCGAACCCGACCCCCGTCACCGTCGATGAGACGGACTACGTCACGATCCCGTGCACGACGCCGACCGTGATTCACCACCTCAGCTCAACGATCGTTGTCACGCAGCCCACGACTTTGACCCTGGAGACGTGCAAGACCTCGGCCACGCCTGCTCCGCCGGCCCCCGAGTCGAAGCCGGCCTCCTCCGAGTCTAAGCCGGCCTCCTCCGAGTCTAAGCCGGCCCCGGCCCCTTCTACTGAGTCGAAGCCTGCTCCTGCTCCGTCCACCGAGTCGAAGCCTGCTCCTGCTCCGTCCACCGAGTCTAAGCCTGCTCCTGCTCCTTCTACCGAGTCGAAGCCTGCTCCGGCCCCGGCTTCGTCCAGCAAGCCGCCTGCCCCGGCTGCTTCGCCCGTTGAGACCTCGTCTGCTCCGGCGAAGTCTGCGTCGAACGCCGCCTCGTCGGCCCCGAACAACGCCGGCAGCACGCCGAGCATTGTTCCTGCGAACCCGTCCAGCAGCGCCCCGCAGCTCGTCAACAAGGCCCCGATCGCACACATTGGCTCCGCCGCCTGCGTGGCCGGCGCCATTGCTCTCCTTCTCTAAGCTGAGCACTAAAATATTCGATACCATTACATACCATGTAGCATAACGTCAATCGTACACACATTGATTAAGCTCACCATATCTGCTAGATGTATGTGCGTGCTATAAAGTATACAAAACATAGCCTGTGAGCAAGCTTCTCATGATGCTGGCTAGTTTCCCGGCCGTCGCTGAGGCGTACTTGCCTTGAACCACCTGCCATACCATAGATGCTAATTCCTGTGCCTGGTGAAAGTATGTTCAATTCGCTAATCCCGTAGACGTGAGGTCATTTCCCTTTCGCAGCTTGATTCTCGCAGCTTGATTTTCGCAGCTTGACTCTCGCAGCTTGTTTTCGGCATCCTATTCCACTATGGCATTGTACGCGCTCGCGAATTGCCAAGCGAGCAACGCCGTGGACGTAACACCGAGCGTTGAGGCTGCAATAAACACACGGCGCTTGGCCACAGAGTACTCGCTAGCGTTCCACGGCAGCACACATATTATTATGCCGGAAAACGCAATGGAGCTCGCCAGGTCCCGCAGCACAGCTAGCACGGGCCCGCCAGACATGTAGCAGGAATGGTTAGAGAGATGGAAAAGAAACAGCACACGATAAAAAGGAGACTCCAGTGTCGCACGTACGGCTTCGTCCCACCTATGAGAATATATGCCGTGGAAAAGCGATGTCGTGTTGGGCCCTTCTAGAGGAAGCTGCGTCCAGTGCTTCATCGCCCACAGGCTATCAGGTACACTCAATAAGTACGCCAGCGCGATTGACCAGCCATTGAGGTACTTTCCAGGCTCCAAGCGCCACAAAAACTCAGCTAGTATGCCCACTAACAGATGTGGACAAATTACGAGCACTGCTAGGGCAAAGTTCACAGCCTGTGGAGAGGAAGGAGGAGATGCTGCGTGGCTGTGTATATGATCAATATAGAATAGACATGCGAGGAGGACCGCCAAGCCAATTGGGTCCGTTGCTGGCAGAGCCATCTTCGTGGCTTATACCATGCTATAGCCACAAGTTGGTGTGAATAAGCAGATAACGCCTGCAGCTGGGAGAAGATCTCTATCAATACAACTATGCTCTCCTGCATGTGCTATGTTTCGGGGCCCGCAACGCCGGGCAAACAATGAAATGCACACTTTGCGGCACCACTAAGAAGTATGATGCGACTCCATAACATACAATATACTACAAGCATTGCTATATTATACATATGACCTCAAAATTTTGGACTGACTACAAAGTTACAAGGGCAGGCACAAGCATGAAGATCATGCTTTTACGACCTGGTGGGGTACAATTAGGGCGGCCGTGCCGTAGCAGGTCACTTCAATCATCCCAGCAGGAGCAAGATAAGATATATCAAACCGCATGCCACACGCCGCATTACCTCCCGAACTGATTATGCCGTCTATCAGTCTTTCCGCGGCCTTCTCACGAGCTAACACAACTTGTTCGCGCACCCTCACGAACTCGCCGTCTACTTGTTTTCTTCCGTTAAATCCACGCGAGGAGTTGGTCACGTACGTGCCGTAAACTAGTCCGTAGATCTGTTTAATTTCATATCCTGGGAAGTCATTCACTGTTGACAATAAGACTTCGTGATGGTTTCCAGGGCCTACTAAGGCGTACGGCGGAGGATTGTCACTGCCCATTGCTGAAACGCGATCGCGGTCACAGACGTTCCCTGACTCGAAAACTCATATGCAAGGAGTCACTCATGTGACCACACTAAGCATGGCAGTCTCTGGAACCTAGGACCTGCTGTCAAGGATAACAGCACTACAGGGTTCAATAGGTCGTGTGAAACCAGATATACAACAGTGCCTCCGCCTAACTGCTCATCAACTTGGTTACTTATCATATATAGTTAGATTACCTTTATATATCTCCTAAACAGCCGTATGGTGGTCAATTCTAGGAGCAAGAGTCAAGTAGCCGTGTTCCTGAGGCCTTAATAATTGAATGATTCTAGGCCAGTGCCGAGATTGATAGTTACGCTTCGTGAGGTACAATGCGCACGGCCGTGCCGTAACAAGTCACTTCAATTGTCGTCTGATTAACGTAAGATATGTCGAAACGCATACCGCACGCCGCATTACCCCCCGAGCTGACAATTCCATCTATGAGTCGTTCTGCGGCCTTTTCGCGAGCTACCACAGTTTGTTCACGCATTCTCACGAACTCGCCGTCTACTTCCTTTGTCAGAAGCCCCATTCCTGAGCGAGTCACAAATGTGCCGTACACTAGTCCATAAATCTGTTTTACATCATACCCTGCGAAGTCATTGACCGTTGATAATAGAACGCCCTGATGGCTTTGGGGACCTACCAGGGCGTACGGCGGAGGGGCGTCTTTGCTCATGGTCTGGAAATGCGGGCGCTATCACGATCTTTATCAAGCATGCTTTAAGGCACGAGGGCAAGCACGATCCTCATGTGACTACGCTACGCCGTGCACATGGTAGTCGGGTATGCCCGTCGTGCCACCGTGTGACCGCCGTATGACCGCCGTGCACATGGCGTGTGACTGTCGTGTGCCCGTGTGCCCGTGTGCCCACCGTTTGCCCGTCCGTCACTATGAAAAGCGCGATTTTTTGCAGCAGCGAGTTCCTGAGCTCGGCAACACCATTGGGCCAATGAAGTTTATGCTTTAACTTCGTGGGGTGCAATTGACACGGCCGTACCGTAACAGGTCACTTCAACTGTGAACTCGTCAATGTAAGATATGTCGAACCGCATGCCACACGCCGCATTACCTCCCGAGCTAATGATACCATCTATGAGTCGTTCGGCGGCCTTTTCACGAGCTAGCACAGTCTGTTCGCGCATTCTCACGTACTCGCCGTTTACTTCCTTTTTAGTTCTAAACCCACGAGAAGAGGCGGTCACATATGTGCCGTAAACTAGTCCATAGATCTGTTTTACATCGTATCCTGGGAAGTCATTGACTGTTGATAATAGAACGCCGTGGTGGTTTCCAGGGCCTACCAAGGCGTACGGCGGTGGGGCGTCCTTGCTCATGGTAGAAATGCGGGTACTCACAATCGTTATCAAGCGAGGCACAAGGGCAGGCACAGTCTCAGGTGACCCCGCCCTGCACATGGCAGTCGGGTACGCCCGTCCTGTGCCTGTCCGTCAAGGTGAGGAGCACGACTCGCAGTACCGAGTTCCTAAGCTCGACGTCTTTACACCATTAAGGCAATTGAGCGAATTGGGGTTATGCTTTAACTTCGCGAGGCACAATTTGGACGGCCGTGCCGTAACAGGTCACCTCAACTGTCGTGTAATCGAGGTAAGATATGTCAAAACGCATTCCGCAGGCCGCATTGCCCCCTGAACTAACGACACCATCAATGAGTCGCTCGGCAGCTCTCTCACGAGCAGCACTAATTTTTTCCCGTATATTAATGTACTCACCGTCTGCGACCTTGTTTCGAAGCTTCATTCCCGAGCTAGTCACAAACGATCCGTACACTAGTCCGTAAGTTCTTGTAATATCGTATCCTGCGAAATCGTTGACCGTTGATAACACAACCCCTTGGTGGGTTTGAGGACCCACCAAAGTGTACGGCGGTGGATTGTCACTGCCCATGATGATCCCACATACTGCATTCGGCTCACGTTTATATATCCGGTGCCTTAGAAAAACACCTGCTCCCCGCATGCTCCCCAGCTCCACGTGACCACGATAAGTCGGCTGTAAACATGGGTATTAGAGAGGGGACACGTCGGAGTATAGCGATACTGCACAACAATTCGCAACTGCGTGCCTGCGTGCCTGCGTCATTTACATACGTCATCGCCAAAAATCCCGCGTGCATCTTAGCTCAATTCACCACTAGACGTGGTCTAGAAATAAATAACAACTAATTGCACGATTGACACCGCCAAACAAACGCATGCATTGAACTCAATTAACCGCGGGGGCAGAAATAAATAAGGTATCTAATTGTACATGATTAGAGGCCCGGCATGGCCGCCAAGTAGAGACACTTCGACAGCAGGGCCGGCTCGGGCCTGATTTCGTAGCGCGAACCGCTTTCCAAACACCGTTCGAGTGACTTCACGAGTTGCGCTGCGACGCGGTACTTCCCAAAATGGATTTCATGCTCGGCGTTCTGCGAAACGGCATCGGCCGTAAGCTCGATATCGCTCAGGAACATCTGTGTAAACGGCACGCAGCCCTTGTTCCACGAGAACCGGTTGTGGGCCCGCATGAGCTTCGCGAAGTTCTGGTCGGGACTCGCCAGCCGCTCGAGCCGGTCTAAAGTATCACGGTCGTGCTGTGGAAGCAGCCTGAACACATCTTCGTCGAGCTGCGACCGGACCGCGGGCGAACAAAGCCCCAGAACCAGCTGGGCCATCGTCGCAAAGTTCTGCAGACGCAGTGCCTCAAACGCAATATGCACAAATCGCGAGATGGACTGTGCCTGCAGGGCCGGCGTCGGGCACAGCAAAATCTCGGACTGCGCCCACCGGCACACGAGGTCTGAGCGTGCTGCCACTAGTGCCGTGCCTCTCAGAGGCGGCTCTTCCATCACGGCTTGCAGCCACGTCCCGAGTTTCGGGACTGGCGGCCATCGCATGCCAATGAGACCGGGGATATCAAGCTGTGTTGCAATCTGGCACTCAATAAGCGTCATTTGCTCGGCTACGGCGCGTGCACTGTACGCAAGAACAAACGGAGCGTGCGTTGCACCAGGAAGGCCAATGTGGAGTCTTTGCAGCGGTCTCGGAATGTCGAGAATGGCCGAGAGCCGGCGCGGCGGGCCCTTGCGCTCACGAGCCTGTGCACTCGCGCCTCCGTTCTCGTTCTCCCACAAAGTCGACCCAGCCGCGGACTCCATGCTTTGCAATGAATGTTTCTGTGCCGTCTGCTGTGCCTGCTGTGCCTGTTGTGCCTGCTGTGCCTGGGCTAGTGCTGGTTGTTGTGTGTGCAAATGCTCCGGCGGTGACTGTGCGTAGTGCTGCTCATCAAACTCAGAGTCCGTGAAGGGCAGCCGCTCGCGCTGTTCCTGGACAGCACCGGCGGACGCATTGTTGGACATGATCCCGAGCTGCGACACCTCCTGGGCAAGGCTTTCTTGAGGATGTTTTGTGGGCGACGCAAATGCCTCGTTATACAGCTCTATTGTGCTGCTTCGCGGGATCGCGGTCGGCGTCGTTGCCTTGCTATGCGAGTCGTGAACGCCCGCGGCCATTATCGAGCCGTGAGGACTCAGGATCGGCGGCGAGGTCCCCTCGAGCTTCTGCAGCGTAAACATGAGTGCATCGCCATCGACTTCGAAGTCTGGCAACGCCTTAAGGCGCTCTGCGTCGTGGTGTGTGTAGCCAGCGCACGGCTGCAGCATCGAATTATCCTCCTCGGACAGCAGGGAGATCTCTCCAAGCGAGTGTCTGCGGAGACCCGCGGGCTGTGCGGGCGCATGATACGAGAACTCGGAGCGTGTCGACGTTGACAACGTGCTGAGAGACGATCCTGAGTACGAGACCTGGTCAAACTGGTCGTAGTCGACGTTACCCCATGTCTCCACGGACGGAAGCCCAATATTATTAAAGTCGAGGTCAACTTCGCTGTCGCCGCTCGTGTTCGCCAGCCCCATGTTGTTCATGTTCAGCGTATCCATGGACTGCTCGTGGCTGATCAGTGCACCGTCGTGGCTGTCGTCGCGGAGCATGCGGACCTCGACACTTCGCGTAGGAGAAAGGACCTCGGGAAACTCTGCATCATCGTCATCGGCATCCTCGGTGTGCATGGCCCATCCGTCCGATTGCGGGCGACCAGGAGTTGACCAGCCCTCGTCGTACAGCGATGGTGTGGGTGTACTGAACTTTTCGTAAGTCGAATCGGTTGACGACGTCGACGTCCTTGCAGAAACAGTGGCTGGCTCGTGCACGAAGTATGCTCTTGTGGATGCTCTAGCCGACACGCGTGCGGTCTCATTCTCAGGCTTTGTCTCCACGCCCGCATCAGGCTTATTGAGCTGCGTCTCGTCAATGAGTCCATCGGGAGCGAGTCCTTCTGAGGCGGCAAGCGCGTGTATGGGGTCGTCGCTGGACTCGCCGGGCTCATCAAGCTCAGGCGGCGAGCTCGGCACCTCGATCAAGTGGTGCTGAGCCGAGGTTGGATCTAGTGGCGCGTTCCCCTGCTCGCTGAAGGGCTCGTTTGCAGACGCCGAGGGCTCGAACTGTTCAGTCGGCGTCGTATAGTCAGACGCCGTGTTCGTTGCTCGTGGAGCCACGGCCGTCACGGTCTCGCTGCTGCCTCGTTTCGGTGTAGGCACATCGAACTGCGGCTCTGTCGGCGAGTCGAGGGCCGGGTCCGTTGTATATGCTGGAGACGACAGCTGCTGGCGCTCGAAATTATGGTACTCGTTGATGAGCTGCATGGCCAGCATGTCGACTTTGTCATGGAGGACGGCCTCGCGGCGGTTGTGGGCCTCGTCCGAGTCTTTGCTCTTCTTGAAAAACAGGCTCAGCTTTGTTTTTGGTTTGCGCCGCTGCGGGCTCGAGATTATGCTGGACACGGCGATGTCGGCATCGATGGGGACGTCGCCATTCAAGATTTGGGATGGGTTCAGGCCGGCTATTTTCAGAGTCGACGCGTAAGACCTTGAAGTAGTTGTTCCGACGGCTGCAGCCAAAAGCGGGGGCTCTCCGCCGGTCGGAACGCGGGCGTCGGCGTTGCCCGCAACGCCGCTCGGCATGACCCAGAACCGACTGATTTGCGCGTCCCACTCGCGTCGAAGCTGCACGAGGATCTGGTGGAAGTAGTCAACGAGCACGAACTCTGTGCAGCCCGCGAGCGCCGTCAGAGACTCGGCCGCGGCCTCGCGCAATTCGAGGCTCGGCATGAAGTCGGACTCAAAGTAGTCGCGGATCCACATGCGCAGCATCACAAAACTGCGCGTGCCCACGTCATTGCCGAGCTCGCTTTCCGACCCGTTGCGCGCAGCGTGGTCCGCGGCCCATAGTAAGCGCGAAGCCAGCAAGAACCACAGCTCTTGGGGGGTCGCAAACAGGCGAAACGTCATCAAGAACTCGGAGACAATGTCGTAACTCAGCGTCGAGGGCGCCGTCAAGTAAGCCACAAGCACCTCGAGCTTCCCGTACGAGGGCAAGCCATCGCTCGGCAGGCCCCTGTCAACGCTCACAATTCGTGGTGTTTCAATGGAGTTGTAAATCTCCGGCCGTATTCCTAGGGCCCGGCTTGTTCCCTTTGTCATGTAAACAGGAGATCAGTAATGTGTTGAGAGCAAACTAACACTTGAGGGCGGACTGTACAAGGAATGCAATGAGGAAAAAAAAAGGAGAAAATGCACGATCAACAAGCAAAGCGTGTTTCTGCGCGTCTGTGCTTGCAGGAGTCGCAGTGGTCGAAGCCTTGGCAAGAGACCCGCGGTAGGTGGTCAGTATTAAACTGTGATAAGCAGTTGTGCAAACCCGGCTGCTTGCTTAAACCTCTTTTTCACTCAAGAAACGATCGAAGTTCCGTCTCGTCTTTCGAATTACCGTCTAGCCTCGCGCGGTACCCGGTGTTTCCCGTGTCCTAATTATATTTCCTGCGTACAGTATGGCCTCTGCAAGGGAAGAGGGTCTCCGACGTTAGTCTTTGTTTACTTCGATTATGTCACCGGCGTGGGTCTCACGTTCCACAGCGATGTGGTCTAGGGTATATGCAGCCGCGTGCAGTGGAGAACGTATACGAGGCGGGTGAGTGCACGGCGAGAACGCACATCTCGCTGCAGTCCTCGAGCCGGCGTCACGGTAATGCGGGGGGAGGCGGGCACAAATGGAAGAGCGAGGCGGAGCCCAAATGGGACTTGGGCGTGTCCTAGCGGGAAATTGGTCGTGTGCATGTTGTTTGTTTATTTTGTCTCACGCGTCTGCCAGATTGCGTGAAACCACGGTGTGGGCGGCTCGTGCAGGTGGGTTCGCTCAAGGCCTGAAACAGTTTCAGTGGCTGCTGGCTGGCCCGCTGCTGCATGGCACCGGGTTAGTCAACTGTTTCACCGGGGGCTCGAGGGAGGCTCCGACACCGGTGTTTCATCGCGTTTTAGCTGGCTCGCATGTTTGTGTGTTAAACTGCTCTATCTGAATACCGCCTCGTAGCAACTTCTTCGTATTGATGTGCAGTGCTTGCTACTCTGGTCTCTCTTTTTTTCACTCGGTCTCCGTTTGTGGCTCCTCCCAACGTCTCTTATTAACAAGGATCTTTTTTCATATACGTCCCTACACCACACACCACACCATTGCAATCCCAGCACTACTCCCAGCACTACTCCTAGCACCACAGTCCCAGCACTACACCGTACTACACCACACTACGCTCAAGCACGCACTACAACCCTCCAGCCATTACCGCACGCACCGTCTACAGCTCGTAGAGGTGAGCATCCCTTGCAACGAAGGAAATGACCTTGACGGGGTACCGCCTGCCTAAACGCACGCGCAACGCGAAAGCCGTGGTTGTAGAGGAGCAGAAGCGAGTGGCCTCGCTGCCACCCACGGCCCCGAACCACTTCAACATCGATGCGCCCCCGAGCGTGCTCCCCTCGGGCCATTGGTGCGATATCACCGGCCTTGAGGCTCCTTACAAGACCAGCAGCGGGCTGCGGTTCCACAACCAGGAAATCTACCAGATAGTGAAGCAGATGGGTCCTGAGACGGACCAGAAGTACCTACGTCTCCGCAAGGCGAACTTTGTCCTGCTCTAGTCGCCATATGCATATAATTGTCGCTTGGAATTTTCGGTTAATTGAGGTAAAGATTTGACGCTGCTACTTGAACTTATGTGAGCTTGTGTAAACGTGCATTTGCGTGCGTGTGTGTGTGCGTGTACGTGTGCGTGTGCGTGTACGTGTACGTCTACGTACACGCTAGTACGTGTGTTTTTGTGTACGTGCAAGCTCGAAATTGCGTGCGTGTGTACAATTTGGCTCATCGGTTGCCGGCTCCTAAACTTAATGCTGCGCGAGTTAGTGTGAGTGCATGTGGCTGCTTTCATCGAGAAAGTGAGGGAATGCGGGTCGAGCTCGTCCTCGGCTACTCATGCTCGATTGTCAATACGAGGCTCGTACGAGCTCTATTCACGTTAAGTATGTCTAGTGTTACAAATAAATTAGGAGTATAAATAAAGTCCTTAAGACAGGTGGCCGAACATCGCGTCCATGGGCATCGGGTACTGCGGGGCCCAGATGATCGTGCGGTGCTTGAAGTCCCGCTGGTGGACGGGCAGCGTCGAGATGATGCAGTTGACAATGCCCAGCAAGCAGTTCACGATCGTGAACGCAACGCCGCCACGTTGGTGGCAGCTGTTTGCTATCTCGCGCTCTAACAGCTCGTCGATGTCGGCGAGGTCGTCAAGGTCCGCGGGCTGGGCCGGCGATGGCACTTCGGAGTCGATGCGCCATACTGTTACCCGCGGTGCCTTGCTTCGCTGTGGCGTCGACTGTGTCGTTGGCGAGCAGTGCACGGACCGGATACCGAGGTTCGGGACATGCCGCCGCGAAATGATCGACGGCTTCACGGGCAGTGTCAACGGCTCGGGTTGTGGCGCAAGCATCGAGTCGAGCTGGCGCCTAAAGTTCTCGAGGTCCTCCTTCGCGGCCTCCCAGATCTGGCGGGCCTCTAATACCTGGCGCTCCTTGTAGGCGAGCGCCACAAAAATGTCCTGGATCCCGTTCGACGTTGCAGCTGCAGCTGCGGCCACGGACAACGCGGCCGGGATCTCGGAAACGAGCGGCGAGTCCGGGACGGGGATCCCGAGCTGGCCGCCCGAGCTGTGCGGTTCCGAATGCGAGTGGTGGCTGTAGCTTGGCGTCGTGAACGAGCTTGTGCTGTGATGCGAGTGGTGGTAGAACGACGGCTGCGGGCTCTGGAACGGGTTGCCGTGTGCGTGCGCGTGCGAGCCCGGTCCGTGGCCTGGTGCATGGCCGTGGCCGTGGCTGTGGCCGTACGCGTTCCCGTATGGCGTGCCGTACAGGCCCCCGTGCGAGTGCGGGGCGTATGCATTATTGTAGCAGTAGTACCCGTTTGATTGCGAGTACTGGTAGTGCCGGTAGTCCACAGACGCACCAATCACACTGCGGTGCCGGCGGTGCCGGCTCGGACTGAACGGGTCCGGCGACCGATTGTCTGAGGGTGGACTGAGGTCTGAGTTCATGCTAGAGTTGGATATGATGGACAAGGGACGGCGTCCCGAGGTTCGGCGGGCCTCCTGCTGTCTTGGCGATAGAGGTTCAGAGCACAGCATGGACGTCCGTGGCGTGGCCTCGGCCTGCTCGAGCTTGTCGAGGTCGTGTGCGTCCGTTGACAACTTGTCTAGAATAGGCTGCTGCATTCGTGGGGCATTGGAAGGGAACTCATTGGCAAAAAGGCCAAGACCACTCACGTCATGCGGGGGAGGGGCGTCTACAGCCATCGCTTCGGAGGGGACCATGGTGGTGGCTGGCAGGAAGGGAAACAGGTGCGAAACGTTTTATGAAATTTGATGAGTCCCTTAATCTACACCGTGGTGGACCGTCGCGTGGCGGGGGAAATGCTAACACTCAGTCACACACACCTAAAACAAGCGGTACAGGTTTTGGTTGTCCTGGTTTGTTTTCCTTTGGGAAGGCATACGGGCAAGGGTTGCTTCTCAGGGCGTCCGGGTTCGCTGGACGCATGCGTCTAGCTTCCCACCAATCCGGGTAAGTAGGCGCATGCCCCGTAGGCCGGCCGGCCATTTCTGACCTAGCCAGGGTGTTTAAAGTGCAACCTAGTTTCCGTGTGGTCGACCTGACCGTAAGGGACGCGTGAATTGGGCGTGTCTGCTTGCTCTAGGGCCCTGAGGGTGGAAGTAAACACTGCTGCTCGCTCTGTTTACGGTAACGGCCCGTGTTACGGCCAGCATGTGGGTTGCGCACATGCTGCCAAGCCCGCGTCGAATTGTCCAATGTGGGATCAACACATGCAGTCATTACGTAGGTTCGTGGCACGCGTGAGGCCAGAATTAGATGCAATGGTATTTCTAAAGTTGTGTTGTTCTAAGCATACCTGAACTGCTGTACTGACTTCCCTTTCGTATCCGATTGTGTCGCCTGTGTCGCCTGTGCCCCACACAGTGGTATACATTTAGTGCCTGTAGTTGTGTATTTTTAGCGGTACATACGCTTCCTTTTATGATGTGTCTCTGATATACTATGTCTCTGATATTACTATGATTCGTGTATAGCGTGTCTCTGATAGCACTTATGCCTCCAGTTGTGGTGTATTTTGGGTTACGTATCTTCGCTAGCATCTGTGCTTTTTCTATACTATACAGCTGACATCTAAGCCAGTATATTTTGTGCCTCCAGTATTTGCCTGCGGTTATTTTGTGGCACTATGGGGGCGCCAGGCGTCGAACGTATGGTTCAGCTGGGACCGGCCATGCAGACAGTAGGTTCGAATTGCGCCCTTAGCACTCGGCGAGTCGTGCTTGAAAACAAGCTGGTGGATTCGTGAGTGCACGAGTGCCATGCAGCACATCACACATGGTTCTTGTGTACAGTAGACGTCGAGACCGAGGCACAGGTACCCGTCACCGCCGTGGGACTGGGCCACGGCCTCAATGGCCTGCATGACGGCGTGCCTCGCCGAGAATGGCCGCGTGTCGTCGGTTTCGCCGTGCCCAACGCGTTTGCCTGTAGCTGGGTCCACAATCCAGCACTCGTCACAGCACATTGACGTGTCTTTCGACTCGGGCATCTTCGCCACCTCCTCGAGCGCCGTTTTCATGGCTGCCTCGTCCATTTGCGGGGGCTGGGCACTGATGTTCCCACGCCACATGAGTGGCCAGACTTCTTTGCTCCATTCAACGGCTTCCTCCTTTGATCGTGCCGGGTACTTCGACTGGACGCCGGCCCTGACCTCTGCCGAGCCAATTATGGGCTCGAGTGTGTCTTCAAGTGCTTGCTTCGAAATCCGGTCCTGCGGGCAGAGCAAAACAGCGAGCTTGTCGTGGCTGTCGAACACGGGCTGGACCCGTTTGATGTGCTGGAGCTCGCCAGCCGGGGCAGGCGCCACGAGCTTCACGCGCTCGATAACTTTACTGACGAGCTTTTTCGGCACTTCCGCATAATAAACTGGTTCTTTAACGAGTCCTGGAGGCCGGTAGT
Organism: Starmerella floricola; assembly: GCA_030579735.1. Classification (NCBI taxonomy): domain Eukaryota; kingdom Fungi; phylum Ascomycota; class Dipodascomycetes; order Dipodascales; family Trichomonascaceae; genus Starmerella; species Starmerella floricola. Next base: position 611,163 of record JAKTRP010000004.1, on the reverse strand, counting down.
CTCCGGGGATCGGCTCCAGTGCCATAACAAATTTCGCAGGGTTGGGACGGCTAATTAGCTCCCTTACGCCCAACTAACATAGAAATTGTACCTGGGAAGTCGAAAAAGAACACAAAGGGAACAGAACCTTGACTAGAAATAAAAAAGAGGAAACAACTAGATGTCCAGGCACAAATGAACTACGTTCATATAATACCGTGGCAATGCTACCAAACATGGCCATGAGTCAATTAGATCGGATACTATGTACAATAAGAGGTAGGCCAGACAATGCAAAAGCAACACAAAACCAAAGTAGGCAAATACAACGAACATCAGACCTCCCAAGTCGGAACAGGCTAAAGCAGCCGAGGCGAAAGCAGGCCAGGTCAAGCAGGCCAGGTCAAGCAGGTCAAACAGACGAGGCCAGTACAAGCCAAACAGTCGTAAGTAAAGCTCAAGAGAACTTATCACCCGGACGACGGCCGAGAGCTGAGTTACCGGCACCCTCGTACTTAGACTTGCGTTCCACACGCTCAACCCCCGACGAGCCCGTGAACGAGCCCGGCGGAGCTTGCGTCTGCGGGCCGTCGAGACGAGTGTAACTGCGGTATGTTTTGTACGCGGCTGCAGACACAATAACGGCGAGCGTGATCCTGCGCCATGCGCGGTTGATCTTTGGCAGTTGCGAGCCCGTTGCGTGTCCTGCGTTCGCTGCCATCGGTGATGGCGACTTACGAAAGCGGACCCTAACCAATGTGCCCGAGCGCACGGCTGGTACGCACAAGGCAAAGGAAGTGTAGAAACAGCAACAACGCAGTGAAAGACATAAGCATCCGAGGAATTGGCGGGCCCAAATATCGGTACGGAAAAGGAGGAGGAAGTGTAGAAACAGCAGCAAGGCAGTGAAATACGCAAGCATTCCAGGAATTGGCGAACATTGGGCCCGGCAATTGGGCGGTACGTTACAGAACGAGTAGTTCGGTGGAGTGCCAATCATGGCATACAACTACGATGGTTCAACACCAGTAGACACAAGAGGGCGACACATAATACAGATGAGTTGGTCCTCCAGGCTACATGACTAGTACCATGGTGCGGTCTGTGCCATAGCATTACCGCAGTGAGTAGCGCAGTACTGTAGCAAACGCCTTGGCAAGGTCAATTGTATGCCACGAACTATCCACTATCCATTAAGTGCCATCCAGTGAGGGTATCCACTTTCTAGCAACCATTCATATAGACTGAGCCAAAAACCGGACAAAAAGGCTAGGCGCATGGGAGTCCTTCCCAACGAACGACGGTGTACAGTGGTACTGTGGGCAGTTTGAATGGACGAAGAGCATGTGATACGCACTATTCCTAAACGGGTAAACAGGGAGCTCTGAAAGCCCTTAAAAGGACCCAAACTCAACTTAAACCCCTTCCACACAAAACTATGAGACCTACAAGATTATCATTTTCGCCCTCTTGCAAACGCTCGTGTCTCCATCCATTGAGGGAGTGAACGAGCCCTGGGTCTCGATACCTGAGTCAAACAATTTCATTATAATTAATTAGCATATGAGTTAACGAATTCAACAGCAAGCCCCTCAGGGCCGTCTCAGAGTCCAATGCAACAGCAGCCTCTAGGAAAAATGACCCGCGAACTGATGAGCACAGCAAAGACCTCAGAAGGTCGAGGCTTCTGTCGGCCGTGGAAGGCAGTCAGTTACATGGTTAAAGTGACTCCAATGGCATTAAGTGGCATTAAGTGGTAAGCGGCATTAAGTATAGCCGCGTAAAGATAATGTGCGACATAATTACTACGAGAAGTGCAAATGGACAGACATGTGCGACTGTAAACAGCGGGCAAGATGGAGCTCTTAAGCGGTTGGCCAGGAACGCTGGCGTTGGGACCACACCCTACCGCCCTCACACCCATTGCCTACGCCCGGCCTTACAACGACCGCTCCAAAGCTGAGTTAGTTCTTCATGGTTACTCTGAGGCTATATAAAGGTAATATATACATGGTACATGAATACACAACAAATAACCAAGTCTGTTAACAGTAAAGGCGAAGATGCTGTCATACTCTTGGGTTGACTCGACCTACACATTCTTGAACCTGTGGAGCTGTTACTTGTCAGCAGGAACTGGGTTTCGCACACATTATCTGTGGCAATCACCAACAACGTCTGATTAAATAACACACACTCTCTCGACTTAACAATGAGCCCGAAACCTAGGGGATTGACGCGCATATTCGATTCGAGTGTATTCTGGCGCACATTAATAACGCTTGCATTGACACTTGAGACAATCGTTTTTTACAGGCACGTCACGCGCGGAAAGAGCGAGACGAAAAAGAGTGAGACCAATTAATGCTGAATGGCAGTGCCCAGGGGTATGAGGTACAAATTCGACACGAGTGTATTCTGGTCCACACTGATAACAATTACATTGCTCTTCAAGACAACGGTTTTGTACAAGGAGATCAAGGGGAGCAAGAGTGGGACCAATTAATGCTGAATGGCACTGCCCAGGTCATATTGGAGGACGTGTTTGGTCATCATAACGTCATAGTCGTAGACGACCTTGACGAGTGGAGACCTAAAGCAGATGCTTTCAGAATGACTGGTAACTCGACTCGACGTTATGAGGACCTCGCACAAGAAGCACGTGATGGACGCATAGGCCCTCAGGCACCCATTAAGTGTGTTGAACCTGGTTCCTGCTGACAAGGATAACAGCTCCACACAATTCAAGTATTTGGGTCGGGACACACCCAGCGACAGTACCTTTACCTTATCAGCAGGAAGATTCAGCAAAGGGTACGAATGAGTATTTTGCAATTGCTGGCCCAATTGGTGCTTGTTACGATGCACTTTGGTAATTCGTGACCATGCAGGCTTTTCTAAAGACGTGTATGATGGAGTCCAGGGGTACTGAACTATCTAAGTCAAAATCCGGACACCCAGCGTGTCGCACTATATGGAATACAGGACTGCAGGCAGCGACTGTATTACGTGGGTAATGTTTGGACTGATGCTTATTTCGAGAGTGACATATGTTTGTATAGGATGCAATGGAAGTGCAGTGAGTTGCCGTATATATGTATAAGGTTCGGAGGTAAACTGTAGTCAATTGCAATAAATCTTATTAAGCTTCTTATACATTTGTCTAGAATTCAATAAATATGAATTGCAGTGAATTGTCTTTGTACAGGATGCAATGAAAGTGCAGTGAATTCTTTATATATGCAACGGAGTGAATTGCCGTATATTTTGAACTACAAGTGCTCCAAGTGCTTAGACCATGTGTTGGGACTAGCGGGCCTCCACACCCTGGGCGTGCGCGTGGACGTGGGCAGCCACAAAACGAACAGCCACAAAGCTGACTGAGCAGGCCTGCTGTCCTAGCAACTTACTGATGTCACGGAAGTTCGAGTCGGCGGACCCGTTAAGGCGCGGTACGCGGAGACCGCCCGCGGCGGCGCTTCGCAAGGCGGCGCAACGGGCCGTGCCCAAGCCGGCCGAGCGTAGCCCGGCAGCAGACCTCATGCACAAGCCGCCGACGTCCGTGCAGGGCCCCGAGTTCCAGGAGTTTGCGCTGAAGATGTGCACGAACTACGATGTCAAGGACTCGCGGTACCACATTCTGAAGTTCCACTCGAAATCCGCCGTTGACCCGGCCGGCCAATTCGTGCCGCCCATCCGGTTGCACCGCAAGGACCCGAAACAGCTGCAAGTGCTTGCCGGTGAGGAAGACGAGGACGACATGGAGGCGGAGGAGGGTGGCGATTTGCAAGCGCTCAGCTCCGGAGGCCTCGGAACAGGTGCAAACGCGGGTAATGGGGGCAATGCGTCGATCGCGGGCCCGTCGAATGCCGCGGGCACGGCAGGACCGAGCGGTGCTGGCGGTGCTGGCGGCGCCGGGGGCGCCGGAGCGGGCAATTCCGGCACGGGTGCGCCCGAAGAGGGCAACAAGCGGCGGTTTGGCCGCAAACGCAAGACACGGCAAGTGTACGGCGGCGAAAAAAACGACGCTGCACGCAAGCTGCGGTACGAGGAGCACTTCCCGTGGGTCATGGAGGACTTTGACAACAAAAACACGTGGGTGTCGTCGTACGAGGCGGCGCAAACGAACAATTTTGCGATTCTCACGTACGACCGCGTGAGCAACGGCTTCAAGGTCATCCCCATCGAGAAGGTGTACCGCATGACGCCGTCTGCGCGCTACGCAACGCTCTCGCTCGAGGACGCCGAAGCACGCATGGAGAGCAGCCACTCGATGCGCGACCGCTGGCTCATGTCGCATCTGCAGCCGCGTGGGCCCTCGATCTCCGGGCCTGGCTCGCCCAGCGACGCCGCGGGCGGTGCTGCTCGGCGCATGCGCACGGTCGTCGGCTCGGAGGAGCGCCAGCACAAGTACAATCTCGACGAGGAAATGGACTTTGACGACCAGGAGATGTTCGACGACGACGAGGGTGCCCCGCTGCTCGACGGCCCCGAGGAGGACCTGAAGGAGGCCGAGGACCGCATCAAGCGCGAGCAGCTCAAGGCAAATGAGCTCATGGAGGCTGGAAACGACGACGATATCGACCGGCTGTTTGACGACGAGGAGGCGCGCGAGGGCAAGCAGGGTCGTCGCCTGCGCAAGGCGCTGCGCTCGCTCGAAAAGAACCAGTACTACGACACGGACGACGAGGAGCACCCGTACGCATCGAGCTCTGACAACGAGTCCGAAGACGAGCTTGCAAACGGCCCCACAAACGAGCTCGGCAACCCCGTGAAGACCGAGATTGGCGATGAGGCGCACGCGGACGAGCACCTCGTGCTTCCCCTCTCGCAGTTCCGCAAAAAGCATATTAGCCGGGACTCGCTGCCCCGCGGAATGGCTGTGCTCCAGCTACCACCGGCAATGCTCGCGAAGTTTGCACCGGGGCTGTGGAACCCGCAAATCCAGCGGGAGCCGAACAAGTCGCTTGTTGAGGAGGACCCGATGCTGCTCACGCACGACGACGTGCGCACCAACATCGTTTCTGGCGAAACAACGATCAAGCAGCTACTGCAGGTCCTCAAGCCGAAGCTGCAGTACGAGGTGAACCAGCAGCGCCTGCGCCAGATCGTGAAGGAGGTCGCGCGCAGCACAGACCGCAAGCTGTACCTGCGCGAGTAGGCTGTACATATCTCATCTACTCAAGCGTGAAACGGTGAGAACAACGTAGAAAGAACGTGCCGAGCACGCACGTAATACAACAACAGGACACAATCAGGTACTGAGTACCGTACGGATCTCCAGTACAGATGCAAATATATAGCCCATAGGGATACCAACTTTAAACACTATCATAACCGCTATGAATAACTCGGCAACAAGATCGCCAATAATGCACGCGAACGCCAAGTAAGCACATGAATTAACTAGGCAAGCACATGAACTAACAGGGCAAGCACATGGACACCATGTAAGGTTTAGTTGGCTCAATAATCACATAGAATACATAGGATGCTGGTCGCCAGTACAAGAATATGTATGAGGAAGGTATGTTGCGCGCACTTGAATTGGCGAGATTTCTACTCCACACGTTCGTGTTTCGCTATCGTTGTGTAGCACGTTTATTCATGGAGTGTGTGGGCTGAGCCTAAGACTAATTACTTAGTGCCGACCAACGACATGTAGCACGGTACAAGCCTGTGTCCTGGTACGCCTGCCAAGCACTTAACAACGATAAAGCACCTTTAACCAAACTAGACACAAATATTAATGCATTGATATTTCATGGTTCATGCCAGTGCAGGTGCGCGTAACAACGCAGAAAACATGCCGTTGTACAATCGATATGTGCTACGGCACTACGGACCATCTTAAACAAGAATAACTATCTTTAACGAGAATAATTATAAAGTAAATAAATGCGTATTAGAGTTCACGCCGAAGCGATAGTGGAAAATCGAATAACTTAATCAGTTCACGCCGAGATCCTTGCGGAACTTCGGCACAAACATATCGCGAGACTTGATCATGCGCACGAACCAGCCCCAAGTGACGGTGCCCATGTACGGCATGTCGAAGACGCCGGCGTCCTTGCCAAGCGTGACACCCATGCGCGTGTCGCCCGGGTGCGAGGTGTAGGCCTTGAGCTTGCGGCCGCTCGTGAGCTTCGCACGCACGTTGTTGTCGGCAACCTTTATCATCTCACCAACGAGCCACGCGAGCTTCGGCTCGTTCAGGGCTGCAACGTCACCGAACGCAAGCACGGGCACACCGGACGGGTTGCTCTGCACAACGAAGTACTCGTTGACCTTGATCTCGCCCTTGTTGTTCAGCGAAGACGCCCAGTTCGCCTGCATGTAGTCCGTGAGCGGCTTTCCGCCGTTCGCCCACAGAAGAACGTCGTACGGCAGCGACTCGCCGTTGCTGAGCTCGGCCGTGCCGGGGACCGAGGGGTCCTCGCCCGCACGGTCAATGCGCACGTTGTTGATGACACGCACGCCACGCTTCTGCAAGAAGCTCATGGCTGCGTTCGTGACACTTTCCTTCGTCGAGGACAGAATGCGCGGCGTCGAGTTCACGAGCGTGACCTTCTTCGCCTTCGGGTACTTGTCAACGACCTCGGCCGCGAACTCAACACCAACGGGACCACCGCCGGCAATAACGATGTTCCTGCCGTTCTTCACGCGGCGAGCGAAGTTCTCGTAGAACTCGAGACGAGACGAACGCGTCGGCTCCTCGAAGGCACGCGGGGCACTCGTCTTGTGGCGGAGACCCGTGGCCAAAACAACAACACGGCCCTTCACGGTGACCTCGGACCCGTCGTTGAGCTTCACAAGCCCGCTCGCGTCGGACTTCAGCTCAACAAGGCGGCCGTGGATGAACTTGGCCTTGCCCAAAAAGGTCTTGAACGAAATAGTCGCGTTCTTCGCGAAGCCGGGCTCGACAAGACTGCGCACGGTCGAGGAAGACACCTCGGTGTAGTCGTTCTGGTCAACAAGCGCGACCTTGTAGCTGTCCTGCAGGGACTTCGCGAGCACGGCACCGGCGTGGCCACCGCCGTAAATAACGACGTCAAATGATTGAGACATGGGGGGGTTGTTTAGTAACTGAGACTGTCGAAGGGGAAAAGGGGAACTTCTTAACCTGAATTTTAGAAAAGTAGTTGTCGTGCGCGTGCTTTAAATAGACGAACATTTCCTGCTGCCCATCAGGTGACATTATGTAAAGTACGTCCTATTTCCGCGTTAGCCTGCAGGGATCATGCATGGAGATCTGCTAAACACTCGGATAAGTGCTCGCGATAGCACTGTTTCACCTAGAATCACGGAAATGCGGTTAGGTCTACACGTAAGACAACGCCATGGGCTGCTGCCAGAAGTGCCTACAGGGCTAGGGCACGCGCCTCCCCTAGAACGCCACGCGGGTCAATGGTGCTTAAGTCCGACGATGCCTTACAGCTCAAAACTTTGTGGTCCAGAAACACGGGTGCCGATCGTCGCGCGTAAATAGTGCTACACAATATATTTCGGGGCCATACGTAAAATTCGAGCGAAACGCGGATCATCTAGCGGCGTGTACGGTCCGCACAGCTCTGTACAGCACGGGTCGGCATCGGCTCAGGACCGGGATGATTTCTGTATTATGGGGGGGCACACGCATGGAAAGGGTACCACTACACATGTAACTTTAGAGAGAGAAAAAAATAGGTGGTGGTGGTCCTAGGGTGGATGCTAGGGTGGCTGCACACACACTATGAGTAGGCGAGCTCGATGCTAACGGGCGCCTGAATCCTTGTATCCGTGTGCGAACTGCAGAGTGGAAAAGCCCCGCATAAATCTACCGCTTGGCTCGAGGCTACTTGTGTATCGTCGCGCCGGCTTTCTTGGTGTCCATCTGTGCGTGTTGAGCAGGGCTAAGCCAGCAGGAACAGGAGTAGGCGGTTCTAGTGTCTTCTAAGGGGCGGGGGTGCGTGATGGGGTCCGGCTGCTTGGGACCTGGTGGCTTCCGCGCACTGTGCCCGCCCTTTCCCTCCCCGGAAACACGCACGTGATCGCGGCATTGTAAGTTCCGAGATAGCGCAAGCAGACTGAGGACCACCATTTCCTGGAGGAACCTAGGAGGGCAGGTACTTGAAGGGCCGGTACTGGAAGAGCCGGCGAGGGCCGATGAATGGGCGGTCTAGATTAGCTCGTGGTTGTAAAAAAAAAAATTGCCATAGTTATGGTTTGATGCAAAATTTGTAAAAGAAACGCATGACTTCACCTTGTGAACATGTACTTCTTAGGTAGGACTCGTCTTCTCGGTTGCGCATATCCGTCCACACCTAGTTGTTTGCCTACCTGTAGAAAACCTACCCTCGCGAGTTCACATTTCCCAGCCAAAACAGATTCAACGCCTATAGGTAATGACAGTCGATTACTACGATCTAAGGCAAATTGGAGGTAATAAAATAAGCCAAAAGCGTAAAGCGCAATTCACAACGGCGAGTTATGTAAAGCAGATAGACATACATCGAGACATACATACGTGCACTCACGTCTACACATGCCCCATATGCCTACACAGGTCTGTACAGATAGGCATGCGGACATGTAGGCATGTGAACGAGGCGCGCGAGCAGTACTCGTCTTGCTACATAACAATTCGTTCTGACCAGTTAAATTGTACGCCTGTATGCTTGATCCAGTGACGGATCCAGTGACAGACCGCAATGCTGCCGTATATTTGGCGAGCTCTACTATACGACTATGGGTGACTGTTGCGACCACATGCTGCTGGGGCGCTGATGACACAAGATCCTGTGCATTGGGATTGGATGGGCGTCACCTCGCGGGCTGTAGAGAAACCTTATTATTCTCTTCCAATCGTGCGCACCAGGTAACGTGACTTCGTGCGCGGGCACACAGCCTATTACTGTCAGGCATGTGAGTGAAAAAATACTGGAGAGATGAAACGGGCACTATCCTGTACGCGAAGATGCTTTATGTACGCTAATGAAGCGGGCGATGTAAAGCACGATCCCAAGACGACCACGGCCTCCGACGAGCCCCCATGAGAGCTGCTCCCGCTCACGCCTGTGTGTGGCAGCAGAAACATGCAGCCCGTTGTGGGATTACCTGGGCATGGGTTTCCATTGGTCCGTCGAAGGATGGAAAGTTCCACAAGCACGCGGAGCCTACGCTCACGGAAGCGTCGACAGATGGAGCTTGCAAACGCCCGAAAAATTAGACCAATACATACTTAGCATTTTTAAAACGACTTATGCGGGTCCCTAAGAAGTCCTTAGTACTTCTCGAGAATTCTAGGAGGACCCTTGCTGTTCGCGAACCTTCGACATGCAGCAAGCGAACGTTCGAGAACGGTGGAACATGGTGGAAATCTGTGGAAGAGCAGATGACAAAGGGACCTAACCCACGACGCATCAGGCCTATAAAGGTACCGCCTCCACTCGGCCTCAAATTCTCTCTATCAACCAAAATCCAATACTAAGGAAACAAAACAGTATACAAAATGACTAACGCTGTTGGAATTGACTTGGGTACCACATACTCGTGTGTGGCCCACTTTGCTAATGACCGTGTGGAGATCATCGCCAACGACCAGGGTAACCGTACTACCCCGTCGTTCGTTGCCTTCACCGATAGCGAGCGTCTGATTGGCGATGCTGCCAAGAACCAGGCCGCTATGAACCCGTCGAACACTGTCTTCGATGCTAAGCGTCTCATTGGCCGTAAGCTTAACGACCCGGAGACCCAGAACGACATCAAGCACTTCCCGTTCAAGGTTGTGAGTAAGGGTGACAAGCCTGCCGTCGAGGTCGAGTTCAAGGGTGAGACCAAGCAGTTCACCCCTGAGGAGATCTCGTCCATGGTTCTCACCAAGATGAAGGAGACTGCTGAGGGCTACCTCGGTGGCAAGGTTGAGCAGGCCGTCATCACTGTCCCGGCCTACTTCAACGACTCGCAGCGTCAGGCCACGAAGGACGCCGGTACCATTGCTGGTCTCAACGTCCTCCGTATCATCAACGAGCCGACTGCTGCTGCCATTGCTTACGGTCTTGACAAGAAGGGCGCTGGCGAGCACAACGTCCTCATCTTCGACCTTGGTGGTGGTACCTTCGATGTTTCGCTCTTGAGCATTGATGATGGTATCTTCGAGGTCAAGTCTACTGCCGGTGACACTCACTTGGGTGGTGAGGACTTCGACAACCGTCTTGTTAACCACTTCGTTCAGGAGTTCAAGCGCAAGTACAAGAAGGACATCAGCGGCAACCAGCGTGCTCTCCGTCGTTTGCGCACTGCCTGCGAGCGTGCCAAGCGTGCTCTTTCGTCGTCGACTCAGACCCCGATCGAGATCGACTCGCTCTACGAGGGCATTGACTTCTACACTTCGATCACTCGTGCCCGTTTCGAGGAGATGTGCCAGGACTTGTTCCGCTCCACCATGGCTCCTGTTGAGAAGGTCTTGAAGGATGCCAAGGTTGGTAAGTCCGACGTCCACGAGATTGTTCTTGTCGGTGGTTCTACCCGTATCCCGAAGATCCAGAAGCTTGTCAGCGACTTCTTCTCGGGCAAGGAGCTCAACCGCTCGATCAACCCGGATGAAGCTGTTGCCTACGGTGCTGCCGTCCAGGCCGCTATCCTCACCGGTGACTCTTCGTCGAAGACTCAGGACCTTCTTCTTCTCGATGTTGCTCCTCTCTCGCTCGGTATTGAGACCGCTGGCGGCCAGTTCACGAAGCTCATCCCGAGGAACAGCACCATTCCGACCAAGAAGTCGGAGATCTTCTCGACTGCTGCCGACAACCAGCCGGGTGTGCTTATCCAGGTCTTCGAGGGTGAGCGTCCGCTGACTCGCGACAACAACCTGCTTGGTAAGTTCGAGCTTAGCGGCATCCCGCCTGCGCCGCGTGGTACTCCGCAGATCGAGGTCACCTTCGACGTCGATGCAAACGGTATCCTTAACGTCAACGCTGCTGACAAGAGCACCGGTAAGAGCCAGAAGATCACGATCACCAACGACAAGGGTCGCTTGTCGAAGGATGACATCGAGCGTATGGTCGCCGAGGCTGAGAAGTACAAGGAGGAGGACGACAAGGAGGCCAAGCGCATCCAGGCCAAGAACGGCCTTGAGTCCTACGCTTACTCGTTGAAGAACTCGCTCAGCGAGGATGCCTTCAAGGAGAAGGTCGAGGAGTCCGAGCG